>CM053406.1:6486453-6619706 GCA_028644305.1 Xerus rutilus | reverse complement strand
TCTCCCCCTCCCCTCTCCCTCTCTCTCTCCCCCTCTCTCTCTCTCCTTTCAGTGCCATCTCCTAAGCTGCTTCCTCCACCACACTCTCCTGCCATGATGTTCTGCCTCACTTGAGCCCCGAGGAATGGGGGAACCAGCCATCTATGGACTGAGACCTCTGAAACCGTGAGCCCCAAATAAACTTTTCCTCCTCTACGATTTATCCTGTCAGGTCTTTGGTCACAGCAAAGCTGACTGAAGCAACAGGTGAAGATGGCTGGTTAATTATTATTCTCTCTGAAAATACTGCTGTGGGGAAATCCTCATGGAGCAGAAGGAGGTACCTCTGGGAGTGGTGAAGTGGTCCAACCCAGCCTCCAGCCCCAGCCTCCCCACTTCCTTGCCAGCCTCACTAAAGGCTGCCATCTGCTGTCATTCGCCACCTCCCAGTGGCTTCCTGGGGCTCCAGGTGCTCCTCCATCTTGTCACTTCCCTAAGAACCCCCTGTTCTGGGTGGAAGATGCTAGAAGCCAGAGGTCTAGGCAGCTCTCAGAAGCACCTCCCTCATGTGTGAGGTGACCACGTTCCACACTCCATCACCCCCACACATCTGTGTCGTGGCAGGTTCTGTTCCAACAAAGAACTCATGAGGGCTAAAGAGGAAGCTACTGGTCTTTCCTCCCAGCGTTTCCTTTTGCAGAGATTGTCTCTGAAAGTAACTAGACGTGTATTGCAAATTCACTGAAATTTAAAGGGGGAAAAACAATTTGAGAAGAAATCACAAATAACATTATTCTAGCTAATCTTAGAGTAAAAAAACTGATTACATTTTAATTTTAAATTAAATTAATATTCTCCTCCCCTACCTCTAAGAAACTTTCCTAGCAACACTACATCTGTGAAGATTCTGGACGCTGGGCTTTGGGGCGCAGGTCGTGACTGGAGATGCACCAGGGAACTTGGGGTGAGTCTGTGGTCAAGTCCCTGGCCGCTTTTCCCACATGGAATCTGGGACTCGGCATTGAGACTGAGGCAGGCAGAGGCCAGCATCAGAGCAGGGATCCCGGAGGGTATGGAGCTGTGCAGTCACCATCGGCTAAGATCTCTAAACCTGATGTCCAGTCTGTCCACTACCCTTCCTTTCATCAGTGGAGGCCTCAGCCTCATTCTGAGGACATGTGACAGAGACTGGCCACAGGGACAGTGGGCACAGCAGGTGGTGGAGGCGATGGGCTTGGTGGCAACGGGCACTTACGACAGGGCAGAGGAGGCTGGTGACCATCAGGGAGTTTCCTGGGGTGATTGAAGACGTGATGGCTTCCTGCTCTGGTTAAACCCAGTTGTTAAGGCCTGGTGCCTCCTCCTGGGCGAGGGCGAAGCTGACACATCCACTGTCTCTTTACCCCCCACCCTGCCTCTTGTCCCTCAGGCTGAAAGTCCTAGAGAGGAAGGAGCACCTGTCTCTTCTAAGAAGAAGGAAGATACCCGTGTCCAGAGCAAGAACTCCCCGAAGCCCTGCTGGCGAGCGGGCTTCCGTGGAAAGCGGGGCCCCTCACGGCGCACCCGCCCGTGGCCCAGCTCACCAGCATCTCCTGAGCCCCGCTGTCCTCCCTGGGAACTCTGTTGGAGGCGGACCCCTTCTCTGAGTTGGCGCCAGCTCCTGGAACGGGTGCTCTGTGTGGCTTGCATCCTCTGGCTGCCCAGCCTCCAGATGGGCCATCAGCATGCTGGCCGGGAGCGAGAAGCGGCCCGATTTGCCTGGTGCACCTCCGTCGCTCTGTGTAGGCCGAGGGCCTCCCGGCCTCCCGAGAGGAGGGAAGTACACCCACCTCCCCAGCACAGTGCTCAGTCCTAAGCCCCACACAGACCAAACGGAAGAACACCCCTGTGTCTGGAAGCCACCCAACAGAAGGCGCTGGGCCCTGGACACTGGCCCGCCCTCAACAGAGCGTGGGAAACGCTCCCATTCATGGAGCATCACTCGAGCCCTGAGCACGCTCCCGGCCAGCGTTAGCTTGGGCGTGGGCAGGGGCCTCGAGGGACACTGAGGAATCCTCAGCGCTTTCATCAGGCACACAAGGACCCACACGCTCCATCCGGGAGCCACCAGGAAGATGCCTCCAGGGCCTGAGCTGCAGTAGGGACACAAAGGAAGCCCGCCGGCCCCCAGGAGCCAGGGCCAGGTCCCGGGGCGCAGGGTGCACAGCAAAGGCAAGCCCCAGCCGCCTGCCCTGACCTCCCTCTTAGCAGTGTGGCCTGGCCCGGTGAAGAGAGGAGGCCGACTGCCCTGGGGCTCCTGGGGGGTCAGGGGGGCGCTGCTCCACACACAGCTCACAGACCAGCGCCCTGGCTCCTGAGCGCCAGGCTGCTTCCTGCCAGGGCCAGAGGTGCCCCAGCACAGCCTCACCAGCCCCTTCAGGCCTGAGCTGGGAGTGTGACTTCTCTCAAGGAATGTCCCCATGTCCTGGAGAGACAGGTGTGCCAGCCCCTCCCTTTAGCCACCCAGCCAGACTGGGCCACCTCACCGGTCCAGGGACACTGCCTCCCAGGACCGTGTGCATCTCAGCCGTATTCAGCAGCTGTTCCCCAGCCTGCCCAGTCCGCCATCTCCAAGCAACAAGAGACCCCGTGCATTCTCAACTGACACCCTGTCTTAAAGGGCCACGGCCTCACACAGCTGTGTGACTTTACAAGCTTAAGTGATAATTAAATCTTTACAAACCTGTGATTCAGATAGATGAGCTTTTGGAATGGGCTATATCTAGCCATGTAGAGATTTGGAGGGAGTCGAATTTCTACTCCAAAATGATCAAAAAAGTACTTAATATAGCAAGAACTATCTATCTTAGCATACATTCCTAAAGAAATACACCTTTTCTTTTGTTGTGAAAAGAATTTTTTTGCTAGGAGAGATGTTCATGAGGAGAAAATAATCTATGCAAGTTTAAGAGCCATGATCCTAAACTCCATCATTTCTAAACTGCACTTGCATCTAAATGTCTCTGTGCATTTTGTATGATGAGGAGCAGGAGGGACAGATGAGGGTCTATGCTGAGTGCTAAATGCTGGCCATCGGTTACTATCAACAGCACTAAATGTGGAACAACCGAACAGAGGAGCCTTGTGCACACAGTGTGTCCTTCTACATGGGGCGAGAGGGCACCCTGGGCCAGAGTCCTAGGATGGCATTCTAGATGCATCAGGGACTGAGGGTGCTACTGTGGAGCCCAGACTGGACTCTAGTTCTCATTACACTATCCCAGGTTCAAGTTCAACCATCCCTTGTCAAGAGAGGGCAAATGCAGGTGCCCTGGGTCCTTGTGTAGAATGGTCGGATGGTACACTGGACGGCGCCAGTGGAAGGGACATTCCTACCTGCATAAGGAATCCCCACCAAGCGTCCAAACAATTGTGACCGCAGGACCTCCAGCCTTGCAAACCTGGACAAGGTAGAGAACTTCAGAGATGGGACAAGAGCCCCTGTTGGACCCCATGTCACTCAGCTCTGCCCTCATGGCGAGGCCAGGGAGTTTGCTGCAGAGAACACTGCAGAGCCCAGGGGCAGCTGTGCACTCTGACCTCGGCAGCCTCACGACCACCAGACACCTGCTGGCCCCTTGGAGGTGCCCCGGTTCCGTCTCAGCCTGCCTGTGTCCTGGGCCAGCTGGAGACTCTGAGTGACACGACAGACCGTACACAGTGACATCCTGAATGGGGAAAATGCTGCAGCCCCGCATGTTCAGACCCATCCCCGGGGCTGTGTGGCCCGAGCGCTCTCCATAGGAGACCACAGCGCAACCGCTGGGCACCTTTGGAGTCGGAGGCCAAAGGCAGCTGCTGGGAGGTGGCAGCAGAGACGCTTTTCAAATCAGTTCCTTTTAAGAGTCCAGTTTTAAAAAACATACGTCTAAAGCACTACTCACTCTGACAGAAGAAAGAACAGCTTCTAAATACCAGGCCTTCCGTGGGGGTGTGCCCGGATCAATGTGATCTGGGGTGACTGACACAAAACCGAGGATGACTGGATGTCAGAACACGGAGCCAACCGTATGGCGCGTGCCACCCCCGGAGCAGCATGGGCTGATGCGCTCAGAAGCGCTCTCTGACAGTCTCGCGCCTCTGAGGACGCAGGTGACAGCAGACCCTGCAGTGCTGGCCGCGCTCCTGAAGTCACCATGGGACACAGCGGTGCAATTGATCTGTGGGGCTGAGGCTCTGCCAACACTTCCTCGTATTCCCACTGGAGTTGCTCAGCAGAGGGACCGCTCCCTGGTGGTCCCATCTTAGGATGATGGCCGGCTCCCTGGTGGTCCCGTCTTAGGATGCTGGACAGGCATGGAGCACCCACTGCTGTCACAGCTCCTGGGTCTTCTGGATGTGGGACCGTGACCTCACCAGTGATGCTCTCTTCAAACACGTCCCCTTTTCAGTACTTTCTGCAGCTTAAAGTGAGGAAAGACGTCCTGTGAGCAAGCAGCAAGGAGACCCTAACCCTGCTGATCTGGGTCCAGTACTCGCCCTCCCTCCTAAAGATCTGTTTTCCAGAAAGAGCTGGGGTGCCTTGTCCTGCTGTGGAGACTGCAGTCACCAGCCCCAGCCGCTGTCCCCACAGTTTGCCCACTAGAGTCCTACTGTCCTTTCAGGAGGATCGAGTGACTCTGGAGTCAGTGCCACACTGAGTCTGAGCACAGGCGGGGGAATGGTGACCTGGACCTGCATGGACCTGGCCACAGGCATTTCTTCTAGACCATGCTGTCAGCTATTTAGTCAGCCCTGGGCTTCCAGCGTGGACACTGGAGAGGCCACAGAAGACAGAGCCAAGCGAGGGTTCTCAGAGTCTGATGATCCCTGACTGAGAGACATGGCCGTTTCTGGATAGGAAGACGGGGTGCCAGGACAGACGGGCTGTGCTGAGCGGTGCGTGGCTCCTCAGCCTTGCTGCAGACTCCCTCTGTGGACCCCTGCCCTTTCTAAACTCTAGTGACTAACGCACATTTTCATGGTGCTGTATATGTGTGTATTTAAAAAGCACTTTGCCTTTTAACAAGCAACCCAGTTGTTCAAACCTAACACACAGCAAGTCACCAGCAAGCATTTCCCCATGGGCTGGCACAGGGTCAGTGTTCACTGAGCAGAAATGCTCCAGAGGAACAGCACATCACCAGGAGCAGAGGAACCGGGGCCCAGTGCCAGGGGCAGGGCCGCACTTGCTACAGTGGACAGGAGGTGCTCGGGGCTCCCTGCACAAGGGTTGGCAGAAACCCTGCCTTCCAGCCCACTCTGCTGCCTGGCTGGGAAGCTCCAAAGACCTACACGGTGAAGTTCAAGTTCCTTTGAGAAAAGGCTTGGTGGTGTGCTGAGCTGGGGTGGACTCTGTCTCCTACTCCTCTCTCTGGAAACTATCCAAAGTGTTGGTTTTGAATCGCTATGAAACCCCAGCCTTCTGGGTTGAAGGGAAGACCTCCGGGTGGCATGTTTCTATCCTGCTCTGGCTGCTTTCTAATTCCTTGACCATAAACTAATCAACAACCTCCACTGCCCAGCATGGTACAGGTCACAGTGGGGAAAGCCACAGGTGAGACACAGCCCCTGGCCCTGAGAGCTCAACCTGCAGCCAGCTCAGCCAAGAGGAGCCTTTCCAGGTAGGACCTGAGGCCGTGCATGCAGGACCAGTGGGGGACAGGGCATTTCCACAGAGAGGAGGGCAAGGCCAAGGCCGAGGGGGCCACGGAGACCAGTCAACAACTTCTTCCAGAACTCGGGGAGTAAGACTGGATCGTGGGCTGGGCTCCCCCGCCGGCCTGTTCACTTCCACACGGGGCTGAACTTGGCAGGGTGAACAAGAGGCGCTTCAAGTTCATCATGGTGAAATTCATGGAGGGTGAGGGAAGACTCTCAGAGGGAGCAGAACAGATTGGAGAGGAAGACAGGAAGCCAAGGCCGCTTAGGAGACCAGGCAGGGCCCAGTGCTGGAGGAGGACCAGCATGCCGCACCTGAGGGAGGCAGAGTGCCTGTCCCCAGAGACGTCGCGGCCCCATCCCCAGGCCCTGGGGACACGTCACCTCATGTGGAGGACTTCGCTGGTTGAGACAGGGAGGTGATCCTGGAGAGTCAGGGCCTCCCAGTGGGGTCGCTGAGAGAAGAGAGCCAGACTCACAGAGAAGATGTGACGAGGCAGAGGTGAAGGCCCCGTCGCCCTGCGTGCAGGCAGGAAGCCCCGTGTGCCAGGGTCTCTGGAAACTGGAAAAGGCAGGGTCCGGGTTGTCCCAGGGGCCCTGCCAGCCCCTCCGTTTAGCCCCGTGAGACTCGTGTCAGAGCTCTGACCCACAGAGTGGCAGGGCAGGGAGCCTGCGCTGTGTGAAGCCTCCACATCCCGGTGGGCCTCACAGCAGACGTTTCCAGCGCTGGGCACGTGGAGGCTGGCTCAGCGGCTCTGAGCTAAGAGGCTGGAGCTGTACAAGTGCCCAAGTCATTCTGACGGGTGCCAGAACAGCCCTCCAGGCAGCCTGGCTGAAGGTCAGAGCCAGGATGGACAGCCCTGCTGCCTGGAGCACAGACAGGCCCTGAGGACACCTCTGACTGTGGGTCCTCCCGGCTCCTGCCTGAGGGGACGGGGAACGGTGACTTCCTAAGGAGCAGGAGCCAGCAGGGGATAGGCAAAGGCCAGTCTCCTCTCGGACATGCCGGCTCCCCAGAGCTGTCAACCAGATGCCCACAGGAGAGGCATTGGGAGCTGTAGGCCCGAAGCTGCCCCTGGAAAGGCCGTGTGCACACAGGAGAGCCGTGGGCAAGACTGACAGCTGCAGGGAGGAAGCTGGATCAGGGGCAAGAGCGCCCAGGGGGCCTGCGCAGGGAGCTGCAGACCAGGGGCCAGAGGACAGAGGGCTGGGCAAGGCCACAGCCAGAGGCCAGACAGTCAGGCATGCCAGCCCCAGGGTCCAGGCACAGGGACGCTGCGGGAAGGCTCTGTCAGGGCTCTGGCTACAGCTGACTGATCCAGGAAGACCCAGGAGAAGAGACACAGGGAACCTGGTCCAATCACAACAGCAAATCTCATCTGTAAATTGAGAGGTCTGGGTGAATTTATAAGACCTCATTGAGCTCCGAGAAGCTACAGTTCTGTGATTTAGTAGAAAGGTCCTTGGTGGTTACTGAGGACCACTGAGGAAACACTTTGACAACACCAATAACTGTGCCTTGTAAATTATTGCCCTTAATTGCAACAATTTGATAAACCAGATTGGAACATTCTTCCGTATTTTATGGGGCACAATGGTAAATGCTCCCTTCCTTAGCCCCCACCCCACTGACCTTCTCAGGTCTTGAGGAGCCCAGCTGGCCCTGCCTGAGGTCCTCTATGTGCTCCAGCTCCTCTTCTCTCCATGAAGCCACAATGGAAATCTTTGAGGGATGGTCCCTCAACCCACACTGCCAGGGCCAGAGCTGGAGAGGAGCCGAGCAGTCTCCCAGAAATCGGGCCCACAGGAAGCCGAATTTAGTTAGAATCTAAAACATCCTGTTGATGCCTTGACTCTCAGGCTACTGACAGAGTGACAGGGCTTCTCCCATGCAGGCTGTGAGCAGTCCCCGTGGGCAGGGTGGACAGTGCCACCAGGTGGCTGGATGCAGGTCTTTGTGACCCCAGAACCCATGGTGATTTGTTCCTCAGCAAAAGCTTCTTAAGCACTTTATTTCTTTCCTCAATTTCTGGCTTAGTGAGTCTAGAAAGAAATCAAAAAAGAACACAGAATTATTGACAATTTTACATCTGATTATTTTTTTAAAAATTAAAGTCAAGCACAGCACATGGAAAATCCTGCCAGACCCCTTAATACACTGCCATCCCTGGAGTCCTCCCCAGAGTGGCTAAGGACACAACAGACCCAGCTAACGCAGTCTCTGAAAGGTGGTTATGGTGTCAAGGTAGTATCATTCTAACTATTTCAAAAAGCAATGGCAGAGAAACCAATTAGGACGACAGATAAAATGGAGAAAAAAGCCACGTTGTAAACTACCTGTACATCAGCCCCCAATGTGCTTGTTCTTATGAATACTGGAAGGAAACGTAATATTAGCAAGCAATCACCTCTAGACAGTAAAATGGTTTTTTTCACTCATACATTGTTAGCAAGATTGCAAATTAGTACAACCACTCTGGAAAGCAGTAGAGATTCCTCAAAAAACTAGGAGAGGAAACCCATATGACCCAGGTATCCCACTCCTCGGTGTATATCCAAAATGTCTAAATCAGCAAACTACCGAGATGCAGCCACATCAATGTTTATAGCAGCACAATTCATAAGAACCAAGCTATGAAACCAACCCAGGTGCCCTTCAACAAATGCATGGATAAAGAAAATGTGGTGTGTGTGTGTGTATACACACACACACACACACACACACACACACACACACACCCAATGGAGTATTACTCAGCCATGAAGAAAAAATGAAATTATAGCATTTTCCAGCAAATGACTGGAACTGGAGACTATCATGCTGAATGAAATAAGTCAGGCCCACAAAGTCAAAAGTCAAATATTTCCTCTGATATGTAGAAACTCGTCCAAAATAAGAAAGGTGGGGAGGATGAAGAGGATGTCCACTAGGACAGAAGCCCCTGAAGTCAGAAGCGCTACAAGGGTTTGCATTCTCAGCACAAAGTGAGCAACATTTCATGTATTCTGAAATTGTCGAATAAACAACCAGGAGACGAGGAAGTAACTGAGGCTGGATCTCTGCCCTCAGAGGCCAGGAGGCAATCTAAAGGCCCTCAAATGCTGGTAGGGACGTGTTTGTTGGCCTGCAACCTGCAGCCAGCCAGAGAGCAACGGTGTGAGGGGGAGTGGGGCTTCTGGGCCACAGTGACGCAGGTGGCCACACAGCACCACCCTCCAGGGAAGCTGCAGACCAAGGTCAGCCACTGGGTGGACAGCCACGCCTTGAAATAGACCCCAGAAAAGACTCCAGACCCCGAGGCTTAGACCAGCTTCCCCGGCTGGCAACAGGTCAGCATCGTGTCCTACATCGTCCTGGGGAAGCGGTCCTGGGTCCACGGGAGAGGATCGTGGGACGCACATGCACTGTCTTCCGGGCTCTGCCCCACACGCCTCTTCCCTTGGCTGACTTCAATCATGTCTTTCACCATAATGAACCGTAGCTATGCCGATGACAGCTCTCTGTGCTGTGGGTCCTTCTGAGATTGGTGGAACCTGAGGTGGTCTTGGGAACCCCGACTTGCACTCAGTGTCAGGGTGGGGTCGTCCTGTGGAAGCCACCCTCTCCAAGTCCCCAGATGGCAGGAGAATCCAAGTCAGAGGTTTGTTCGGTCTTTACAAACCCACCCTATCAGTTATGGTCAGAAGTAAACAACAAACTGGGGGCAAAATGCAAAACAGAGATGCACGAAGACCCCATCAATGTCTTTCAGAAGCAGGGAAGATGTCCTGAGAAGAGTGTCCTGAGAAGAACGTCCTCCTCAGTGTCCTGAGAAGAATGTTTTTAAAGACACATAATTATAAATGTTTATGCTACCAAGAGCAAGAAGGCCTATAACTAGAAAGTTACCATTATAAACTAAAATCTGCAGTGAAGGGGTTTTAAGACCTGCAGGGCTTTCCAGGAGAGAAATCCCTTTCTCTCCTGCATTTACTCCACTTCCCCTCTGGAAGCACTGAGCTAGGCGCCGGCTCTTTGGGGAAATACACTCATGTGACTGGCAGCACCCACAGAGAGGCCCTGTCACCAGCCGTCCCTCACCCGTGGCTCTCAGGTGCCTTCCAGCTTCCCCTTCCTGGGACATCCTTTCGTAAGGAGCATGCCTTGGGGACCCTTGTCTGCAGAGGATGGTCTTGAGGAGGTGCGTTGAGACACGTGCCTCATTCTGCATGCTCGGACATCCTGGGAAATGCCCTCCTTAGGAAACGAAGCGGTGAGCACGTGGCCCACCAGGGTGGGTGCTCTGCAGGCCAGGTCTCCTGGGAAGGGAAAGCCCAGCAGGTCAGGTCTGGTGAAATCAGCTGTCCTGCAAAACCAGAGCCCTGGAGTCTCCTACAGATAAGATTTTTCACAAGCGCAGGAGTGGATCTGATCCGCCATGCTGTCCATAGGGAAGCTACGGAGCAGCCTGGCCAAGAGCCAGCTGTCACACTGACCACGCCGCTCCCCTCTCCATGTCTCCACTGCTGCTTCCACAAAATAGAGCTTAAAGTTACATCTGCTGCCGCTCGCTGTTGAGCATGTGCAGACGTGATGCAGGGTGGCATATGACTGAGTGTAACCTGCACCTGAAATGACTGATAATTATTGCTGAGGTCTCCTTGTAGCCTCAGCATGAGATCTAAGAAGTGGAGACATTAACACTTCACAGAAATGATATTTGGAACAAACATGAATTACCATATTAGGAGAAAAAGAAGAATGATTTGTAAAGTCTTAGCATCCGAGAGAGGCTATTAAATACCATAGTACATGTGTCAAGTACCCACAGTGTCCCAAACATGATGCTAAGTGCTTTGCCTGTAACAGTATCTCCAAGCTCATAATAGCTCTGCAAGTAGTTGGTACCAGCTTCAGGACCCAGGAGAAGAAGCTGGAGAAGAGAGAGCTTCACAAAGTGCCAGAGTGCCACACGGAGAAATGAGAGGAAAACTGAGTCTGTACTCCAAAACCCAAACCAGAAAGACCAGAACCAGGATAAGTTAGGTCCACAGAGGGAAGGGCCAGGGTGACTGAGAGTCGACCCTGGAGAAGGACCAGGATGGGTTAGGTGAACAATGGGTGAGGTCGGTGATGAGTTCGGTCAACAGTGAGCAAGGACCAGGATACGTTAGGTGACAGTGGGTAACAGCCAGCAAGTAGGGAAGACAGTGGTAAGAAGGGCAGATATGTTGCCAAGAGGTATTTCCTGACAATGTTGTCCCAGGCATAGCGTCTTTCACTGGAGGTGCAGCAGTGGATACACAGAGGGCCCCTGAGCCTGTGGACCTGACATTTCAGGGGATTTTATGGACCTGACATTGGTTGCAGGTCCCAGCCCAGGCCCGATGGTCCGGATCCTAATCCAGGACACATAGCAGGCAGGCAAAACTCCTCATCAGAAGAAAAAAACAGATTTTTCTTTGACAAAATAAGAGGACACATGAGAAGGGTCAGCTATGGAGTGACCAGGACAACTCAAGTTCTCTTTCACAGCAATGTGGGAACAAGATTGGACCTAGTGTCAAAAAGGAGCCCTCTGCAGAAGGTCACAATAGAGGTCACTTAGCTATGGAAAGCAGGAGGACACTCCTCCATGAACCACACTCAAACGAGAGACAAGTGTTTCTGTCCTTATTTCACCACGTGGGGACATGGGGTCTGCATGGCAGGCAGCAGCCCAGCCCTTCTTCAGTGGCTGGGGCACACAGCTCTGTTCACAAGACTTTCTCAGGACACTGTGGCCTCAGCTTTGGTGTCCAATGATGCAAAGTGAAACACAATTTTCTGCTTCTAGGGTGAAACAAAGAGCACAGCCGCCAGGGGCTTCCCCAGCACCGCGGAGCCTCGGCCCCAGGCACGACCCGGGTAACCCACGCTGGCTCAGCACCTTTCTCACTGGGGAATGCAGAGCGTCCTGCTCTGTGGCAGGAAAAGCCCTTTCTTTTCTCTGGGGGAGGGCGTGGAGCATGCTTTCCCTGGGTTTTGCTCCTGCAGCTGTCCTGCAGTGTGGCCAGGGCCATGGTGCGCCCCAGCCACTCGGCCTCCAGCACCGCAGTGGAGACAGCGGTGGACGTGCTGCTGGCCCTGAGTGTGGGCCGGGCCTGGGCAATGCTGTTGCCCCGTGGACATTCTTCCACCGTGTACCTGTTCCACCTAGGGCTGACGGACCTGCTGCTGACCGTCCGCCTGCCCTTCCACGCAGCATTCTACCTGAGACACAGGGCCTGGGCCCTCGGCCACACATCCTGCCAGGCCCTGCTCTTCCTGTTGCTCCTCAGCCGTGGAGTGAGGGTAGCCTTCCTGGCCACAGTGGCCTTGGATCCTAACCTGCGCGTGCTCCACCCATCGCTCAAGGTCAACCTTCTGTCCCCTCGGGCAGCCCAGGGCATCTCTGGTCTTGTGTGGCTTCTGCTGGCTGTCCTCACCCACCAAAGCCTGTTGGTCTCCAAGACTCCCCAGAACTCCACCAAGTGGCCCAACTCCTACCCCGTGGGAGAGTCCCCCAGTGCCACCTGGCAGGAAGTGGTCCTCTCCCTGCAGCTCCTCCTTCCTTCGGCCCCATCTTGCTCTGCAGTGCCAGCATCATCAGGACCCTCCAGAGCAGGATCCGCGTATCGGCCAAGCAGCCCAGGCTTCTGCTGCGATGCCGCTCTTTGGACTCTGCTTTTTGCCCAGCGTCCTGGCCAGGGTCCTAATGAGTGTCTTCCGAGGGGCACAAAGCTGTGGTGTCCTGTGAGCCACAGTGCACATGGTGAGGTCGCTGGCAGCCTCATTCACCTGCACAGTGAGCTGGACCCAGCTGTCTACTGCTCCAACCCAGCCGAAAGGTGTTCAACAGTCTCAGAGGCAGGAGGCAGGCAGCAGAGCCTCCCAGCTCCGACCTCAAGGACACCTACTCCTGACAGCAGCTGGCTCCCTCCCCTGGGTTATATGCAAATTACGGGGCACCTGTGAGTTTAGACTCCAGAGGAAAAAAAACCTGGGGCTGCCGTGCAAAGAACAGGTAGGAGCCTTGGCACAGCTGCTGTCGGTGCTGTGACTTTCTCCCTGTCCTGGGTGCTGACCTGCTCTCTCACAATGTCGTGGCAAATTAAAAACTAACTGGTCAGAGCCTCCTTGAAGGAGGGAGCCTGAAAGCTGGCCTTCTCCACGTCCATGTGGTCGAGGCAAGTCATTTCCTTTGTGTGTCTCTGTTTGCAGATGCAAGAGATGCTGTCTCCTCAGTGACCGCGTGGACGTGTGACAACAGACGTCAGAAGGCTTAGGTTCTGGGGAGGCTGGGCATCTAAGTTGTTGTTGCCTGTTTAGCATGTAACTTTTGTGTTTATAGAATTTTACTTCCTGATAGATAATACATTATGTCAAAGACAGTGTAGTTGGTTTCTTAGTTTATTCTAAGAAGCACCTTCCTACTAAATTTCTCATAATTGCCATTAGAGCTTTTTAAGTCTGAACATATAGATGCTTTGGGATCTAGATACTTTACTTCACAGCATTTTACGATATCCCAGGAGAAATGCACAACGCAAGATGTCAAATTGCACTTGAATTGGTCCTTTCCAGCCTGATACTGAGCACAGCCTGGGAAGGACGCAGGGCAATTGCTGGGGCAGGCACGCCACTGGGTGGAGGAGGCCTGTGTGCGGCCCCCACCCTGGGGGACTTGCGAGGCTGGGTCTTTTCATCCATCCCTGAAGACCATGCCCCAAACTTGTGTCTCAAGAGCCTTTCCTTCTTCCCCTCTCATTCTCTGTTCGTATCTAGAGGGATGCGTAGGGCCGAGCAGAAGGTCCCCTGTAGCTCCACCGTCAGCCTGGAATGGGCTCCATCTGCTTCGTCCACTGCCTTCCCACAGAGGTGGCCCTTGCTGTGCCACATTTTAGGTCAAAACTGATGGTGTCAGCAACAGCAGATGGCAAAGCCCCCTGCACCACAGGCTGTTTGCTTGTCCGGTGGGCTCCACCTCGAGCCAGGTTTGAACAACGAGAATGTGTCCCGTCAGCTCAGGAACACACGCCATCTGTCTGACCAGCGAGGTGTGCCGTGTCCATCAGCAACGCTGCGCAGTCTTCTCAGGTCTACTCTCCTCCTGAGCGAGCAGGGAGGCGGGGCCAGAGGGAGCTGTGCTCAGGGGAGGAGGTGCCTAGAAGTCCCCTGCTGTGCAGATCCCTCCGCCCTCTCAGCTGCTAAGCAGTACCCCCATCCAAATGCATGGGCAGTTTCAAACGCCACTTTGAGAAACCGAAGTTCCAACATAGATGCTTTCTATGCTAGGACTGATCCCTGCCAAGAGTTATTTGAAACGTGACTTGCAGTAGGTGTTCCCCAACCCCCTCTGCTGTTGGACGTTTGATCCGTGACTCTGCAAGGTGAAGCTCACTCTGGGAGTAACACCGTCCTCTGGCACCTGTCCCCCTGGGATGCATGCCACAGGTGGGATGACACCAGGACACTGCCACTGCTCCCAAAGGCTTTGTGGGCTGGCACCTACGCTGGGGAGGCCGGGGAGAGTAGGGGAGCCCTATGTGCCCCTTCCCAGGCTCACGTCCTCCAGGCTTCTTGGGCTGAGCTCTCACTCTGGGAGCCTGTGGCTGCCTGTGTGGCCCACCCCCTTCACATATAGCCTGGCAAACTGGGTGGTATTGGGGAAGTCTCAGCTCCGTTTCTGCCCCCTGGGCCTGTTTCCTGGGCAGAGCTGTGGCCGAGCCTTCCCCTCTGCTCCTGGCTTGTTCCTGATACACCCAACAGCCTCAGGGGACCCAGGGGCTTTGAGAAATCCTGAAGCCTCAGCCAACCTCAAATGTTCTGCCTCTGTTGGTCCAGCAGGGGGGCCTGGGCCCTGGCGTTCTGCATCCCTTCGTTGAGTCTTTACCTCAGGAGGGCTGAGGTCCCTGGGTTGGTGGCTAGGTGTGGGGTTTGGGGTAGTCCTGCTCCCTCACTTCTCAGTTCTGTGACCTGCCACAGATCACCTAACTGCTCTCTATCCCTGTCTATAAAATGAGACAATACCCTCTACCATGGGATCATTATGTGGATTAGACGGGACTACACATACAGCGCTCAGCGCTGCACCAGCTCATCAGAAGCAGCAGCGCGGGCTGGGATTGTGGCTCAGTGGTAGAGCACTTGCCTCGCATTGAGGCACTGGGTTCGATCCTCAGCACCACATAAAAATAAATCAATAAAGAAGCAGCAGCACATGTCGATCTGTGGCTCTTGAGTGGCAGTTTCATCTTCACTGCCCACTGCTCTGGTCAGACGAGACCCTCAGGCCACAGCAGTTGCCCAGAGGCCTCAACACAGAACCCACACAGGGAGGGTGCCCAGTGACGAGGATGTCCAGGAGGCCAGTCATGTCCAGGGTTTCTCCTTGTCTAGTAAATCCTCCCAGGATCTTTTACAATGATTCTGTCTGGCTGGTCTCATTTCTTATTTCTCACACCTGTGAAGTGGGGTTTTTGTTGAGGACCTTTGACCTTATGAACAGCCGTCTCCGGGCTATTTCCTCAGCCCCCAGCCCTGTCCTGTGGAGGGAGTCCTGCAAGTCTGCACTCAGGGGGCCAAGGAGGCCCTGCCTCTCCAAACAAGCACCTCTGAATAAGGAAACGACTGAAAGGGAAAGTGCAGATGGTCAGTCGGGGGTGACGGGCCTCAGGGATGCAACAGGTTTTGGTTTCTTCCTGTGTGAAGGCTCCCCTGGTAAGGAGACCGCACCCGCCTCACCCATGAGCCTAGCAGGCCTCAGCCCTGTCTGCATCCTGACATGTCCCTGCCGGCTAGGAACCCAAAGTCCACTAGGAGCCACCAGTTCCTCCTCCCCACTGAGAAAACACTATCACTTTCAAAATCCTGCTCATCTTCTATTTCTCTTTCCAACCCACCGGGCAGCTGCTCCTCCTCAGCCATGTGCACAGGTCCTCCGGGCCCAGGACTTCGTCAGAATGCTGGTCCCCATCCTGTGAGGACCCACCAACCTCCCGGGTCCCAGGGGATCTGCCCCTATGTGAAACCTCAGGACAATGCAGGGCACCCACACACCTACATGGCAGCAACTAAGCCCAGCACCTGTCCTTCCTGGGTCCCATCTGCACCCCTGCCCCACCAGCCTCTGACACTCCAAGTAGGTGACTCACTTGAATCCAGCGTCTCTCTCAGAGCTCAGCACACATTAGACACTTAACAGACCAATGGGCGAAATAAGTAAATGGACAGACTCGCCCACTTCAAAGTTAGCAAGCGTTATTATTTAGTAGCTTGGTTTTTAAAATAACTTTGAAGGTCTGGATTCAGAGGCAAACAGAACATCTTTAAAAGCCTTCTAGAAAAATACTAATAAAAATAAAATATAAGGCAGTTACTAGAGAAAGTGTCTCCTCTGTAATCTCAATCATTTCTCGAGAAATCAATCAACACTTTTGATTTATTTTGGTAATGAATGGACTGATGTCAGGATAATGAATGGACTCCGCATCTGCCTTCGGGCTCATATGTGGACTCTCAAGTACATAATGTGACTCTCAGAGGCTTCTGGAGCCAAGAGCTCATGAGCTCCTAAACAATAGCCATCTTCAAAACGCCTCTCTGAGCAGGTGTGATGTAGTAGGGATGACCGCACCTGTAATCCCAGCCACTGGAGAGGCTAAGGCAGGAGGACAGCTTCAAGGCAGCTTCAAGGCCAGCCTGGGCAGCGTAGGGAGGCTCTGTCTCAAAATCAAAACTAAAAAGGGTTGGGGATGCGGCTCAGTGGTGGAGTGCCCCGGTTCAATGCCCGGCACACACAGAAGGCCTCTTCTACACGTGGGGGTAAATAGCACAACAAGACATTCGCCACATCAGCCGTGTCCCTGTGAGGTCCAGGCAGGGTGGTGTCAGCCGTGCCAGGCAGGCTCACTGTGCCCACGTCCAGAACTCACTGGTCTTGCGAAACCAAAAGTCTGTCCCCGTTCAACACCGACTCGCCCCACACCTGGCACCCCCACACTTTCCATTTCTGTGGCTGTGACCCCTCAGTTCAGAGGGTGGAGACGCACTGCGGGTCCCCCTGTGGCCCGATTGCTTGGAGCACCATGTCTCCCAGCCCCATCCAGCCCTGCAGGTGGGGAATTTCCGTCTCTTGAGGCCCAAGTCCCTCTGTTGCTTGCAGGAGCTGCATCCTCCACTCTCTCGCCCCTCGATGGTCACAGGCTGCTCTGGACGGTGGGCAGGTCTGTGGCGCGAGCCTGGAGCTCCTTCAGGCACTTGCCGCAGGGGACTGGCTGCGCCACGTGGCAGTTCTAGTCTGGCGCCAGCTCTGGTGGGAGCTCAGGCTCCGGCTTCTCTCTGCTCCGGCTTCTTGCCTTCTCGGCAGCGCTTGCTGCCCTCTGGTTGGGTGGCCTGTTCTACGGCAGCATTCTGGCGGCTGTGAGTGGGTGTGAATAGAGAAATCCTTCCCGGAAAATCAGAACGTGCTTAGGGTCCTCCAGGACGGTGCCGGCATTCCTGGGCCCAGACCCTTGACTCTGCCACTGGACTGTGAGTCTGTGTTTTCTCACACTCTCGTCTCGCATTGTCCTGCTGGTCCCTCCAGGCTGATGTGACAGCACCTCAGACCCTGGGGACAGTGCGCTCACTGATCCAGGCTGGAAACCCCGGGGGGGGGGGTGGGCAGCAGAGGCCAGGCACTGTCTGGCGAGGCTGCTCTCTGCTCCCGAGATGGGCTGGTGGCCGGGTCCTCTCCTGGCAGAAGGGGCTGGGAGTTCTCTGGAGCCTCCAGGCCTGGAGCCCTGGAGACTCACCTCCAGGGGCCAGCTCTTCCTCCTGTCACACAGGAACGGGGGACACCAGCTGTCCACGGCTGCTCCTTCTCTCCTTGCCTTTCTCTTTGGCCTGCTTTTACAAACGTGTGTTCTGATCCTCCACACGTCCAGCTGCGTGCGGGAGCCGGGCGCGGGGAGGCAGCGTGGTTCTGCGCTGTAGACTGTGCATTCCCGCCGTGCAAGTCTTTCCAGCATGGCTCACTGTAAGCTACCAGCCGGCTCCGGGCCCCTGGGCCTCTCCCCATGGCCTCTCCTTATTCCCCTCCCTGCTGCCAGCTGGCCCTCAGTGCCTGGGAACAACGTGTGCACTGTCCCCAGCTGCTGCCACCATGCAGACAAGAACACAGGGACGGTGCTGGAGCAGCACAAAGGTTTTCCTGCAGAGACTTGCGGGAAATGTCACAAAGAATTGGAAAGGACAGACAGACTCAGGGCAAGCCCAGGACAGCGTGAGGGGCCTGAGATCCCCCTGGGCAGTGCTGCTTGTTGCCCCTGTGGAAAAGTCTTTTGAAAAGATCCTGCCAGAAAGCTTTTCTTAAAGGCCACCAAAGGCCAGCCACATGTAGTTACCTGGGAGAAAGACATGATGCTTTGAAGAGTGAACTGCTAGTGGCCAGAGAAAGGCCGGCAGCAGGCCCTGGGTTTCTGGAAACTAAAATGAGGGGACATGCCGTGCCTGCATGAGGCCAGACGTCCTCAGGCTGAAGTCTCACCCCCTCCAGGTATGGGGCACCTGATGGCTTTAAGTCTGTTAGGACCACAACCACTCTGTGTCTACATCTGCTGTGGTGCTCCTGCACCTGGGCGGGTCCTGGAAAGACGGCACTGGGGACACAGGCTTCTTCCCTTGGGCTGAGGTGGTCCTTGGAAAGGCTGGTGAGGTCCCAGGGTCAGATGTTTAGGAAGCACTAGTTTCTGTCCCTCGGTTATCAGACTCGCTCTGCCTCCTTGTAAGGAGTGAGAAACACTAATATGTCTACAAATAAGGGGAACTGAGATTATTGCGGGGGAGAATTTACTAAATGAAAAACTTGCAAATGTAAGAAATGCTAACCCAACACTGCGGCAGGATTTTCCATTTATATACTTTATTCAAAAAATGTACAAGAACGTGACACAGCTGGTGGGTGGGTTTCTTGTCTTAATGTTTCAGCGAGACTGCAGCGTGAAGGCTGGGCTTCGTTTTCCAGGTTAACCCCACTGGATACCGTGCAGTAGGATCTGGGGGAGAGGCTGGATCCTTCCAGCGCCTCAGCAGAGGGTAACCACCCTGGCGCCCCCTCGCGGGCCTGCTCCTCATTGGCCTGAGGGTAGTCTGGTGCGGGCGGGCAGACTCTTGAGCACCTCCATCACTTTGTTTCCACTTTGCTCACCTCCAGCCTCTCCCGCGTGCTTCAGGCCTCTTCTCTTCCGACTTCCACCTCCTTCAGCTGGTGTCTTCCTCAGCCTCTCCCTGGTGCCCTGGGTACGCGGCCCAGGCGTGGTGCGTGCAGCAGTCCCCGCAGCATGTCGCGCTTGGCTTCAGCCCCACAGCAAAGCAGACCAGCCCTGAGCGAAGCCGTGCTCATCCCATGCCGGCACATTGCTATTAAAACAAAATTTAGCCAGAGAAAGCACATTTCCTCTTGAGCCCCAGACAGGGCCTTAGGGAAGCCCAGACTGCTTTAATATCTGGATATTTATATTAGACTTTCTTTAATTCACAGGAAAACCACAGCCAGCCCTTGCCACGGCCTGTGCCCACCCACACAGCCCATGCAGGAAACGTGCCCAGATTAAGTGAGTGCTTTTTTCTACCAAAGCACGTTGAAGATCTGCCTGATGCCGCAGCAGTACTGAACATCTTAAATGCCGACAGGGGAGACCTCCTTAGGCCAGTCAGGAGCCTGGGTGGGAACACAGCAGACACTGTTCTGGGAAGACGATTCCTCTGCCTGGCAGACAGATTTTGGTTTCCAAAGAGCACGTCAGTGGATGGAAAGCTTCCTCGGGCAGAGAAAACCCCCAACCTTCTGTGGTTCCCTTTTCTCAGTTTTACTAAAAGCTGAAGTGCTCCTACCTTCTTTTGTAAAGACAAGTTGCCATTCTATGATTTTACCCACCTCCATTTAAAGTAATTAGAGTGTTTATTCTATTCCAAAACATCTCGTTTCTTTGATTTCAAACACCAGAATCCCACCATTTAAAGAATGGCTGCTTGGGAAGAAAGTGCACTGGTTATCTCTTTTGCCAGTACAAAGTGGGGGCAGGAGGTCCTGTTAAAAATGGAAGGGAGCATGGGGCTGGGATTGTAGCTCAGCAGTAGAGCGCTTGCCTCGCATGCGTGAGGCCCTGGGTTCGATCCTCAGCACCACATACAAAGCAATAAAATAAAGACATTGTGTTCATCTACAACTGAAAAAATTTAAAAAAAAAAAAAAAAAAAATGGAAGGGAGCAAAGGATAGAAGGGAAAGCAGAGTTTCCTGGAAACCATGGTGACTCTGCCATCAAACCACCTGCAGCTGGTTCCTCAGCAGACAGGCAGACATGGGGCACCTCCGTCCTTCATGGGGGGACAGGAGGAGGGCGCAGACTGCACCATCAACCAGTCTGGAAGCCACCTCCCAGGGCGCTGCTGGCAGGGGGTGGGCCCTTGGCTCAGCCCGACCCACTGTCATTAAATCCCTTGGAGGGCTGGCCTTTGGTGGCCCAGGTTGCCCTTGTCACCACAGTAACCCTAAACAGCATTGAGCAGTCTTGGTGTGGCTGGGGGCTGCCCTGTTCTCTCCTCAGTGTTGAAATGCAGGTGGGCTCTGCACTTCTCCAGGCAACGAGTGGGAAGCCAACCTGCGATGGGATCCACGCAGTACCTGCAGGGCTCCTGGGAGACTTCTGTGCCAAGCACGGCACTCTCAGCAGATGCCAGCCCAAGGCCTCAGCCCCCCACACTCGTGTCTGAGGATGAACCCTGGCTTCAGAGTCACCACTTAGATCACCCCTCTTCAGGACAGAGGGGACGGCAGTGCCACTCGGAAGGGACTGAGCCTTCGGAACAGGGAAGAAGACAATGAACCCAGAAGGGTGCGGGTGGGTCTCCAGGAGCAGGGGTGCAGTGCTGAGAAGACAGAGCCCCAGTCTAGGACCTGAGGCCCAGTAAATGTGGAGACCAGTGGAATCCTGAGCGCAGCCCAAGCCAAGCGGCCACGACAGCAGAGCAGGGCCACACTTGGGTGGAGTGGCAGGGCCCTGAGAAGTGGCCTTCCTGAGCCTTGCAGGACAAGCAGGTATGACAGGCACCACAGGGCATGGAGCATCCAGGCAGAGCACAGCGGTCCCCAGCGGGGAAGACACACCTTTGGAAGATGGGAGGCCGAGCTTGCAGTGGGGCCTGCAGTGAGGAGGGACCCCGGAGGCCACAGTGCCCAGGCTTGGGGAGCCTGAGAATGCACACTGGCTATGTGAGTGCAGTCCTTGGCATGGGTGGCCTTGTGATCCAGGGACAAGGGGCTGGCCTGGGGAGAGAACGCAGGGAGAGGAGAAATCCAGGGTGGAGTCAGGGGTCAAGACAAGCACAGGGGCCACAAGGAGAGAAGAGAGCCGTGGGAGGGAGAGGGAAGAGTCCACAGGCTGAGGCCAGGCACTTCCCGTGGGGCAAGGCCAGCACTTGCAGGAGCTGATGAGCTGCGTCCTTTGGGTCCAGTCCCACCGAGGTCCTGGTGGCCCTCACAAGGACAATTGAGTGGGATGGCGGGGTGGGCCCCCCCCAGGTTCCAGAATGGACGGGAGCATCGACCCCTTGCTGGAGGAGACCGGGTGGGAGGGGCTGGAGACAGGAGGCGAGGAGGAGGCAGGGCGAGTTTTGTTGGGTTTTTAACTTTAATGAAATCACTATTTATTAAAAGACAATAACCAACGCTTTCCTGCATTTGGACATTGGCTAATGTATATTAAAAGACAATTTCCTGCATTTGGACACTGGACACTGTGGCAAGGGTGTGATGCCCGCCCTGAGGAGGGAGAGATGACTAGATGGCTCCCGAGCACAAGCAAAGTGGCCTGGACAGGGTGGCTGTTTCTCAGGGCCCCCGGGGTCTGATGCACACAGACACGGGAGTCCAGAGTGGGTCACAGAAGGCGGCAGCACTGCCCACATGTCAGTGAAATGGCGACCAGTCAAACCTGAGTGAGGAGGAAGGGGAGGGTGGAGGAGCCAGTGGGAGGGAGGGCAGAGCCGCGTGGGCAGCTTCATGGGGAGGAGGCCGGCCAGGCACCACGTGGAGGGGCTGAATCGCAGCAGTGGCAGTGGCGGCGGGTTGGAGCAGGCACAATGGACGCTCTGATCACAGGTCTCCAGGCGAGCGGCGGGGCGGCATTCGGACTGAAGCCAGTTCTACCATGTCCAGCAACTGGCTTCCAAGGTCACCCTGCAGCCCCTGCCTTCCACCAACAGGGAAAGCTTGGGTGGAGCTGGGGCCAGGAGCTTCCCTTGGACTCAGGTGTCTTTGGCCAGGGCTGGACACGGGGAGCATTGTGCGTCCAGAGGGTGGAACACAGTCTGCACATACCCAGGAAAAGGGCGGTAGTGGGCATCTGTCCACCGCCAAGATCAGAGGCTCTGGCTAATAGAGGGTGACCAACGAGAGGGGAAAAGCCTGCTCAGACAGCTAAAGAGGGTGGTGTGGCCCTGGAGTCCCTGAGTCCCAGCCACTTCCACCTCTGCCATACTCCCCGAGAGCACAGGAAGAGGCCAGACACCAGGCCATGGAGGCCAGTGGGCAGTGGCTCTCAGGCAGGCACCCTTGGCCCTGGCCTCTCGATATGGGCAGACGTCACCTCGAGCCTGGCCACAGACAGCCCTGGGGAAGGCCTTTCTTAAAGACAGGCTGACCCTCTGGCCTCTGGCCTTTGCTGGAAGCTCCTGTGCTCCCATCCATGGCTCCCGGGACCCAGCCAGAAAGATGCTCACTCACTCGCCCAAATGCCACACGAAGCCCCTGTCGTCCCCACAACCAGAGGAAAACAGACTCAGATGCACCAGACCCTGGAGGCTGGAGAACTGAAGATGCTTGTATAAAATTTCTTACATTTTTACTGAATTTTAGAATTTTATCTTCATAACCTGCTAAATAGAGATCACATATTTTAAATAACTTCGTTAGTTACAAGACCCCTAAAAATTATCCTATAATATATACCATAAAATATAATTACCCTGTCCCTAAATCTCATTACATATGTATTTATCCTCACATGTACACGTATATACACTTGCTGTGGCTAAAACAAATACCTTAAAACCAAATAATAGCACTAGCAGTAAGCATATCTACACGGCAATCTATTAGTATATGACTATTGTCAGTTATTTAAAATCAGTAATCATTCTAAAGATTTTAGACCACTGTTTAGAGAATGTAGTATAAGACTCTATTTTATGGCTTGCTCTTTTCCTGTGGTCACTAGCCAGTCACCTTTTGTGCCCAGGAGAGCAGTGACAGACCAGGAAACTGCCGTTCCCTGTCCTCCTCACAGCTCTTTCACTAGATGTGGGAATTGCTGCCCTTGAGATCTATTTTCCTTCTCAATAGGTTGATCGAGCAGAGTTAGAAAAATATGATGGTATAGATACTGGAAATTATACCACTGGCTTGGGCCAGGCCAGGGTGGGCTTCTGCACAGATGGAGGTTCAGAATCTAATGGAGAAAAATAACCTTTCTTATGATTGCATTGGATGGTTAGAAGTTGGAACAGAGACAATCATTGATAAGTCAAAGTCAGTGAAGACTAATTTGATGCAGCTATTTGGGGAGTCTAGGAACACAGACATAGGAGGAATAGGTACAAGTCATGCATGCTGTGGGGGCACAGCTGCTGTCCAACGCTATTAACTGGATTGAGTCCCACTCTTGGGATGGACAGCATGCCCTGGTTCTTGCAGGAGATATTTCTATATATGCCACAGGAAATGCCAGAGGTACAGGCGGAATTGGAGCTGTGGCTTTGCTAACTGGGCCAAATGCTCCTTTACTTTTTGACCGATGGCTCTGTGGAACACCTCTGCAACATGCCTATGACTTTTACAAGCCCCATATGCTCTCCGAATACCCTACAGTAGATGGAAAATGCTCCATACCATGCTACCTCCGGGCATTAGACTGCTGCCATTCTGTCTACTACAAAAAGACTCACACCCAGTTGCAGAAAGAGGGAGATGATAACGATTTTACCTTAAATGATTTTGGCTTCGTGAGCTTTCCCTCACCAACTGTAAACCAGTTCAGGAGTCCTAGCTCGGATGATGCTGAATGGCTTCCTTAATGACCAGAACAGAGATAAAAATACTATCTACAGTGGCCTGGAAGTATTTGGAGATGTGAAATTAGAAGAAACTTACTTTGACAGAGATGTGGAGAAGGCATTCATGAAGGCTAGTTCTGAACTCTTTAATTAGAAAACAAAGGCATCTCTGCTTGTATCAAATCAAAATGGAAATATGTGCACATCCTCGGGATGTGGTTGCCTTGCTTCTGTTCTGGCGATTGGCGGGGGGGAGATGAGAGCGTTCTCTTATGGTTCTGGTTTGGCTGCCACTCTGTGCTCTCTTAAAGTCACACAAGATGCCACACCAGGGTCTGCTCTTGATAAAACAATAGCTAGTTTATGTGAGCTGAAATCCAGGCTTAACTCAAGAGCTTGTGTAGCACCAGAAGTCTTTGCTGAAAGCATGAAGCTCAGAGAAGACACCCATTACTTGGCCAGCTATGTTCCCCAGGGTTCAATAGATTCACTCTTTGAAGGAACATGGTACCTGGTTAGAGTGGATGAAAAGCACAGAAGGACGTAAGCTCATCAGCCCTCTCAAGTGATGACATTCTGAGTAAAGGAGTCGGACTGGTGCAGCAAACACAGCAGCTGAGCATATTCCAAGCCTTGCTGAGATAGCGCCAAGATTCGCCGCTGATGCATAGAACCCAAAGCAGCTGTTATTAGTAATGGGGAACATGAAGACACTCAGCGAACTGCAAGACCTCACAGTGTTTGGGTTGGGATGGGGATAGGGGAACAGTTGGAAGAAGGGGATGTCTGGGAACAATTTTAAAGGATGACACATTGCTTAAATGTTTATGTGACTGACACAGAGCCTAGCAAACTGTTGTGCTCTTGGAAAAGTCTCTCTGCCCAATTTGCTAACACACTTCCTGTTGTGGTCTAGCCAATGCTAAATGTACTTTAATGATGTTAAGGGCTCCGTAAAACTTTATACCTCTCTGGCCATCTATATGCATGAAATTTAGTTTTTAAATCTAGTATGAATCCTGTGATTCTGTCAGAAGAAATTAGAGGTACTAGTCCTCAATTTAATTTTTTTAATGTTTAAGAATTTTATACTTTGAACAAATAAGATTATTGAAAGTACCGGTGGTTTTTGAAAATTTTTTCTAGCTTGGGGAATGTGGTCTTAAAATGTGATATGCACAAATACTCTTTGAAAATGGCAAGAAAAACATTCTTTTTCTAGCCGGGCGCAGTGGCACACACCTGTAATCCCAGCACTTTGGGAGGCTCAGACAGGAGAATCGTGAGTTCAAAGCCAGCCTCAGCAACAGCAAAGCACTAAGCAACTCAGTGAGACCCTGTCTCTACATAAAACACAAAACAGGGCTGGGGATGTGGCTCAGTGGTCGAGTGTCCCTGAGTTCAATCCTCGGTACCAAAAAAAATTATTTTTCTGTGATTTATAAATCCTAGAGAGGCAGAAAAGAGGAAAGTAACACTGGTTCTGTGATATTATCCAGATCAACAGTGACAAGGTTATTGTGATGATCTCTGAACAGAGAGACATTCGCATTGAGGTTTCTGGCATAAAAAGCATGGTCCATGGGGAGCTGTTACTACAGCTCCGGGAGCTAAGTGCTCCTGAGTAGTTCATGGTGACTGTGCTTAACAACATTGAGATATTAGTGGAGGTGTGTATGAGGAAGCCTGTTGCAATCCTTCTTTGCACCTTATTTTAAAGGATACATGAAACATTTCTTTGCCTTTTTAAAATTTTAAACTGGAAAGGAAGGATGGAGCGGGGCATTGATAGGCTACTTACGCTTCAGCGTTACAGATTCAGTTTATAGACTGACAAATTTGTGGTATGAGTTCTCTTTGTTTTGTGTGTGTGTGTGTGTGTGTTTGTGTGGGTCTTTTGTTTTTGTATCTGTTCAATGAAAATAAGAAGGTACAAGTTTTGATGTAGTCTGACTAGCCAAAAAGTATTCCACTTTAAGGTCTGAAAGTAGGGTTTATAAAGCTTTTTCTTAGACATTCACCTTTAAAAAACAACAAAAACTATCACATGGAATGAATAAGAGATTGGTTAGAAACTTTCATAGACGTTTATGGGGCTGAACTATGACATGAGCCTTATAGAATGTAAAATAGAGATAGTTGGAACAAATACACAGAACTAATTTTTTAAAACTTAATTTGCCATTAAATTCTGTGAAGTTTCAGTTATCGATATTAAACAAATATGAAATGAAATGTTTCAAATTGCAAGCTAATATGTAATATAGTGCTTGTAAGATACTCTTGTCTAATATCAACTAGTGCTATTTTGATTTGTACAGTCATAATTTGTTAAAATGACTTCATGATAACATCCACCGATAGAGATTAATGATGTAAGCTCAAATTTAAAGCATGGTGGGAAAATGGTGAATGTAATACTTTTGCAAGTATTGGCAGTTTAGTATGTCTCAAAAAGAGTAATTTCATGTTTGATTGCTGGCAATGGACAATCCTGGTAATACTGGCACAGAGCATTAACCATACCCCTTATTAATGGTAAAGTGAATAACACTGAAATAAAGTTTTAGAGAAACAAACAACAAAAAAAGATTTTATTGATTTTTTATATCTGTTTTACAAAATAAACCTTTAAATTTCCCCATTGAGACATACAGCAAGGTTGTTCTCTGAAGGATGGAACCTGTGTGCACAGCAAGAGGAGTGCTGGAGGACTGGAGGGCAGCTCCCTCCACCAGGGGGCAGCCACGCCCCAGCTGCTGGGGTGTGGGCAGCAGGCTCTGGGCAATGCGAGGCTGAGACCTCCGTTCTCGCCAGCCTGGGAGAGGCGCCAGCTCACGGTTGACCCTGTCAGGTCAGGAAAGGACCTGAAATGTGATCTTAAATCCTGGAGTCCAGCTTCTCTTCAACATGTGGCAGGAAACAAGACTTGCTTGGTAAAAGTGAGCACGGGTTGGAGCTGGCAGGGAGCCTGGGAGGAGAGGGGATCTCTTCACTTCTATGACCAGCTTCCTCTTTCTCTGAAGTGAGCAGCAGGGTGTTTTCTCAGTGTCTCTCCCTCCCACAGGAGTGGAGTTGCTGTGATCCACGTGACTGATGTAAAGCGTGGGCTGGGGGCAGCATAAGTTCCACAACTTTCAAATTTTGCCCTTACAAAAAGGAAATGGCCACCTGCTTCCCCTTTTCCCCTTTTCTGTTGGCTGGAATGGAAATGGGATGGAGGGGGCTATAGCAGCCCTCTTGGCCGTGGGACAGTCTCCAGGGGAGGTAACAACCCCTGGCTGACCATCTTGGATTGTCTGTGGGACAACTTGATTCAAGAAAGAAATAAACCCAAGGGCTTGGAAAGTACGGGCCCTGCCTTCAGTGCTGCATGGAATGACCTCAGAAAGCACAAGGGCATTATGTACTAGCAATGCTCTCAAGGAGGGTCACCGCACGCTGGACCCTGAGATGTGGGATTGCGTAGCAGCAGATCACACTGAACCCTGCAGACCTGCCTGGACAGACGCATCCATCACCACAGGCTGTGGCCTCTCCATTCATCAGGTCGCTGAGCACTGACAGTGAGCACTGAGGTTCTCCAGGGAGCAAGGAAGGTGGAGCCCCTGAGGGTCACTCTTCTCTGTGACCCTGCAAGGAATCATCGTGTCTCAGGCCTGTGTAGGCATCCTGAACCTGTCTATCCAAAAAGGTAGGGAAGGAGGGGCTGGGCACCCACAGGTACCCTCTCAACTGCTTTCTGCTGCCACAGCGGAGGTCACTGTCCTGAGTCCCCAAGAGGAAAGGGACATCTCTGCATTGAACAACCCAGGGCTGGGGCAATCCCTACTCCTCCATGGACCCCTCTGGGAGAACTGGAGGGAAGAGAGGCGAGCACCAGAAGGACAGGAGCCTGCTCCATGAGTCCCAAGGATGAGGAGCCTCGGACAACTGCTGAGTGTCAGGGCCCATTCCTGTGCAGCTGGAGGGGTGGCTGTGGTCCCACCCAGGGCCACAACCATGCTTTGGCACCTTTCTGTGGGAGCATGCATCCAAGAAACTGAAATGGGAAAGAATATTTGGAATGTCAGAGAGGAAAGACCCACAGCCAGGAAGTCTCGAGTGTTTGAAATGAAGCTTAGCGGGCACATTCGCTCCATCTGCAGAAGGCCTGGGGGCGGGCTGACTCCTGGCCCCCTTTCTTTTGTTGGCAGCGAGCTCCAGCATCTCACGAGGGACTGTGTGAAGAAACAGTGCCTTAAGAAGGACAGCTAAGGGGCCTTAGGATGGACCCCTCGTGGGAACCACCTGCCTGATCTGATGCCCACACAGCAAGGAAAACCCCGGCACCTGACAGCTGGGAAGTCCAGCTCTCGCGCCCCTTAGGAGCAGGCACATGGCTCAAGTGCTCAGAGACGCTGCTCAGGATCTGAAAGCATGAACCACACAGAAGAGCTCATGTCCGTCCATGCTGAATAAGCGAGACGTTTCTGTGCCCTGTCAATCTCCAGCTGGTCTACAAATCCTGTCAGTGCCCTGATGGTCTGGCAGCCAACGCTGACAACGCGGAAGCACAAGACAGGCCCTGAGTACCACGCTCTCCGGGCAGAGGGCTCCTTGGGCTGAACACGGAAGCTGGGAGACAAGTCCTGTTTCACGAAAGCAGCTTTATTTTGCAGAGCCAGAAGAACAACCGAAATACAGACTTTGAATCGTAAGGCAGCATTTTGCGTTTTATAGAGAGACGCAGTTAAAGCTTACAGGAACTGCGTAACATTTCAGACACTGGGTGTGTCAGAATTAAACATGTCAGTATTTTCATAATTCATGTCAGTACTTTTCACATACATGTTTTTATTTTTGTAATTCAGTTGATATTTTTCCATTGATGTTTACATGTTTACATAGCAATTTTTTTAAAGTAGTTCTATGAGCTTTCCACAAAGTGGAAGAGAGTGGTTAAAATCTGATTCCAAGCTAACCTCAGACTTTGGGTACTTCAAAGAAGTCAGGCTCAGGGGCCAACACACTTCTAAACACACCGAGTAATTCGAAGCTCTTCATAACTGAGTCCTTGACCACACATCTTCTTCAATTTCCTTGGGGAAACAGAAGAAAAGTTCTTTCTGTATTGTCTCAGAAAGTTCCTTTCTGCCTTAAAAAGAAAAAAAAAAAGTTTGCTAGTCATAAAAGTAACTGAAGGTATCTAGCACTTGAAGCTGCCACCAGAACGTCTGATTTTATTACAATGTATCCAGTGAATATTCCTTCCGCCCGCTGCAAACTAAGCTAAGGCCCAGAGCCAGCGTGAACAGGACCCGCGGAGCCCGTCTTCATAGAGCTCGGCCTGGGCCTTCACAGGAAAGTTCATCACAGCAAACAGTGTCTCAGGAATTATGAGTGAGCTCACATGCTCCTGCTGGCCTGTGACACTGTGTCTCGGTGACAGTCACACTGGCACCTCAGTGCCCATCTCCCCCCATGGCTGTTCCAGTTTGTGCACACTCGAGCTTGTTTTTCTTCTACTTTTGACCCCTGGCATTTCCTGAGTGGATCAAAGGGAAATGAGACAGAAGACTTTGCTACTGACAATTAGCAACAGAAAATATTTGGATAGTGAAAGGTTCAATGTTTGTCTGAGATGGGTGGCAGGAGGGCTTCTGCTTTTCCAAACACGTCATCCTCTTGTGCTAGAACCAGGAGATACTGGGACCCATGGCCGCTCCACGAATGTCTCTGAAAATGTTCATATTTGCAAACAAGTCATTTCTACATTTCCGAGGCCTATTTGTGGAACCCTAGCCCTGTGAGGCTCCAGAGCCACCAGCCTTTCATGTCAAGCACGCTGGGGAAAGCTGCAGCAGAGTCCACTCCCCACCCATGCGGAGGGAAGGGCTGGGAGCTCATGGGCAGGGCCCAGGAGGGCGTGGAGTCCCGGCCCTGCCTGACTTGGCTTAGTTCGCACACTGCCTTGTGTATCGGCCGTGGACTTCTTTCTTCACGACATCTACTGGCAAGTCCCGCCACAGGTCACATGGTGAAGGAGGACCCGTTGTCGTCCACAGTCTCACTGGTTTGCCTGGAAGCGAAGGTCTCTGAGTGCATCCTGGAGCACACGGAGCCTGCAGCCTTCTGCTTCCTCCTCACACACCACAGGTCCTTCATGATCTTCAGGAAGTAGCTCCTGAACTTCTGGCCGACAAACGCATACAGCACAGGGTTGAGGCAGCAGTGCAGGAAAGCCAGCACTTCTGTGACGTTCTGGGCATAGCCCATGAGCTTCTGGCCGTCACAGGTCCGGTCTGTCCTGCCCATCTGAGCAGCGATCACGAGAAGCACCATGTTGTGAGGAATCTGGCAAGCCAGGAAGACGAGGACCACAGCGATGATGACACGGATGGCCCTGTGCCGCTTAGAATTCTGGGCCTGCACCAAGGTCCTGACGATGAGCAGGTAGCAGAACACCATGAACACCAGCGGGATGAAGAAGCCGAAGAGCAGCTGCAGCCCCAGCACCAGCAGCTTCCACGCCAGGGGCTCCGACACTGACTGGTACTTGGGCTCACACACGTCCCTGCCCTGCATGTTGTATTTCTGATTGAAGGTGAAGGTAGAACTGGAGATGATGAGTGACACCACCCACACAACCAAGCAGATGAGCTTACTGTGCGCCAGTGTCCTGGAGCGAAGCCGGAAGGACTTGGTTGCCTGGACGATGGCGATGTACCGGTCCATGCTGATGCAGGCCAGGAGCAGCATCCCGCAGTTAAAGTTGATGGCGTAGATGCCTTTCATCAGTTTGCACATGGCGTTGCTGAACATCCAAGTGTCAGTGGCATGAGTGACGGCCCAGAAGGGAAGAGTGAGGACAAAGAGAATGTCTGCGATGGCCATGTTCAGGAGGTAGACATCCGTCATGGACTTGGCCTTCTTATAGAAGGCAAAGGTGAGCACCACTAGAGTATTGCCCAGCAGGCCGAAGACGGAGATCAAGGAGTAGGCGACTGGCACGAAGACCCTGGAGAACCGCCGGACCTCCTGCAGAGAGCACAGCAAGGCCCCCGAGTCCACAGGGAGCTCAGGGTAGTCGTCCGTGGTGTCCGTGGCGTAGTAGTTGTCGGTGGCATTCAGCAGCTCCTGCAAGGACGGCAGAAGCACAAGCTCCATGTAGCCACAATCAGCCCAGATCACGCGCCCCGCCAGAAACAGACTCTCACCTCGCCCATGGCAGTGGCCTTCTTGATCAGGACAGAAGATGCGGGCCTGTAGGAAGGGCAGTGGACACTCAGCAGAGCTGCCCGCAGCAGGGCGACAGGAGGGCAGCAGTGAACTAGGGAGGCAAGACGCACAGCAGTCACGGCAGGGTCCGGGGCCAGCAGACCGGGGCAGGCGTCCCTCCCTGGGATAGCAGGGGCATGCCACTGTGCCTAGCAGTGTCCGCTCCAAGCAGGCACCTCAGCCTCTGCAGGGGCCACACAGCAAATGCTGAATGCTTTGCAGGTGTGTGGTCTTGGGGCCTCGACTTAAGTCTGCCTATGGCTGGCAAGCAGCTTCAGGCAGTACTTACGTGAGTGGGCTGACCAGACGTGGTGGGCCAGGGGCTGTTGATCCTGATCCTAGGGCATAACGAAGGATGATATCAGAAACGCCATGGTTTTTGACCTGCACAAAAATCTTCATGCACAATTCAATATAACTACATAGAAGGAGAGTCTACTGAACACAATCTCTACAACAAAGGATGTGTCTAGAGGCTTGCGATTTACAGTCCCAGACCTCACTGTAGCTCAGTGATCGTCACCCATGTGGGCCTGCGAGAGCTTCAGGAAGGACCTATGAACATGACGGTCATCCTCAAAACATGAGTGCTGGAAAGGTCACGGGGAGTGTATATCATTCCCCCAGCAGCCCTCTCAGTGGACACCCCGGTCAGTGAGCACTGGTCTGCCAGGCAGATGCGTCACGTTGTCAGAAATCCAAGTGCAGGAAGGAAGTGGTGAGGCTGGCGTCCTTAGGAAAGGCGGCTGGAGGGGGTCTGATCTGGGTCCTTGGAGAACGGGCAGGCATGGGCCAAACACCGTCTCCCCACTGCTCCCTTTCCTGCTGCCTTAACTGCCCCTCACCGCCCTATAAGATCCATCACCCCAACTGCCACTTGTGTTGGCCTGCTTTCCTTCCCCCCCTTTCTCCAGCTCCTGCCTGTGGTCCCCCACACTGTACCATCAGCTGGCCTGCAGTCAATGGGGACACTCAGCATTGGGGACGGCAGCATGACACAGGCCAGCCTGTGTGACGTTCTGGGCACAGTTCTAGACCTCAGTTCTCTGCCTCGGAGCCCGAGTCATTGCCTCTCAGTCCTGCTCGGGCTGGAGACCGAGGAGGCATGGAGTCCCTGCACTGGGTAGTAGCCTGGAGCGCAGCAGCCTGAGTGTGTGCAGCACACGGGGAGAGCCATGCGTTCAGCCCCGCGGCGCCAAGGCAGGCGAGGAGCACTTCCTATCGCTGAGATTTTCTGATTAAACAGCAACCAAAACATCACTACAGGATGCAGCTTCCAGCCACAGTGGATGAGCAGAGACCACTGCACCACAGAGCAATCAGAGCAGCCCACCAAACGTCATCCGAGCCCTCAGATATCAGCTGATAGGCATCACAGGGTTACAGCCCCGGCAGGAGGAGAGCAAGTGACATGGGAAGTGACGTCTCCCCCAGCAGAGTGGGGAAGACCCTGGAGGAGAATGGCAGCCCCACTGAGCAGAGAGGAAGGAGCCATATGTAGAAAACTCAGGGTGTGGCGGAGGTGGCTCTGCAGGAGGAACTGCTCCACAAGGCTGGACAGAGAGCTAGCAGAAGGCGTGGGCAGACCTGCTCCCCAGGATGAGACCACTCTTCCCACAGCTGGCCCAAGTGGTTACTCTCCTAACTCCTGGGGCACCCCACGACACCCTCGGGAAGGGACATCCCTGGGAGTGTGGAGCTAACATAGTTCTGCCCTAAATGTGCTCTGGGCAGGACAAAGCTTGTCCGGAACTCCCACAGGACCCCTCCAATCCAGAGAATAGCTACATTCTAGAACGAGCCCAAGATTATTTAGAGAAATGCAGTGAAAACCAACCCTCAATAATGAAAATTCAAACATCAGGCAACCGAACAGAAATTTCCAAACACTTTAAGAAACAGGAAAACATGGCCCATAATCTACATGAAGAAACAGAGGAATGGCAGAGACGATAGAATGTGCAGCCTAGGTACAATATGCAAAAAGCAAGTGCCCCGAATTAGTGCACTTAGAAGACAAAGGCGGCCTACGAAGACGTTCTGCTGAAAGCAGCAGCGAGGGCCTCGGCAGGTGTGTTAGCCGAGGATCAGTCACAAGTCGGTTCTGAGCTGGGACCAGAAGCCGGTGGGACACAAGGGGAGCAAGTGTCCTTGAGAGAGGTAACTGAAAGGGCAGGTCAGCGGGCAACAGACCAGCTCCCACGGCCTGCCTCTGCCCCACCCAGGAAAAGGAGACACAGGGAAAACGCCAGAATACTTACCAGAATACGCTAAAATTTCAACTTAAAAACAGCAGTTAGTACGTGGGTTTGATTACAGAAACTAACAGTCTTCTCTAAATGATGGAAAAAACATTTAGTTACAAGTTAACAGCTCTTTAAATCAAATCAGAGGATGTTAAGGTTGTGCTTTCATGAATAGTGATGCCCTCAAGACGAGAAAACCTGAAGCAGCATGTGTGCAGGGGCGTGTGTATACGTGTGTGCATGTGTGCATGTCTGTGACTTTGTGTGCAGGTGTATATGCATGTATGCGTGATCTCGTGCATGGAATGAGTGCATGTATGAGTGCGTGTAATGTGCATACATGTGTGTGCATGCATGTGTACCTGTGTACGTGTAGGTGTGTGTACACGGGTGTTTGTATACAAGTGAATGTGTGTGTGCGTGCGTGCATGTATAGGCGCATGTATACACGTATGCACGTGCATACGCTGTAAACGAGAGCCTAGCCCTATACTGAGTATTCAGACCACTACTCAACATCTATGACCTCTTTAACCTCATAAAAACTCTAAGATGAACGGCACCCATGCTGTAGATGGGAGCTGCATTCCTCTGAGACTGGGATGGTAGTGCTCCCCACCCGTCTCTTACTCACCATCCGACTCACTTGGTCTCTGCCAGCTCTCAGCGAAGTCATGGAAGTAAAACAATTTTCTTACTTTAAAACTCCTCACTGATACCAGCATTTTAACTCCTTACTGATATCGGAATTTTTTTTACTACAGTGTAGGTGTCCAATAAGTGAATGTTCTGGATTCATTTGGACCACTGATGTGCCAGCCATCACACTTTGTGTAAACATCAGTGGAGCTGAAAGTCTGGGCCAGCTTCCTTCTGCTTTTGAATGGGGTGGTTAAGAAGAAGCCAGAAGGTTTTTTCCAGTGATTTGTTTACCATTCAAGAATAGCTTTGACTTCGACTTTTCATTTTGCCCTTTCTTCCTGGTGCTGGTCGTCTCCATGATTGCTCTTCAGGTCTATTTCCTGCCCTCCTGGAGCCTTTGGAGGTGGCCCAGCAGCCTTCTCTGATCAGAGATGTTGCCTCCGTGACCGCTGTTGACCTTGGCATCTGAGCTCTGCCTGCATCACACTGCCGCCCCTGCAGACTCCGGCCACCAGGGCCCTGCAGAACTGCCTGCGAGCTCCTGCCCACCCAGCCTCAGGTGGCCGAGGTTCCCACCCACTGTCTTACATGGCCTGGATCCTTTATTGCTCCTCAAAGACATCTTAGCTGAATGTAATGGTCTCAAAATCTTTTCTGTGTACTTGGCTTAGGAAATAATTGCATTTCTAGGAGTAAGGCTGTACTTCAACATTGGAGCCTTTGCTCAGTATGCGCAAGGCCCTGGGTTGAGCCCCCAGCACTGCAAATCAAGGCAAAGAAAAAAAGATCAACATATCCGTGCAGACGAAGCCCTGCAGAGACCTCCCGTATGAAGAAGCAGTGCCCAAAACAGCACCCACGGTCCAGAGTGAGGCCGTCAGAGTGGAACCAACCACTGAGCCCTTGGAGGAAGAGCAGGCTTCTGTATAACCCGCTCCTCTCCAAAGACCAGGGTACGGTGCCCGCAGGAAAGTGCAATGTCTCCTTAGGCGTAAGCATGGCCGTCTCGCTGCGTCCAGGAGGAAAACCGCTCCTGTCTAACATGCCTGTTGTGGTTGGAGTGTCCAAGAAATTGGGAAGGTTTTGAAGGACAGTGGGGGCGTATGGGCATGCTCACCTCAGGAAGTGCTGAGATCCAGAGTGGGTGGTGGCTGCACTCCCCTCAGGGGCAGCCCAGGCCCCACGCCACCAGCGTGAGGACCATCCTGCTGACAGACGCAGTTCCCAGTGCTCATTAAGAAAAGTACAATGAGATGCTAGAATCCCCAGAAGCAAGCTACTGAATCACCACTTCCTATTTAACAGCAACGCCTATCTACCCAGATGTGATGGTTAACCATGTGCATCCCGTAGGTTTTGAGATAATCACAAAAAGAACAGTCAAATGACTTCTTGGAATCTAAGACAAACCATCAGTGCGGTGGTGGGAGGGAGGGGAGAAGCTGACTCTGGCCTATGGAAGGAGAGAGTCACCTGTGGTGACCAGCTTGCACTTGGTCTCCTGGGGGCGAGGATGCCTGAACGGCTGCCTGGGAGGATGTGGAAGTGTGTGAGGTGGGCCGGGAGGCAGCAGGCCGGCTCTGGAGCCTGGACTGTGTCCTGCTGCACCCGAGAGCCATCCACCAGAGCAAGAATTCGGATGTCCTCTAAGCCACAGTTTCCCCTCTGGACGGGAGGCTGGCGTGGCCCGCTTCAGTGTGTGAAGGGTGGAGGCTGGTGCAGGTGAAGCCCTGAGGCAGAGCTGGGGGACAGCCATCCTCCATAAATATCAGCGGGACTGCAGCATGCTTGGGATCAAGTACACACGTCCCTGAAGCGCTGGGCTCCCGATCTTCGCGAGATGGCAGACAGAGGCTGGAGCAGTACTTTTGTTAGAAAAACCAGGGGAAGCGACCAATGGAGACTCACTCAGGAAACTCATGTTTAGTTGCAAATAGTTGAGAACATAGAGAAAGAAGTGCAGGAGCGTGCGTGGCTCACGCCGGAGTGGCTGTAGCCACGTCTCGGGAGGAGTGGAGCTCCACAGCGGGCAGCGGGAGGCAGGGCGGAGGGCTCGCTCGCTGCTCCAGCCTGGGCCTCCCTGCCCTGCACCCCTGCACCCCATCCCGAGGCTGAATGCCACAGCAACCGCGGAACAGCCCTCCACAGCTCCTCCTGGGGATCCAACTGCAGGGGACGCCTGTCCAGCTGGCCTGGTCATTCCCTAGCTTCTGGCCAAAGACTGCTGATCCCTGTCTGCCTGCTGTTTGCCTAACACAGAAAACCCGCTGTGCTTGAGGGCGTCGTCTGCCCCATGGCCAAGATGGCCAGGGGTCCTTCTGCAGTCTCCTGTCCACCCTCACGGTCTCTCCTCATGGAGGCCTGCTTTGTTCTCCCTCTGCTGCAGAAGACACGCTCTCCCTTACTCACCTGCCCGACCCCGGCCACTGGGTGAGGGGGAGGCTGGGACCCTCCCCTCGGGGCTCGGCCCTCCCCTCCTCCCGCAGCATAAAGGCTTCTGCTTCTCGCTGGGGTGAAGCTCTCGCCGCTTGCGGCCTGGCGCCTCGCAGAGGAAGCAGCAGGCCACAGGGGCGTCTGGGGACATGGGCTGCTCCAGGACATGGTTTCTACCCACGTCCCTTTGCCTTCCTCTGGAATGGCCTTGGTCAGCATGAGAACCATGTCCTGGAAGTAGCCTGCCTGAGAACTGGAAAGGAATGACAGTCACTGACCTTACTGAAGACCAGGAAGGAAGAGGAAGCAGCACCAGGTGCATGGGGGGAGCAGGGGGCAGCCACAGGGGCTGAGGACAGGAGGCCCTGGCTCCCTTCCCTGACCAGAAAGCTGCCGCCACAGCTGGGCCACCAAGAGACGGGGACCACAGAAGACCCCTCCGTCCTCTGTCGCGGCTGTGGCGGGAGCAGGAAGCTCAGAGCACCTGGACTCTGTCGTCCCCGTCCCGGGGCCGGCTCCCTGGGCTCTGGTGCTCTCGGCTCCCCCAGGAAGTACAGGTGCCCCTTGTCTCACTCCAGTAGGAAATGCCCATGTGGTGGGTCCTCTCAGGGCCCCCTCAGCCCTCCTCACAGATGCGAGGGCTGCGCGTTCCCACAGGCTCTGCGAGGACAATAAAAGCAAGAAACGAAGTCTGCCGACGCTGTGCGCAGACAGCCCTTCAGTCTGAAGCCTGACGGCAAACGTGAACAGCCGACCCAGAACAAGGGCTGCAGCCACGAGACAGCTCTAGGAGGCGTGTCGAGGCACCCAGGGCCATGCCCAGGCCTGGGCACAGCTGAGCACCTGGAGGACAGGCAGCCCCCCACCGAGGCCCTGGGAAGCTGAAGGTGAATGCGGCCCTTGGCCAAGCAGAGAAGGTCAGCGGCTCCCCTGAGGGGCAAGGAGAAGTTTGAAGGAGAGCTCTGTCCTTAGGAAACTGGCTGGATGTGGGGAGAAATAGACCTTAATGTCCAGCAGCAACTGTGTCAAGAAACAGCTCTCTCGTCAGACAGGTGTCCTCCCTGTGCATTGCTAACGGGACATCAAGGGCTTCCTGCACCTCCAACTTTGTGACAATTTCAAGAGATGGCTGATACCCTGAGGAGCGTGAGACTGTCGGTGTGGATGCCCATCAGTCCAGGGCTGGACCTCACTGCCAAATGACCCCGACCTGTGCAGGGCAGGACGTGGCAGTGCAGTGTCTCTGAGCCAGGGCAAGAACATGGCAGCCTCTCAGGCCTGTTGAACTTCATCAAAGGGGCCGTCGGCCCCTACAGGCACAGGCCACAGGGGCGCCCTGGCTGAGAGTCCTTACCAAGCTCCCAGGCCACAGCCCGTGTGCGGCTGCCAGTGAGGTGAGGGGGCCAACGACTCAATGGAGCCTCGGACGACTTTGCTCACAGCCACCCTCTGTGATGCAGGAGGGTCCCAAACCGAGGGCCTTGTCAACCCCCAACCAGCCAACCCTGCCACAGGAGACCACAGTCAACTGCTGCTGGAAGCTCCCAGGCTCTGCGGACGCTGGCCAACCCCTAGTCTTCATCAAGCACTCAAAGCTTCTGAAGCAACGAAGACGAGGTCAGAATAAAACAAAGTAAAACAAAACCTGCTTTCTCTGTTTAAAACAGGTGCACACCCTCCCCAGAGAGCCAGCAGCTGGAGGGGAGCCAGTGCAGCAGGGGCAGGGGCGGGGCGGGAGTGGGAAGCCGCAGGCTGGGCGGCCCCAGGCACCACCCGAGCCGCAGTGCGCCAGGAGGTTGGGGTCTCTGCCTTCCCTCCACGCGGAAATAAGGAAAGGCTGTTTGACAAATTATGTTAGCAAATTCCCCAGGAAGGACAGAAACACATTTTATAGAAAGAAATTATAAGCTAGGCTGACACCCAGGTTTGGAATTCATGGCAATTGCCAGCCGCAGATCCTCTGCTCACCACACAAGCTGCGAAGCTGGGTAGTGCTGACGCTCTCCCTTGCCTTGTGCCCTTGGCTGAGAACCGCCCTCCTGTGCAGCCAGGCGAACCTGCCCAGATCACCTGTGGCAAATAGGGTTTGCACAAAATCACTAAGTGCAGCACACACATCACATGCTTAAAATATGTCACCTGCTTCTGCCTTCTCAGGCACTTACACAGTAGGGAAGTGGAGTCAACACTCAGGGCACACACACATACACACAGAGACACACAGACACAGACACATACACACAGAGACACACACAGACACAGACACACACACACACATAGACACACACAGACACACAGAGAGACACACAGACACATACACACACACAGAGACACACACAGACACAGACACACACAGACACACATACAGACACAGACACACACAGAGACACACACAGACACACACACACACACACACATAGACACACACAGACACACAGAGAGACACACAGACACAGACACATACACACAGACACACACAGAGACACACACAGACACAGACACACACAGACACACATACAGACAGACACACAGAGACACAGACAGACAGACACACACACACACACATAGACACACACAGACACACACACACACATAGACACATACAGAGACACAGAGAGACACACAGACACAGACACATACGCACACAGACACACACAGAGACACACAGACACGTGCGTGAGTGCATGCTGCTTACATGAGTGGCGAGGGGGGACGTCTGCCGTGGACTTCGAGGACACTACCTGAGGGTGTTGGGAGCCCTAAGGCGCAGGTTCTGAGGCAGCCTGGCAACAAGGGCTGCAGCTGAGCTGCTAGGCAGGTGACGCAGACTTGCCGGGGGAAGGGTCAGGAAGCAGACGGGGACCAGGAGCATGGGCAAGGGGGGTGGCAGGGAGGCACCAGGATGGGCTGAACCCAAGGCCAGCCAAGGGCAGCTGTGGAGGGCAGGTGGAGGAGCTGTAACTCTGCAACAAGGCACTGGAGGTGGGCACCTGCAGGGAGGCCAGGCAGTGTGGAGGGAGAGCCAGGGCTGGGGCACCATGATGCACACTCAAGTGCCCAGCCTGGCCCGCGATGCCGCTCACTGGGCTTTATTAATGCTCACGGAAGGCCTGACAGCACTGGGGTCCCCGCTCTGTGCCTGGTTCACAGTGGGGAGCCTGGAAGTTGGAGAATAAAGCAATGTCCTCACAGCTTCTCGTCTGGTAACCGGAAGGCGCCAGGCCCAAAGCCATGCCCTCTGATCCCAAAGTCCAGGCAGCCCTGGGATAAGCCGGAAAGGAACAGGAGGAGAGAGAATCAAAATGGTACAAGATATCCCAACTGGTCAGAACTGGGGAAGCCAGGAGCGGCAACTTATTTAAATTTCTAACTTATTTCTTATCTTTTTCTTTTTTTTTCAACTTAAAAAACAGATTTATTGGCATAGAACTAACATGCAATGTGAGTCACCCACGTAGATGCCATCTCAGTGGATTTTAATAGACCCACAGTGTTATGAAACTAACTTACTTCCACATGGAAGAAAAGTTACAAAGACTCATAGAACGTTGGGGCACCAGTACAAGCGTGCTCCTGCCTCGATTTTCTGGTGTAACAGGAAGGAAATGGGTTTCGCTCAAGGACACTGAGAAGGGAAGAGATGGAGGTCCATGTACCCAAAGGCTCTTGGGTTCCCTCTACATCACTCCAGGCCACCCAGCCACGTATCATTACCAAGTTCCTCCCTGGATGTCTGTATCACAGGGATAGAGTGTGGAGATCGGAGATCGCAGAGGATCAGTGTGTGATCAGAGAAGCGGAGCAACTACCTCGCATGGCGTTGGGCACACAGGGCGGCTTTGAGCTTGTTATGATTACTGTGTCCTAATGAGAGGCAGGTGGGACGGCAGAGGAGCAGATGGACCCTTCAACGTTAGGACTCAAAGTTAGGGATGGAGACAGATGAAAGGTGGCTGTTAGCACAGGTGCCTCAAAAACCAATGCAGGGTCCTGAGGGAAGGCAAGGGGGAAAGTGTTTAAAGAAAAACCTGCAGTGCAGAGAACTTGAAGGTGGCAAAGTGGCCCTGTAGCAAGTCACTCACATTCACTTGCCCTTGAGGATACACTCCCAGTGTGAGTGTCCAGGTGAACCCTGTCCTGCGGGAGCAAGGAGACCATGCTGAGGAAACAGATCCTACCCCTGAGAGGGTTCCCCAAAACTTGCAGAGACTCAAAAAGGAGAATGCCATTGTGGAGGACAAGAGCACAAGAAAAGCCACATTTCACTACCCCTGAGCCACACCTCCTACTCCCCACACGGCTCCCTGACCCAGGGGGACTCCAGCTGCAGCTGTGTAGGGCGGAGACAACGGGAGTGGAGAATGGAGACCCAGAGGCCAGGACTATGGATATGGAGGCATAGAGACTATGGAGCAGAGACACCAAGAGTGGAGGATGGAGACACGGAGAGGTGGAGGATGGATACACAGAGAAGTAGAGGACAGAGACATAGAGGTGGAGGATGGAGACACAGATTGTGAAGGAGGGAGACACAAAGAGGTGGAGGACAGAGACACGGAGAGGTGAAGGATGGAGACACAGAGAGGTGGAGGACAGAGACATGGAGAGGTGAAGGATGGAGACACAGAGAGGTGGAGGACAGAGATACGGAGAGGTGGAGGACAGAGACACAGAGAGGTGGAGGATAAAGACAGAGAGAGGTGAAGGATGGAGACACAGAGCGATGGAGGACGGAGACATCAAGGTGGAGAATGGTGACCCAGAGACCAAGACCATAGATAAGGAGGCATAGAGACTACAGAGTGCAGAGGCTCCAAGAGGTGGAGGATGGAGACAGAGGTGGAGGACGAAGACATGGAGGTGGAGAATGGAGACCCAGAGACCAAGAACACGGACATGGAGACATAGAGACTATGGAGGACGGAGACACGAAGAGGTGGAGGACAGAGATACAGAGACTGTGAAGGACAGCGACAGAGATCATGGAAAAGGGAGACACAGAGACCCCAGAGGACAGAGACTGCACTGTAACGACTACCATCTCAGGCACCTGGAGCTCTGGTTTCTGACTGAAGATCCCATGGTTCACCCTCAGGCACAGCCAGAGGGATCCTGCCCTCTGATGGACAGCCTCCAACCCGGGCAGGACAGCAGACCCACCCCCAGCCAGCACGGCAGGGTCGACATTTCTCTGCGGCCTGTCCTGGCTCTTCTCCCCGTCAAGATGACAGGACCAGGGCAGCCGAAGCTCCCGGTTGGCCAAGGGCTTCCTGGGATGTGCAAACTTCAGGGCTAAAAACCCAGGGCGGTCCTGGACCAACGGGCAAGTGGTCTCTCTGGGCCGCACAGAGGGGGTGGCACTGGGGACAGGATGAGCAGCCCTGGCACTCCACAGAGGGCACGCTGGGGTGAGGGAGAGATGGCGACACCAGGAACAGGACATGCAGAGACCACGGCAGGCAGCTGCTGGAGTGTGAGAGGGTCCCTGGTAGGGCAGGGACGGCCCGGCGCTCAGTAGTCCCTACTGGAAAGCTGGGACAGAGGGCAGAGTGGGCTTGGGCTGGACCATGGAGGACACCTGACCGCCCAGCGGTGGAGGACGCACTTCTTCCTGACCTGCCCGACGGGACATGGGGACTGCCTGAGCCCAGCAGATTGTTACCCCATGTACCTGAGAAAAGAAAGTCAATTGGACCTGAAACATACAGAGGCGGCGGGGAGAAAGCAGAGGCAGCCTGTGGAGCAGGGTGGGTTCGGTGGAGGGCTGAGGTGGGAACACAGCAGGAGGAGCTGCGGGGCTGCCCACTCGGCCGTCCTCTGCGGCATCTGAACCTTCTCTTGCCCAGGGCCTCGTGCATGCTGGGCAAGCGTTTGACCACTGCCAGGGGCCAGGCTGGGAACGAGGACAGCAGTGGGCCCCACGCATCGCGGCTACCATCTTACCGTGTGCTTGACTCAGCCAGGCTTGCTCTCTTTACGACTGAAATGGCAGGTTGGGGAGGCTCCGGAACTTGAGGTGGCCACATGAAAATAGTAGCCCCTTTGAAAAATTCTCTTTGAGGTCCCCAATTTGAACTGCTAACTCTTGACCACGACATCCTACACACAGCCTTATTCTCAGGAGAATGTATGAAAAAATGCAGAGACTGATGAACCTCTCCCAGAACTCAGCCTGGGAACCAAGGTGCTGCGACACTAGGGTGTTTCAGAGTGTGGACGTGAAGGTCCAGCTGTATTTCCACGTCAGGAAATACAGGGCTGAGACCTACGGGTGGCACCATGCAGTTTCCAGACAAGGACAGGACCAAAGCTCACTGGCACCTGGCTGGAAGTGGCCTTGTGTCTCCTGAGGGACGCTTCCAGTCTGGTGCTCCCAGCCGCAACTTCAGGGTCCATTCCAAGAACAGGGAACAGGCTCTTCTGCTGCAAGCCAGAGACAGAGGCAGGGGAGATGCTGTGCTGCAGGCGTAGCCTCTGCCGAGGTTCAGGGAAGGCGGAGCGGTGGTGAGGGGTCCATGGAGGAGCTCTGGGAGCTCTAGAACTAACCCCAGTGGGACTGGCTCCGTCAGACTTACTCTAAACAGTCACCTAGCTAGGCTGCCAGGGCTCCATGGATTGTCCAGAACAGGGCTGGTCCTCAGAGTGACAGTGACCGAGAGTGACCGAGAGTGACCGAGAGTGGCCGAGATTAGCCGAGTGGCCAAGGCCTCTTCACCTGTTCTGCCAAAACGGGACAGAGACTGCAGAGGGCCTGGGAACCACTGCGCGTCCTCTGACTGCCCCCCACGCTGAGAGCAGAGACTGAGGCAGGGCCCATTTGCAGCCCGCGGTCAGCAGTGGGGTGGACAGGGCTATGGGAATAGCGGCAACCTCTCCTACAGATTCAGAAAAGACTAAGGCCGACCGAAGGAGCTCAGGAAGCAAGGCACTAGCCCTTCCTCTAGTCAGACACACACAGATTTCCAGATTTACTAAAACGTCAGCCTCCTATCAGAAAGCAGCCCGAGGGCCACACGTTCTGGGTTGGGCCCGTGTTCGGGTGGTGCTGGTGTGAACGAGCCCACAGGTGAGAGGCGCCCAAAGCCCCTCCGCCAAGGCCTGGCTGGCTCACTGCCTGGCTCGGCCCCCCGCGTTCAGGGCCTCCCACCACAGCCTGCCTGCTGTAAAGGCCACTCGGAGTGATAGAGCGGCTGCAGAAAGGAAAAGGGTGGCGTGGGCCCGTGACAGCAGAGCCACAGGCATGCCCCATCCCTGCTCAGCACTGCTGACATGGCTGGGGACAGAAAGTGGCCTGGCTCCCCTCTGGGCCATGGAAGCCACACCACAGCAGCCCCCTGACAGCGACCCATGGACTGAGGTCCCTGTACCTGCAGGAAGGATGTCAGGAATGAGCCTCGGAATCACCTCTGCCTGGGGTCCAGGCCTGGGTGGGGCCGAGGCCCATGGTGCTGACCACCTCCAGGCTGGACCACCCTGGGCAGGAAGGACCCAGAACATCTCTGCTAAGTGCATCACTAACCCACGAAGCTGCGCCTCCACGGGCCCGAGTTTCAGCATTGGGGGCAGCAGGGCGGGAGGGCCCACAACAGCGAGCCCCATCAGAGAAGGGCTGGGAGGAAATGCAGCCGCCGCCCCAGAAGCCGCCCACACAGAGACCCAGATTCCCCAGGCTGAGGGTTGGGGGTGCCCCCGTAGCTGCTGGGCTGTCTGCTGCGATGAGATTTTATCCAGCACCCAGCCACGTTCAGGGCTGCCAGCCTGGCCCTGGCCCTGGTCCTGGCCGGGCCTACGCCCCCACACTCAGCCCTGCTCACGTCCCCAGACTTCTTCCTCGCTTGCGCTGAGACTCTCCTTCTGCCTGCTCTCTTCCTCTGTTCCCTTTTCTCTTTTCCCACCTACCTGACTTCCTACTCAGCCCCAAACAGAAACATGTAAAAAGGAATAAATGTGCTGCCCAGATCCTCAGTCTCTCAGGCACGGAATCCCCTCGGCGCGTCCTCCCCGAGCTCTGAGTGAGGCCCTGCTCTCCTGGGGGCTCCCGGGGTAACTCAGCAAGGCCTGACTGACCTGCGCATGGGGCAGCCTGTTCCTAGTGGACGGTCAAGGAAAGGGCTGCACTGAACATTTCCAACATTTTCAGATGTGAGACCGCTGGGTGACGATTGTGCTGAAACACGTGGCGTGGCCCCCGTCATCGGCCACAGTCACAGGGTCCAGCCCTGCCTTGCCATCTTTGGCCCCCACGGGGACACACGCTCTCCTCAGCTGCAGCCAAGCACCAGAGTCCATGCTGAGAGCCGTCAGCCACAGGGACTGTCTGCTTCTGCACTCGGTGGCCTGGTTGTGTGTGCTCGGTGTCCTGCTGTCCTGGGGCTTTCCACCCCAGCCCTCGAAGGCAGCCCAAGTTCCTGGGCGCTGCTCCCACTGGGCCTGACCGCAGCAGGAGACGTCCCCACGCCCAGCCCTCTGCTCTGAAAGCTCTGGCCTGGGAAACCAGACGGCACCACTTATCAGAACCGTGGCTAAAATAAGAGGCAGTGTCTCTGGCAGCCACCTGAGGGTCTCCCTGGGGAGAGACATAGCCGGGGTGGAGGCTGGTGTGTCTATTTTGGCTGCGTCTTTCTCAGTTCATTTCCTCTTTCTTGGTCAGTCTCAGAGGAGGATCTTAGAGGTGGCAGATGTCCAGGTACGGGAGGGCTGGAGACACCGGGTAGGGAAGACAGGTGCAGGTGAGGCAGTGCCCCAGGGCCGGGTGTGGGGCCACAGTGGGCGCACATGCAGTAGCCCCAGGGCAAGAAGCCCACAACCATCCCTTTGCTACTTTTGCTTGGGGGATGATATCAGAAGAAGGGCTTCTGATGGAAGCAGCACCGTGAGTTCTCCTGCACAGACCCACAGTGGTCCATGGACCTGGGTCTCAGAGAGGCCTGTCGCCCATGGCTTTGGCTCCTGGCTGGCCAGATCTTCCCCGACTTGCTCCCCATTTGGCTGAATGCATTGGCTCTTCCCTCCCAGGGAAAGAGGAGGCGCAGACCCTCAGCCTACACGGCTGCCTGGCTTGCCACCTCCTCGCCTGGTCAGCCCTCCTCTGTGTCTCAGTTCCCTTAGGTCCAACCAGCTCCTTGTCCTGATGTCCAGCCGAGTCCCAGGTGATGAGGACACTGGCGTTCAGACTGGGCTTGTGGAATCAGCGTTCCTCTTTATAGTTATGGTTCATATGGATGGTGGCTTCCCGAGGGGGCTGTGGCTTGCTAGGCTCCTGGCAGTGTCCCTATAGTTCCTTGCCAAGTGCTGGCCACCACAGGTCTTGTCACCAGGGTGTTAAAGATTGCAGTCAGTGCCTGCATGGCATGGAATGAGCACAGACTCTGGCATTTGCACTGCCACATACAGATGTGACCTGATGTCCTAGCTCTGTGACATGGCATCAAGTGGCAGGGGCAGGCTCTGGAAAAGTGCCTGGCGCAAAACAGACCCTGCCAAAGTGAGCATCTCCCCCCACCCTCCATCTGTGTCTCTGTCTCTGTCTCTCTCTCCCTCCTTGGCATATCCAAAGCAATCGAAATAAGTAGAAACTCGTTCCTGTAGGGCTTGATGATGTGACCTTTTGCAATACTCTTTCGCCTTCAAAGCACAAAATTAAAAAGATGAGAGAACTACACTATTTCCTAAATTCCAAGACAAAACAAAACTTACCAGTAAGGAAGTAGTTCTTTGTGCCACCAGCCAGCAGCCAGAGTTTTTCTCTTCAATTTCAGACTTCTTCAATCTTGAGAGTCCCCTGATTGGTGTGGTGTCGCTGGCCTTGGTAAGGGCAGGGCTGGGCAGAGGCAGGCTGCTGAAGCTCGGTGTCTGCTGCTCGGGGCCCAGCGCCTTCTGGAGCACTCACTGGCCTGCTCTTCCCCACCGGGGCTGGTGTGGTAAGCCGCTGGGCCTCAGGTCTCACTCCACCAAGTTCACGGCACACCAAGGAAGCATGGTGGAGGCAGGAAGGCGAGCTTATGTAACTAGGTCACTTGATGATTTCAATTTTAGATGCAAATTTTTTTTTGTTTCAAAATTATTAGTCTGTGGAATATTTCTTGATTCTTCCTGGAAATTACAAATGAAGTAGAATGATGGTAACATTCTCTGAAAACCTCTACATCTACCCAATGAGATTTATAATCACACACCTACATTCCTATCCTCAGACGCCCTGAGAACAGCCGCAAGCCTGGGGCAGGCCATGCTGAAGGCGAGACCCAGACTGGCCTCGCTAGGAAACACCCGTGAGTTGTGCAGGCCGGACGCCCGTGCTGTCGCTCCTTGTCTTGTGACCCTAAACAGCGCTGTGTGGGCTAGTTCACATTTGTGCAACGCAACACAGAAAGCTCTTCCCACACTCGTTATTTCGTTCAGTCCTGACAAACCATTTTGGCAAAATGGACATCACCTTCATTTTGCATCTGGAAAGAAACTAGCACATAAAGATCCTGAGTAATTTTCTCCACAGAATAGAAACAAGGAATAGTAGGCCCAGCAAATAAGACATAGGTATTCTAAGTCCTCTCTACCCCAACCCCTTTCCTTTATTCCTTCAGCAAACAATTATTGAGCGCCTACTACATACGGCACACTGTTCCAGGCACGACAGATACAGGAATGGATAAACCAGGCCTCGTGGGATTTACATGTTAGTCATGAGGACAGACACTAAACCAGCTAAATAAAGACACACAGTATGGTCGATGGTGTCAAGTGCCACGAGAAGTGTCTTGCGGGAAGTGAGTAGGGATTATTGAGCTGGCACAATTTTGATTCAGATGAACGGGGAAGGCTTCGCTGAGCATGCAAGGTTTAAATAGAGCCCTGGGAGAGGTGAGGGGGTGATGGGGTGCTTAGCTGGGGGGTGATGCTCCAAGACATAGGAGCAGTAAAGACGATGTCCCCACGCAGCACATGCTCCGAGAACAGTGAGGAGCTCAGCAAGGCCAAAGCCCGGCAGGGCCAGAGGAAGGCAGGGGGGCCACAACACCATCCAGGTGAGGCACGAAGGGCAAGATAAAGCCCCTTATCTCACGGGAGATCTTTAGAGATAAAGCCACTAGGTGGCCGGGCAAAGACGGCCGCAGGGCAGGCACAGGAGGAGCCGGCGCCGGGAGGGCGGTCAGCAAGGGAGCTGCATGCTGGCAAAGTGAGACACCTGAGGATGTCCAGGCAGATGTCCAGGCGCAGCTGCTGATTTGAACGTGGAGCTCCGAGCAGAGTCCGGGCCAGAGACGTCACTGGCTTGCACCTGGAGCGTCACCAGGGAGTGGTGTAGGCAGACAAGAGGGGAACAGCCCCGTGTCGTGTGGATGCCGCCTGCAGAGCAGCAACAGGAAGCCCAGAACGACCAACGGGTTTGCCCACGTGGGACCACTGTGACCTCAGCACAACTAGGTGGCATGGTGAGGGACACACCTGACCAGAAAAGCGGTCGAGAGCAGAGGGACACGAATGGGCAGTCCAGGGAGTGGGCAGAGGGGAGCCGAGGTGGCCGCAGCTGGACTCACCGCTGGAGCAGAGGGGAGCAAATTTGAGTAAGAAGGGGGAGGAGAGCGGAGGGCTCCGCGGGCCCCAGAGCAGCCTCGGAGGCTGGACAGGCCCCGCCAGGGCGCAGGGGCTGCGTGCCCAGGACGGCGCCCGTCTGTGGCTCCTAATGGATCCTCGGAGCAATGGGAGGCTGGGGCATCAGCTGCGAGTGAAGACAGGCCGAGAAGTGGCAGATTTCAAGAAGTGAGGAGGAGGAAAGAAGCAGCCACCCAGGAGAGGGGACAAGGGCGCTGGCAGATCACAGGCCGTGGGGCAGCATGGTGGGCAGCAGGATTTCCGAGGAGGCGTCTGTGCGTCCCTCACAGTCTGCTCCAGACGGTCAGCTTGCAGGTGCAGTCGCTGGATCCCAGCAGAGCTGCGGTTCAGCCTCCCAAGCAAGTCAGAGAAAGGGCCTGCTTGAGGGTGCGGGCAGTATCAGCAAGGCTGGCCCCCAGCCCCCAGGCCATGGGAGCCTGGGGACACAGGAGCATGACCATCACAGCACGGGTCACCAGTCCCAGCTGCATCTGCGACAGCCGTGTCCAAGGAAATGCTGTCGGGATGTCGTTGTCCTCCTTGATGTCAATCAAAGTCTTTGCTTCTTTGACAACAGGCAGTGGTTTCCAAAGTCCAAAGTTTATTTCTTATGTATTAGTTTGATTAATTTTGTCCCAGCGGCTTCTCAGGACAACTAATGGTTGGATTTTCCTGTGGCCGATCAGCACAGTCCTTCCTCTTTTTCAGTCCTTACTTTCTCACGCATCAGTACGCTCTTATGCTCTGGCGTGTGGTGAGCCCATGCTTGGAGGTGACGTCCCTGAGATGAGTTGGCACTGCAGGTCTCAGGCTCTTACAATGTCCATATGTTTTCAGAAAAGCAAAAACTAACTGAAGTTAGTTGTTCAGGCAACTTGGGGGCTGCAATAAATACAAAGTAATTTGGGGTGATTTTTTTTTTAACCAAAGGCACTGTTTGCAAGTGATTGTTTTTTGACAAATGTAAGCCCAGAGACCAATCTAGGCTGGAATTTGGGAGAGCTTGTTCTGCTTAAGAAAATAGCATGAATTGGGAGTAGAATTTTCCATTATTTAATTTCCAGTTGTCCTGGCCTTTGCTGAGATGTAGCCAGCACACCGATGGCCAGTCACCAGGGCCAAAACCTTACATAAAATCACTTGTGTTTGTTAGCCGGATGCCGGAAGGACTTATGGGGAGTGAAGACAAGATTGTCTTCAGAATCAGGGACCCAAGGTGGACAGAGACTTCAGAGCCAAGGGTGGCACTGGACACCAGGGCAGCAGTGAGGCCAGTGTGAGTGGGGGCGCCTGACGCCTCGACGCTGGCTCTCCTCTGATGTGGGAGACCTCACCTCCCTAACACATGCCTCTTGGGACCTTCTCTGCTCAAGGCTTCTGAAGCCCTCCACACACCCAGAAGGCGGGAGCTGACCTCCAGCTCTTCTCTCCAGGTGGCTGGCTTGACTTTCTACCTTCTGAATGTTCAGTCATTTGAGTACATGTCACCACTGGGTCACCGCTGAAGCCTTCACTGCCAGAAGACTTACAGTAGAATACTGTGTTGCTTTGAAAAGACTCACGTAGCTCAGACGCTAAACAATCGCCACCATCAGCATGCTCTGCATTCTTGGGCTGTGCTGGAGGGTCCAGGCATCTGGAGTGGGCGCCTTACCCTGGGAGACCTGAATATAGTGTTCACCTCATTCTCAGCCTTTCCTGGATGACTGCGAGGCCAGCTCCAGTGGGCCTGCCAGGACTTCCCAGAGCTATCCAGGTGCACCCCTGCTCTGAGGCTCCACAGTCAGCACCCTGAGCTCCAAGTGTCTCTGCAGGTCCAGGTCCCATGGAGCCTGTTGAAGGCCCCAGTCGAGAAGCCACACAGCAGTTCCCTAGATTTGGGGTCAAGCTGTAGTTGGCATTTATGGCTTGTCCACTGAAGACCTGTCCATGAACCTGAGCCGCTGACCGTGAGCACCATGCTATCACATGGTCTGTTGAGGCTGGGCACTGGCAACACCACTAGGCATCTGGTGAAAGCAACATACTTGGGCCATGCCCAGGCAGGCCTCAGAGCACCCACAAGCTGCCCACGCACGGAGCTCACCCTTCAGCCGGGCTGGGCCGGTCTCCACCTCAGCCAAGGCCTTGGCTTCATGGGCAGTCCCAGGGAGAAGCGGCTGCACCATGCCCCAATGTGCACAGGGTGGTCTGACACAGTGCCCCCAGGGCCATGTGCCAGTCATGCACCAGTGGTGCCTGGAGGTGGGGCTCTGTGACGATGGGGTAGATGCGGCCATGGGGCCCTGGACGGCATTAGTGGCTCCGTGAGAAGAGAAGGCCCAGTTAGCATGCTCGCCTCGTCAGGGTGCTGCAGGAGGCCCTCCCCAGATGTGGGCCAGATGCCGGGGCCAGCCCTTGACTTCCCAGCCGCTGGAACTGTGAGCCAGGTGAATTCTACTTGTGGACGAAGGCACAGCCCCTGTCCCACGGAAGTTCCCTGATCTCGGGCACAGAAGCACGGCACAGCCTGACCTCAGAGAGTGGACGCATTTCACTCACTGGCCTGGCTGCTGCCCACCCCCAGGGGCCTCTCCTGGTTTCTGAGTCATGGGTTTTTTGTTTTTTTTAAATTGACCTTTATCCTTTCATAGGCACAGAAGCTGCCCCACTCATCTAGGAAATGTTTCACATTTCAGAAAAATGTGAGCGAATTGCATAATCCCGCCAGCTCTGCTCAAAGAGAGATCCTCGGACATCTCTCCTTGTGCCCGGGGCCAGCGGACTGTGCATGAAGAAGAAAGAACTGGAAGGACGTAGGAGATGGTGCTCTGTGAGATGCGCGGCCTGGGGGAAGGAAGGCGCTGGGTGCCATGTGGGCAGTTTTTAATCACTGGCCTCCGCATCCTGGGTCCCCACAGTGCAGTAGCCAACACACCAGGCCCAGGGCTCAGGGGCAAAAGCAGCCACCTCTCATTGCTCACAAGCCTCAGGTCACCTGGGCCGTCCTGCTGAGCTGAGTGGGCTACCCAACTCCAGCTGGGCTTGCTCCCTGATCTGCTGGGGCCACTGGCCTGGGAGGCTCCTGGCAGGGAGGTCTGGGCATCGCCTATAGCAGAGCCCCAGGCCTGGGGACAGCTTGCTGTCCCTTCTGCTCTATTGCTCCCATGTGAGGACTCTGGAGACTCACGTGAATGCAGGCACCCAAGGCTTCCTGGAGTCCTTGTGGTGACCCTTCTCTTGATACTCACGCAGCCGGGATTGATTGCTTGTGCTGCTTTCTGGCGTCGACTGTGGCTCTGGATTGACAGTTGCTCAGCCTCATCTTAATGACCAGGATGAAAAGGCTCAATCTTTCCTCCACTCCTGTCCACAGGTGACTCTCACACCACAAAAACTGAGCACCGTCGGCAGGCCGAGAAGACGCCTGTCAGTCTCGGGCTTCGGTTCCTAACCGTCCCCCACAGCGGGCACTCACACAGGAGCGGCTGGGAGCTGCCTCAGTGGCTTGCCTGTTCTGTTAGTGCTCCAGACACAGCACATGGCCAAATAAAATCACAGGTTAATAAATAAGACAGAAAGTAGATGCAGGTCCCAGATATCTGCTGTGAAAAGCACAAGTGACGATAAAAATAAAATGATCCTTGCGCTCTTAGCCATGGTCACCTGTCCCTTGTGGAACCTTGGCTACATGGCGGTTCTTGTGGGCCTGTCCCCATTGCGCAGCGCCAAGCAGCCGGGGAGAAGGCACTGACATGCCAGTGGCACTGTGTGACCTGGAGAAGGCTCTGAGGGATTCACTCATCTGCCAAGGCCAGAGTGACTCCCACACGATGGCCCTGACGCCCTCCACTGCCCGACCCAGTGGCCCTTGGACTGCCACCATCCAGTCCTCATGGCGACAGCCTGGGCTACACTTGGCAAGAGTCCCCGTTCAACCCAGGTCTCTGTCTCTCCCTGGTGGCACAGCCTCGGCACCCCAGGCTGCAGGTGCAGCGTTGCCCTGGTCTGCATGGCCTCGCGTCTCCCGGTGACTTCACACAGGACCTTCATCTCTGGCAGAGATCTTCAGAGGTGGCACCACCCTCTTCTTTGCTCCTCGAGGTGGCACATGAGTGCCACCTGTCCCGTAGCTTGTGTAGAGGTGATCACGTGAGGAGGGTGATAGTGTACGCGGTCCTCGCCCCCGAGCACCATTCTCCGCTATGTAATTAATAGGTATTTCTTGAAGAGAAACTTTGGATCTGTGCACCACCCTCACCAAGGCTGCCTGTGGTGCCTGGCAGGCCCAAGAGTGCCAGGATCCTCACCTCCACCCGCTGCCCTCCAGCGCTGGGCTGGCTCAGAGAGCAGGGGCCCTCCCTCCACCCCGCGTGAGGCTCAGCGGGCTCTGTCCAGGCAGGCTGCAGCTTCCTACAGACAGGTGCTCAGGGCCCGGCCACGGGGAGCCCTCCAGGCTGGTCCCAGTCCCTGCGACCTCCCCTCTGAGCCTTTGCTAACTTCCTGCTCTCTCCCCAGGTCTGGCTCCTTTCTGTGTAGGAGCCACTGTCTGGGCTGCAGCTGCTGAGTGTCCCAGGTGCCTGCCTCTGCACCCGCAGCTAGGAGTGCATCCCTGTGACCCGTGCATGCACACCCTAGCACACACATACGTCTGCATCTGCGCTATGCCTGCGTGGGTCTGCGCACACCAAGACCAGGCCTGCCGCCACTCCCTGCTCAGCAAGCCAGCTCCAGCCAGCCATCCCTCCCTGCCTGCTGACCACAGGAATGGTGCCCTCACCAGTCCTCAGGGGTTTCCCTCTGGATGGGTCCTCCCTCTAGACCCAATCTCCCTCCACCACTGCCCCCATCCTGAGCAGGCACCTCTCATCTACTTTGGTCTGACACCTGCAGCACACAGAGGCACCTCCCCAGCCACGTGGGTTCTGACACCCTGCATCACCTGCCTGCAGTCACAGCTCTCCTGGGCATGTGAATGTTCATTTTAACATAAGCAGCTGTAGGCACAGCTGCTGTCCAAAGTTGCCCAGGGTGTGCACTGTCCAACTCCAGGAAGCACCATTCAAGTTATAGCTCTGTGACCGGCCAGATGTGGCCACAATCTCCTTCACAGGCTCCATGGCTTTCTTTGGGTACTCACTAACATATCAGCACTTAAGGGAAGCACTTAAGGGAATTCTGAAGTTGTAGACCCATGGGCCATGCTTCTCTTTAACCGCTGATCAAATACACATTTCCTCAAATTATCTTTCATTTGCTTGCTTGGTCACTGTTTATCAAGTCTCTGCTTTGTGCTCAAATGTGAACGTTTTGCTGGGGCTGTAACTTAGTGGTAGAGCACTTGCCTTGCACATATGAGGTACTGGGTTTGATCCTCAGCATCACATAAAAATAAATAAATAAAGATTATGTCCATCTACAACCAAAAATTTTTTTAAAAATATGTGAACCTTTTGTAGGATTCATTAGGACTTTTCTAAGTCCAGACTCTGTTCTGTATTTCTTCTCCTGCAGTGGGAGGCCTTTGGCGTTTTCCCACTTTCCTCGGGGGTACACATGCCGCAGAAGTGACTTTCACCCTGACTCCATACTCTAGTAACCACCAGCAAACCTGTGAGCAGCCTGGAAGGAGCTTGCTGCTCCTGCTCACAGAAGCTTCCGAGTCTGCCTCCAGGTCTCACTCACCTCTGGGGGCGTGGTTTTACAGTGTGCTGGCGATCACAGGGGGCTCGGGAGGGCCGCTGCCCCCACTCCTGCACTGCTCCCCCTCCGCCAGCCTGACCTCCTCTCTCCACTGAGCCCTGCAGCAGCTCCGAGCCCTCCCTCCCAACTCTCGGAGTCTGAATGGTGTGGGCCCTGTCACTGGGCAAACCTGGGAGGCCGGCACCTTCCCCGTGATGTCCTCAGAGAACACACGTGCATTGGCACACTGAACCAGCTGAGGCTGCGCTTTTTGTGGGAGGTGGAGACTCGCATTTGTGCTGGGCCCAGGGAAGACAGTGGGATCGGGACTTTGCATTTGAACTGGCAGAAGCTGCTGGAGTAAGCAGCCCACATTTCTTGAGCATCTGCTCTGTGTTCAGCCCCACACCTGGCCCTGGGGGGCTGAGAGGCTACAAAAGGCCCTCACCCCTCTGCAGACAGTAGCCTGCAGGCCGTCACCGAGCCAGCCACCCCATTCCTCCTCCTTTGCCTGGCATGTGGACAGCTCCTGCCAGCCGCCCATGCCTCTAGGCTGTGACGAGGCCCTGGCTGGACAGGCTTCAGCATGAGGGGCCCAGCAAGCTCAAGGTTGTCTGTATCTTCTCTTTGCTCCACTTTGTCTGACTGTCCATCCTATTGGCCAGGACAACAGTGCCATCTTCTTGACCACAAGGATAGGCCACATCCCAGGGACCAAGGATGCCTGAGCAAGAGATCTGGGCCACTTGAGCGTCTCTGGAGCAGAGCATCCCCCAGCTGCAGAAGCACAAGGCCAGGACTTTCCAGGAGAGAAAAATCAAGTTCAGCTTGTATACAATTCCATCACTTTAAATCTTTTATCACTTGTAGGACAACTCAGTGTTGACAGACGCAAGGACAGGAGGCTAAGTTGGCTTAATCCCCACACAGGATCCTAGGGTGACACTCACTGGGAGGCTCAGGAACAGGATGCCTGATGGGACGCTGGCTTCATCATGTGAGCAGGAGGGGTCAGGACCTTCTGTGGAGTAGAACTGGCACATGTCAGCAGAGGGTCAGGGCAGGGAAACCAGGGCACTAAGCCTAGAAGTGGCTTAGTGAGGGTCACTCCTGGAGACGAGGCAGAAACGAAGACATTTGACATGGCCTTTTAATGCAGGCATGTGGACCTTGGGGACGGTGTGTACTTCCACATGAAGAAAGCTCCCCAAGGTGTTGAAACGCCCAGGGAGGGAGCAAAGGCCTGGGGTGGGAGGACTAGGGCGGGGCACCCTGTCCTCGTGCTATTGGGCAGTTTTTAAAAGGTGAACTTTCAACAGGCTTTCTGTCCCTGGGTCACAATGGCTGGATGGGAACGACGTCCCCAAACCTCTTTCCCAAGTCCACACACAGCAAAGGCATGCCATGTGCCCTGCAGAGGGAGGAGTCACCATCGGACGTGGGGACCACAGGAGCCGAAGGCTGGGGACAGGTGGGCAGCCTCTGCCTGCTCGCTGTGGAGGTGTCTGTCTGTGGGAGACGGGAGGTCAGTGGGGCTGGGGCTAGGGCGCAGGTGGGGCCGTCTGGAGGTCCTGGTCACGGAGGGGCAGAGCAAACCAGAATGCAGGGAAGGTCCAACCGGAGAACGAGACCCGCAAACTCAGGACCCAGGGTGCTCGCAGGCCCCGGCTTGTGTCACCCTCGGTAAGTGCAGGGCAGGCACGACGGGCCACAAGGGCAGAGCATTCGTGACCTGCATGGGGCAGTCCTGGCCCCTGGAAACCAGACTGGCGGGAAAGAAAAATGACACAAGCAGTTAGTGCCACAGCTCTGGCGGCTCTGAAGAAGAGGGTCCTGCAGAGCAGGTCCTGGGCACCGGCACGGCTCCCTGGGGCGGCTTTGGAGTGGAGCGTTGGAGGAGGAAGGGACTCCGGGCTCCGGGGGGCGGTGTGTGCTCCAGAGGCACCAGCTTCGCTCTGCGGCAACAGCGCCTGCTGGAGAAGCTGCCAGATCGCCACCACCCAGGCTCCCATGGTGCCGATGTCCACGCAGGATGCTGAGGCTGGAGGGGAGGTCGGGCGCCCAGACGAGGCTCAGGGAGGAGTTGTCACACTTCCTGTGCTGCATGTAAGAGAAGCGGAGAGGGTCTTGGGGCAGCAGAGAGCTGCACCCACCTTTCAAGGGCAGTGCTTTTGGTCTCGGTGAGAAACCCGGCTTGCTTCCACGCAGGGGATTCTGCATCTTGTTTTAGACTTGAGAAGGCTCCGTGGAGCTCCCTCTACTGAGACTCCCCCAGAGGCCCACCCACAAATGAGGTCTTCCACAAACGAGTGAGTTTCATGAGACTAGTCTGCAGGGCTCCAGGCTGTCATTTTGCCAAGGACCAGGGATGGGAAAGGCCCACGGAGCTGGGGCCACAGTGCCCTGAGTTCCAAACAAAGTGGTGAAGACTGGGCAGGCCAGTCATGACTCCGTGCTGGGAATGTTCTAGATCACACTGTATGGTAACTCTCTCTGTGGGCATTCAGAAAAGATGCTGTCAGCACCAAGAGTGAGTCTTGCCAGCAACCCAGGCCCCTCCCCCATGTGCTCAGGGCGTCGGTGCCTCTGGGGACACCTGGCAATGAGTCTCCAGTTCCACAAACCCCTCTTGATCTGGGCAGAGGCTTTCACAAAGATGCTTCTTTAAGTCCTGCAGGATAAAATGGGGAAATGGGCCAGGTGGTACAGGCTGCAAGTGAATCTTCCCTGAGGGCACCACTGTACAGCCAGGAGTGGCAGAGAAATTTCAGGGGGAAAGGAATGGGTTAGTGGAATGAGTGGGGCTTTGCTATTGATCTTTCGTGGGTCCGAATAATTTCCAATCAACAATTCGGTAGAAAAAGGGAAAGATGCTCATCAAACTCCCTGGATCGTACGATCTGCTCTGGATAACAGGCACTGCAGATAACACACAAGATCCCGCTTAAGTTCACGCGGGTGGAGTTCTGAGATGGCAGCGTAACACACGGAGGTAAGGAAGCTGCGACCACACAGGCGGGAAGCGCCTGCCGCAACGATGTCAGAGGACGGTGATGCAGGTCGTGGGTGTGACTTAGAATTTCCGAGAGTCGGGCTGGGATTGTGGCTCAGTGGTAGAGCGCTTGCCTCGCATGCGTGAGGCACTGGGTTCGATCCTCAGCACCACATAAAAATAAATCAATAAAGATATTGTGTCCACCTACAACTAAAAAATATTTAAAAAAAAAAAAAAAAAAAGAATTTCCGAGAGTCACATTCTAGGAGTGAAAAGAACCTGAAGGCAACTGACTTGCAAAATATTTTTATTTTCACTCAGTGTATCAAAATATAATGATTGCCTCCTGTGATCAGCATAGAGATAACAAATGAGATATTTTACCTTTTTTGTGCTCTTCACTATCAGGTGTGAATTTTACAGGAAGAGCGTATCTTAGCTCAGATTCCCACCCCTGACTGCTCTCGAGTCACACATGATTGGTAGGCACCGCACTGGACAGTGTGGGTGGACAGATCGGCATAAGTCAAAATAATCTGTTGAAGGTCACTGATCACTGGTGTAATAAGATCCCTGAAGCAGAAACTCCAGTTTGGGGCAGGGCTGGTCGTGTGGGGTAGCCATTATCCATCACCAAAAGAACACCTCCTAAGAACCAACTCCAACACCCCAGTGGTACACAGAATGACCCTTTACTACTGCCTGCAAGTCTGCGGAGAACTGGGAGGTCCTGGGAGGTCCTGTGCTGGGCCACACTCAGCCAGCGTGACTGATGTGCTCTTGCTCCAGTGCTCAGTAAACAGGAGAGCAGGTGCTGGCAGTGAGAACACCCTCAGCGGGACAAGGTCCCCGTGTGCTCTTCACCCTCGCGCAGCCTGGCCACGCCTGGCCCCACGCTGGAGGCCCCCGTGCAGCAGAGGTTGCTCAGGTGGACCTGGAATCCACACACCATGGCCTGTGCCACATTCCGCTGACCAAGGCCGTTCTCAGGCCAAGGTGGACTCTACCTCCTGGTGGGAAGAGCTGTGAAATCACATCCCAAAGGACAAGGACGCCAGGACCTACTCCCTGGGCCACCAGGGCTTCGTTCCACCTGAAGGGAAGCTCCAGACAAGGGCAGCAAGAGCCTCACTAATTTTTTAGCTAATTAGAGGGAACATGGACCATTTCTAACAAGCACTTACAAGTGCTGAGTTGCTTTTGGGAATGACCTGAACAGCCCAGCATGGGGGGCCAAGGCCTTTATAAAGGATTATTTATAGGAATGCGTGTGTTTAGTCCCCAAATGAGAAACTCAGGGGACAGCTTTGATGCTAACTTCAGGCTGTGAAGAGCCATCACATGAAAGGAAAGAGCTGGGTTCTCAGTTCCCCTTCCGAGGGATCTTCTGCACTAGGGGTGATGCCAGCTGCCAAGACCAATGCAGAGCAAGGGCAGGCTCAGCGGGTATCGGCTCAGCCACGGCAGCGCTTTCTAGCAAAGGGAGAAGAGATGGTGGTCCAGTGATTCAGCTGGACTGCAAGTTCTCAGGTGGAGGCACAGTAAAGGGGATCCCTCCCAGCTGTTGGTCCAAAGCTACCTTCTCAGGGATCCTGCCGCCTGCTGCCAGGAGGGGTCTCACTGCTGTGACTGAGCTGTCCTTGCAGACACACCCTGTAACATCTCCTGCTCACAGACTGCTGAGATTCACAAAACGCTCCAATCACAGAGATGAGAATGGATTAGAATCAACCCCATTTCCTAGGTGTTTCGTAAGTTGGTTCTACTGGGAAAGCTACAGAATGGTTAAGTGACTTAAGATCACGTGAGACCACTGGATAGACTAGAAGTGAAACAGAGACTGTGGGGCTCTGGTCTGTGAGGTACTCAAAGTCCTCGTCGCTATCTGACCACAAGCCCTGCAAGAACAAACAGCGTGCCCCTGATTCCTGGATGATTTATTTCCCCCCTGCAGCTGGTTAAGTCTTTACAAAGAGAAATATCTGCCTTTAGGCTGCTACAAAGCAAACAGTTAACAGAGCAGAACCAGAATTCGGCACCACTAGATGCCAAGTTTTGTGTCCAGATCAAGAGCTCACGCTCGACTGTCTCTACTTCCTACAGACGCAGGTCATCAGCCAACCTCTGGGAGGCACGGGGCAGGGGGCACTCCTGGAGACGCAGTGTGACGGTGGGCAGGCAGGGGTGACACCCAGCCAAGGAGCCGCCTGCCAGATGCAGCAGAGAGAGCAAGAAGCCTGGAGCAGGCCTGGGCAGCCGCTGGACCACTAAGCCACGGAGCAGCAGGGAGGTGGCAGAGCCAGGACCTGGGTCTCCGGAGGACAGACAGGTCCCCCAGTGCTGGAGGAGACTGGTCAGGAAGCTCCTTCCCGCCCCAGGGAAGGACGTGAGGATGCGCGTAGAGTAGGCCCTTAATAGGTGGCTCCGCTTCTTTGGGAAAACCCCTTGGGTCTGCCCCCAATCCCAGACCAGCCAGGGCCACTGCTCAGGGTCCTCCAGCACTTGTTCTCTGCGCAGCAGGGGCAGTGACATGGGAACCACTCCCCACCCCAGGCACACACCACTCCCTCAACCTGTCTTCCCCGACAGCCGCGTGGCCAGTCCCTCAGTTCCTTTGGGCGTCCCTTCTCTGGAATTCCTATTTACAAGAGCTTCTCACTCCTCTCCTGCTCTGGCTCTGCTGAATTTCCCCCAGCACGGGTTCCTGCCCCTATCCATGTGTCCGCTGTCTCTAGGACACAGGGCCCAGCAGAGAAGGATGTAGCATTTTACCCCCCATCATTCAGAGTAGGGTCTACTAATCAGCAGATGTTCAAGAAATAGTCCTTGAGTGAATGAATAAATGAGGTAGTGACTGACATGAAAATCCAGAGTGTGGGTTTTCTGAAAGCTTATCTCCCTTTTGCACAATCTACAGACCCGATCTCGTACCAGCCTGTAGTTGATGTGTAGATAGGGCGAGGCTGCAGCAATCTGGGGCACACCAACTTTGTGATTTGTCATCCGAAAAGGGGAAGAGGTTTCGACTTGAAAGAGAAAAAGGGTAGATGGCCTTTATGTGGAACATCTGCGTGAAGCTCCCTCCGTGGCCTGGCCGCTTCCTTCCAGCTGCTCCCTCGGGGGAACCTGCAGGCCTGCCACCTTGCCAGAACATCTTCTCAAAGAAAGCTCTTGAGTTTGCCAAAATACACAAGGATGCTTCCACCCACTGGTCAAATGCATTTCAGGAAAATTAACGGAAGGCCACACTCGACCTTGTTACTCACAAACTTCCTTTTGAAGTTGAGATTCCCTCTCGGGTCGCATCATTAGAAGGTGCGAAGCTAACGGGAAGCGGGTGAAGGATGTGAGTGTGGTGTGTGGCGCCATCCGAATGGAGCCACACAGAGCAGGCTCTCCACCTACGCAGAGGCGATGGAGCACCGGGGCGACCACAGACTTGGGAACTGTAAGGGCACCTGGCTTGTGACTCTACACGAGCTGGGTGATTCGTGTGAATTACTCATCTGAGCCTCAGTTTCCTGTGTGTGATGTATGGAAACAGCTGCCTTGAAAGGACCCACTCAACACATGGCAGGTGGAGAAGTCTGGAGAGTCGGAGAAGGAGCAGCAGGCAGGCCATGCCCGAGTCCTGGGACATGCCGAGCTCACAGATGTGCTGGCATACGGGGCTAGTTTGCAGGAAGACTGCTACCAGATGCCCGGACAGTGGAACCTCAGCTCTGGGCTGCTGCTGCTGGCCTGGGGCTGGTGGTGCGGTGGGAGGCCTCTTTGGAAGGCTGGCAGGAAATTACTCATTCGGTACAATCACTGTGCATCTCACCCAGTGCCTCACACACGGGACCCCCAAAATGGAGGGAGTGGGCTATGGAGCAAAAAAGAGAAGGGAACAACGGAACAGTCCAAGAGGCAAGGTGGCCGAAGGCCCCTGCAGGAGATGAGGCTAAGGCGGGCGTGCCAGAGTGGCTACTCGAGTACCACCAGAGCTCCTGGGCAGTGCTCAGGAACTTCCTGTCCTGCATGGAAAAGAAAACCCTTCACCTGCTGCCCCTCAGAGGGAAGGAGGCAAACCCACTCCTTGTTTCCTCCAAGGTCCTCAAGCCAAGGCACCGTGAGCTCTGGTCCCCCATGCGGTTTGGTCCTGCCACACACAGGAACGCAGTGGAGCCCAGCCTTCACCCACAGCTCCTGTAAGAATGGCCCTCGGTCATCTGCCCATGCTACCGGCTGACCCTGTCCTTCGTGAACCACGACGGCCTGCCCTGCTGTCGCGGCCACCTCTACAGGACGCGTGGTGACTCAGGAGCGACCGTGCCCACAGTGCCGTGGGCACACCACTCCGTGGCCAAAGGGTGAGCAGGAGGGCTCACAGACACCACTGACCTGGGCCCTGTCTGTAGGAAAGGGGAAGTGGGTCTTACCATGACCCAAAAGAACCCCGGTAAAACCCACAGAGGACTGCAGAGCTCCCCTCTACCCTACAGAGAACCCCAGAGACCCCAGAGCTCCCCTCTAACCCACAGGGACCCCGCACGAGGCCCATTCTAATTCACAGAAGGCCACCCTACAGGCTGGGGAGGCTTGCCATCCTTTGGGTAGTTTTCACGGTCCCTAAGTCCTAGAGTGAAAGGCCTGAGGTTTACCAAGACATCCAGTCATGGATCCCTGTTCTTGCTGACCACCCTGTAACACAACCCCTCTACTCAGGAGGAAGGGAACAGAAGGGGCTTTCTGGGCGATGACAAAAGCTGCAGGCACTCCATGGTAAACACACTCACTCTTCCTGTTTCTGGACCATCCTGAGGCTCCCAGGTATTCAGCAAGGCAACTGGGCTCCTGTTGTAGAAGGAAGTCACTGTCCCCAAGTCACTGTGGGGCCACATTTAGGATCTCCCTCACTGGGATCAGTCCTCCAGGAGAGGCACCTCAGCCGAGGTCAGCTACCTGCTACAGCAAGGAGCCTTGCTAGTGGCTGCTGCTAAACTCAGGGCCTTTCTACAGGTCTGTGGCTCCAGACACTAGGGATGGGACCCACACTGCTCAGGATGTTTTGAGTGTTTGGCAAACTCTTCCAGGTGATTCTAATGTTAACTACATTTGGGAATCGTTGAATTAAACAAGACTTCCCTTCAACACTTAAGTCTCAGACTGACGCTTGGACTGCTGATCCTGGATAACAACATTCCAAACATTGAAAGTTCATGGATCCTATCAACGATCTGAAATTTCCACTTTAAGCTTAAAAAGGGAAGATCTCAAAGCCTCACCATGCCTGCGGGGCTTGTATTTAAAACACCCTATTTCAGCTGCTCCCTCCCAGGCTTCTTTCTCCCTCTACCCTGAGCAACTGTTTTCCCGTACTGATTTCTACAAGTTATAAAACCTCATTAGTTTTTGAGTTTTGTGGTGCTGGGATGGAACCCAGCTCCTTGTGTAGAGGCAAGTGCTCTACCGCGGAGCCACACTCCAGCCCGGCCTCAGCAAATCTGTAATTTACTCAACAATCTCTTAAAGAATTAGTCATAAGAAAAATAATTTTAACATGTGCTTTATATTTTAACTATTTCCAGTGCTCCTCATTTCTTTGTATAAATCCAAATTTTCATCTGTGTAATCTTCCGAAAGCCCAAAGCACTGCCCTGAACACTTCCTGTAGCACAGATCTGTCAGAGATGAGTTAGCCTGGGTTTTTTTTTTTTTTGTGGTTTGGGTTTTTTTTTTTTTGGTCTGAAAAAGTTTTATTTTTGCCTTCGATTTTTGAAAAATATTCTACTGGATATAGAACTCTTGTTTTTTGCCTTCAGCACTTTGAAGATCACTCCTTGTCTTCCATGTGCATAATATCTGACCAGAAACCTGTGGCAACTGTCCATCTTCTGGGGTGTATAATGCTTTTTGGTTTTTTCTCCCTGGACGCTTTCTGTATTTTCTCCTTATCTTTGATTTGCAACAGTTTATTATAATATGCCTTCTTGGTTTTTCTGGGTTAGGGGTTTTTTTTCTTTTTGTATATAGAATGATTCTCTGAGCTTCCTGGATCTGGGGGTTGTTGTCTTGTATTATATTTGGAAAATTCTTAACTACTATCTGTTTAAATACTTCTTCTTCTCTGTTCCTCTGTCTTATTCTGGAACTCCCACTGTATGTGTATTAGATCATTTCATAATGCCTACAGCACTTGAATTCCCTGTTATGTGGGTTTTCCTCCACCCCTTTATTTTGTGTATATTTCTGTGGACCTACCTTCAAGTTCATTTGTCTTTCTGCAGCTGAGACTAGTCTGCTGATAAGCTTGCCAAAGGAATCGTTTATATCTGAGGTCATAGTTTTTACTTATAGCATTTCCACTTATCACTTAGTTGGTGTGTTGGCTGAAATTTCCTATCTCTCCATGCATACTACATTCCTTTTTCAGTAGATCATTTATTTATCAGTTATTTTAAAGTCCCTTAGTGTTTATCACAGTTATTTTGGAGTCTCCGTCTCAGAGTCCAACATCTGTCATCTCTAAGTCTGGTTGTGGTGATTGCTTTATCTGTTGACAATTAGTTGGTTTGGTTTGCTTTTATAACAAATATGAGGGCAAGCTCATTTTATCAAGAGAAAAGGTTTGACTCACAATTCTGGGGTTCAGCCCATGACTGACTGGCCCTGTCGCTTGGGGTCTGAGGTGAGGAAGTGTAGGGTGCAGTAAAACCACCCACCTTGTGGACAGAGACAGGAAGCAAATGAGGAGGGGCAGGTCACAATCCCTGCCAAGGGCACACTGTCAGTGACCCAGAGACCTTCACTAGTCCCCACCTCTGAAAGGTTCCACTCCTCTCAATAAACAGCACCTCGGCTGGGGACCAAGCCTACAACACAGGGGCCTGTGGGGACATTTCAGATCCAAACTGTGGTGCAGCAGGAAATATTCTGTAGGCCTTTAAAAAAGTGTTGTGTGGTGTGGGGAGCCAGGCGGCTGCCAGTCTGGTCAAAAGTGAAACGGGCTTGGGCTTTGTTCTTGCAAATCACATTTGTAGTACATCAGTGTTCCAAGCCCTGGGTGACCAGCTGCTTTAGATCATAAGGGGCTGAGGTGCCAGAGGCCTTCCTCAGTATTCCCAGGCCATCCTCCGCCTTCGGCTGTGCCCAAGGGCCTGTGACAGACAGAGGACTCCCGGCTCTCACTCTTCCCCAGGACATGACTGCCATGGCTTGCTGTTATCCCGTGTCGAGTTCATGGTGTGGAAGGAGAGGCTTCCTGAGTCTGGGATGAGCCTGGATTCTGGGGTCAGGCGGGTCCTTATAGGCATCCCTGGGGCTCTTCACAGGCAGCCAACTCTGCCTGCCTCTGTGGCTAGCCTGGGGTGGGGGACATCTCCTGACTTCCCTCCAGCAGCAAGCTTTTACTGCTCTTCTCCCAAGGTTGAAGCCTTTTTCTTACTGGCAGAAAATATAATGGAAAAGGACAACACTTGCGTCTATTTCCAGGGGACCACAGGGTACCACCTGCATGCCTGACCCCTGAGGGGCTCTGACCTCCAGGTGCTGCCCCGTGGGAAGGCCCTCGTGAAGAGCAACGCCAGTGCGTCTGGGGCCCAGCGCTGGGAACTGCCGCACCCGCCTGTGTGTGCTGCTGAGGATCTTCAAGCTTTAGCTGCTTGTCCCCACACGCTTGCATGGTGGCCCCCTCCTCCTCCTCCCCAGATGTGTCAAATATGGCAGAGGTCACGCCACCCGCCTGTCTCTCCCCGAGGCGCTCTCCCCTCTTCAGAGTGTGCTGACTTGGACATCTAGGGCTCCTCAGGCCTCTGGCAGGGTGGGAGCAGGCAGACACCCGCGTCCATGCTGGATACTGAACACCCGCGTGGTTCCAGGAGCTGTGGGGGAGACTCCCTTCATGAGCAGCTTCTGTTTTGAGAATGCCCAGTCCCCTCCTTCTGGGGGTAGTGAGGTCCAGAGGGTCCTGAGCAGGCAGGCCTCCGAGGGACTGGAGGAGCCCAGGCTCGGCCTCGCTGGCAAGGGGTGCAGCGTCCTGTCAGGGTGGGGAGGCCAGCAGTCAGGTGTGAGGCCAGGAACAGGACACAAGCAGAGCGAGGGTGAGCGGAGGAACCAAGCAGAGCAGACACTGAGCCCAAAGGGCAGGGCTGCCCCACGGTGCAGGGGCCACCCCAGAGCAGGGCCCGAGGGTGCACTGGCTCCCTGGCTGCCCAACATTGCAGCGAGTGCTTCCTGCCCGATGGAGAAAGGCCAGCGAGGCCAGAGCCAGAGGCCAGGCACCCGGCACCAGCAAGGAGGCTGTGGGGGCGGGTCTGTGTGCCACTGTCTGCTCCACAGCAGCTCCAGAGTCGGTGGGGACCACATGGGGAGACGTGGCCACTGCTGTCCTTCCAGCAGTGCACACTCAGTACCAGAAGCAATCTTCACTGGTGAGCTGCACAGCTGTCCACTTCAAATGAGGTCCCAAATTGCCGTTTGCAATTTGGAAGGAACGAGAGGCTGTTCTCTGGCCCCCTGCAACCCTAGCACCAGACCCCGGTGAGTTCAAACCGGACCCGACAGGCCTGGGCGAGCCCAGCGCCGCTTCACTTTCCAGGGCCTCCCTCTGGGCATCCAGGAGCCAGGTCTGGCGCCAAGCGCTTGCAGAGGCCCCGGGCTCCCTGCTGTCTCACCAGGAGACAGCCAGGGCGAGCAGAGACTCCATCCACTAAGACCATCTCAACCTGAGAATCTGAAACTGAGACTTTTACAAGGGGCCACAGGAACAGCTGGGACTTCCCCAGGTTTGCCAAACTGCAAAGGCTTTACAGGCAGTGGTTCACTCTATGTGCCGGGAACAAGTGCGGAGCAAGCCCCACCCCAGGCACCACTGGGTGGTCACCCTCCCCAGGGCCACCGCGTACAAACGATCGCGCTGCCACCAGCATGGAGTCTGGAAAATGTTTATCCATGTTCCACTTCCCTTCATGCATCTTCCAGTCCTTCCCTGAACCCCGGGGTTTCCCCACCAGCTACAGGATGGACTCTAGTCATTCCCATATCCTTCAGTCCCCAGGGTCCTGCCCGGGGGCTCCTCTGGAGGAAGCGGTGCTTCTCCAGTTCCCACTCAGAGAAAATGTGCACCTGGGCACCTGGTGCATTCCGAGCACGATCTTAACAAGGACCAATCCCCAAAGCAACATGGAATCACGCAGTGACTCCACCGCGGGTCCCTGGCAGGAGAGCTGCCACCCCTTCCTTCAAGCTTTCCCACGGGAATCTCAGCAGCAGAACTGGGATGAACCCTGGCTGCTGTCAGGAGTGGTGGCATGCAGGCCTTGTTATGGGTGAGGGCACAGACTGCGCTCCAGGCCCACAGCCACAGACCCATCTTACCTGGTCACTAGTTCCTAGAAGATGCTATTCCTACAAATCGGTTCAGATCAAGACAACACACCTTGTTTTGAAGCGTCATTTATTCTAACACCTCAGCCCGTGCAGGCATTTGCAGAACGCCAGTCCTGTGTTTTGTCTGCAGTTCCAAGTTCGAAATTTCCACCCAAGGCAGGCCATGGAAACCAGGATCTCTTCCCCAAGGTGGGTCATGGCAACTTGATGACTCCTGCCTTCTTGCCTTTAGAAGGCCATCAAGGCATTCCCTGACCCACCCTGTCCACTGGCACATCATAAGACCCCTTCATCCCAGAGGGGTCCTGCAGAGGCAAGAAGCCAGCCCTGCTGGACCCTGCCCAGTCGATTAGCATTAGCTCAGACCCCTTTGTTCAATTGCATTTCAGGACAGCGGTTCACACTTCAATTGTAGCTATGTGAGGAAGCCCCCATAGGGCCCTGGGAGGATGAGGTCAGGGAGCTCCTGGAGGGTAGCACCCCTTCCCCCCATACGTCATCCGGCACACGTCTTCACCTGTACCCTCTGGGACATCCTCTATAATAAGCTGGCAAGCCCAAGTGTTCCCTGAGTTCTGTAAGCCACCACAGCACAAATGGACCCTGAGGAGGGGATCACAGATCAGCAAGGAGCACAGGGAAAACCACTGAGGCTGCAATGTGCATCTGAGACGGGCTGACTCTGTCTCCAGGTGGACAGTGGCAAAATCAAACCCAACCAGAGGACACCTGGCTAGTGCCTGCTGCTGCAGAACTGCTCGCTTGCTGGATGGAAGAACCCACATCTGGCCAGAGGCCTGCGATGGTGACCTGGCGTGAAAGCATGTACCTGAGTCTATGCGGCGATAGGCAGTGATCCTCAGTGTCTCCAGGTCTCTGCCTTCTGACCCGCTGAGCAGATTGCACCTCTCCACCTGCCGAGAGTCAGGGTCACCACGTGACTTGTTTGGTTAATACAGACTGATGAAACAATTGCTCTTCCGGAACCTGAAGCCCCTGAGCTCTAGAGTCCAGTGTGCTCAGCTCTCCTTCCTCTCCCTATATCCCCAGTGTGGAACCATGTCCCCTGCCTCTGGGAGAAGCCCAGGGTGGACAGGAGTACTGTTGAAATGAAGGATGTCTGGTGTCTGGGCAGGACCTAGCCTGCCCTTACGGCTAGGGATGCTTGACACAGGTGACAAGTTTGGAAAAAGCCAAAGCCAAAGATTTCCAGAGAGATCGACAGTCTTAAAAATGTCTTAATCTCTTAGACCACTTCCTCAGGAGGTGCTGCAATAGGCTGAAAGTCCCTGCAGCTCAGACCACTCGCTGGCTGAGAGTCTGTCCTCCAAAAAGTCACACGGAGGAAAGAAAGGGAAATGGGTATAGTAATGATGGTTGATTGAGAGGGTCATTACTGCCCCTGGTGCAGGTATGAAGACACAAATAATGTGACTCTATCTGATTTGCAACCAGAGAAATGGAAAAACTGAGCTCTGTTTATGTACTATGACTTGAAATGCATTTAAATAAAATAATTAAATTAAAAAAAAAAAAAAAGAAAAGAAATCTTCACTCAGAGGTGACAGGAGCAGGAACCAGGGCCTTGTGAGATGTTAGAACCTACTATGTGTTATTTATTGTTTTCTCATTTAATACTTAACAACCTTTGTGCAAAGCAGGGGTTGTCTTCATTGTACAAATGCGGAAATGGAGAGAGATGCGGTAACTAGGCTCTCATACAATTAGTCTCCATTGGAATCAGATTTCAATTCACCATCTGCCCATTATGTCCCGGATGCTCTTTTCCCTGTAACCTGATGGACGGTCACACAGGACTGGGTAATGGGAAAGGCTTTGTGATGGAAGTTTTTTGGAGGTCACTGGAAAGGTCAAGTGCTTGCACAGCTGCCTGTGAATGAGGTTACACTGGGGGAAGTGTAACCTCATTCACAGACACTGGGGGAAGGGGGATTCCCAGGGGGCTTGGAAGAAGTCCACCCGCTGTGCAATCCCATCTGTTAGGCCGGGCCCAGGCAGAGGGAGCCGCTGTTTCTGCCTCACTCCTGACTTAAATCACTGGAGTCTGCAGGATCTCCTAGGAAAAATCAGAAATTTCATTGCATTTTGATAAACTAGAGAGGCTTCATTGCAGAAAGAAAAGGCAAATTAACAGCCAGTTTCCCCCAGATCCATTCTTCCTTCTTTCTAGACAGCTGAAGAATACATTTTTAAAAATCAAAGAATCAATTTAATTTCTATGTTGTTACTTTTAATTAAGACACAAGGAGTTATTCCTTGAGTATAGACAGAAACTATGCAAAACTCTTAGGATCTATAAAAGGCACGTCTGATTTATTACACCCTAAAGAGCTTATGGATGAAAGCAGCAGAGGTAAATCTGCAGGAGAGGGAGGAGGAGGTGGGCCTAGCTCCCAGGCATCACACCGCACTGTCCCTGCGTCCCTGCGGGCTGCACTGTCTTGACCCAGTTGGAGGTAGCCTCAGCATCCCGGACAAAGTCTGACTTAGATCTACCCAATTGCAAGGAGACACGACTTCTAGGACCCTGAGAGACGCAGTCCAGCCAAAGATGCAGCTGTCCCTGTGGAGCACGGTGCCCACCGGCGTCCAAACACCCTCTGCCTCCCTTCCAGCTCTTCTCAACAGCCCCATCCACCCACCCCATGGGTACACCTGGCTTTAGGGCAGGCACTAGGAGGGACCTCAGCTGCAGCTGCACTCTGAGACACCGTCCAGGCGACTCCTTTGAAGAGCAGAGGTATTTTGACCTCTTTGTCAATTCCCACTGAGAAGGAAAGCTGAGCCAAGCTCTCTACCCAGATTTAACTCTCTTCTGACTTTAGGCAAATATGCAGTGGAGACAATCATCCTTACCTCATTCAAAGCAAAGAAAAAACATGGAGAAAATAAGTTGATCCTGCTCTTTTCTCTTACAGAAAGAAAATGAAGTCAGCACATTTCTAGAAATGTGAACTAAGTTGATTAAGTAGGTATGCTACTCCTATTGAGATGAAGAGACTGAAGGTCAGGCAGTGAAACCAGCAGCGAAACCAGCAGGTGGACACAGCCAGAGTGTACATCTGTTTCCTCCGCAAAGGAGCCGCAGCTGCTGTCTGTGGCAGGAAGGAAAGCAGGCATGAAGAGGGGCAAATGGACCCTCAGGCATGAGGGAGGACACATGGACCAAGGGGACTCTAGGTCAGCTCTCGTTACCTCTTGGTGATGGGGCCTCTGTCGCAGAGCTAAACACACATGAGCAAAGAGTAGGTGAACCTGGAGGGGATCGAGGCTGCCTGGAGTCCCAGGCCGAGGATTTCATGCATGGAAAGCCAGTCACCTGTGACTGGGGACAGGTGTGTCTCCTTCCAAATCTGCATACCTTTCACCTCCTTCTGCTGCCAGGTGACACCATGACCGTCTTGTCTTTCTCCTCATCTCGGAGGAAGCAGTCACCCCCTCGCTGTCATGCCAACGGTGGCTTCTGTGGAGGTCCTCTATCAGGCCAGGTCCCTTCTGGCCCTAGATTCTTGAGAACTTTTAAAATCATGGTGTTGAACCTGACCAGATCAATGCTTTCCTACCACAATGGACACAGCACATGTTTTAGTTTTGGAATGTCCACTCATCAGATCACATGGTTTTGCAGATGTTGAGAACATCAGATGACTCCAACTGCATGGTCGCCTGGTACCAATCTTACCTGCTGTGGTTGTGACACGCCAGCTTAGTTGTGTGTTTTTGGGTCTGCGTTCCCAAGGGACGGGGACGCAGTTCCTCCTCTCCTTGAGTGGCCTTGGCCTGGCTGTGTGTCCCTGCAGCGCTGCCACTGCCAGCAGAGGCATCTCCTCACTCATCGGTTTCTATAAGGCCTATGTGAGGGGCTGCATTAGTTCTTCAAATGTTTGGCAGAATTTACCAGTGAACTCATTTGGGATCCAGAGTGTCCTTTTACTGAAAGATTTTTAGCTACAAACTCAAGTCCTCTAGTGGCTGTGGGACACTGAGGCAGTCTGTCAGGGAAGCACCTTAGCCACTTCATCTGAGTCCTCGTGGGCAGCCCTGTAGCACTCCCTCAGGGTGCTCGTCACGCCAGGGTCCCTGCTGAGGTCCTCTACTCCATTCGTCAGTTAGCAATCTGTGTCTTCCTTCCTGTGTCTTGTGAGAGCATTTCATTACTGATATTTTCAAAGACTGAGCTTTTGATATCATTCTTTTGCTTTTCTGTTTTCAATTTCTGTGACTGCAGATTTATTAACTTTGCATTTTCCTCTTTTTAGAGTTTACAGTGGAAGCTTAAAGAAGCCTTTTCTTCCAATATGAGCATTGAAATCTAAGTTTTCTTCAAGCATTAATTCAGTATAGCCCACACATTTTGATACGTTGTGTTTTCATTTTCAATCAGCTCAAGATATTCTCCAACATCTCAAGATTTTTAATAATAGAAATAGACAATAGAAATGTACTGTTTAATTCCCAAATGCTTAGAGATCTTATGATAGCATAATAATACTGGCTTGTGATAATACTAATAAATATTTCTTAATTTCTAATTTAATATTATGGTCAAACATATTTCACATCATTTGGTATTTTATATGTGGCAAAGGGTTTTTCATAAACCAGATGCTATTCCTTGAAAAGCATGTGCATTCTGCCCTGTCTGGTGAATTCTACAGGCACCACCTAACCAGTTGGATGGGCTGCCATCTGGTCTGCCTAGGTCCTTGCTGGTTTTCTTCTGTGGTCCTCCCGGTGACCCAGCCTATCACCATGCATCTGTCTTACTCCCCTTGCTCCATCAGTTTTTGTGTGACTGGCAGCTCTTGCCAGGCGTCTCCTTGTGAACGACTCTTCTGTGATCACGTAACTGCCCTTACTCTGAAGTCTATTTTGTCTGACACTTATATAGCCACTCTAGCTTTTTAAAAATTTTTTTGTTTTAGTTATACATGACAGTAGAATGATATATCATATATAATGGCGTATCATTTCTCATTCTTCTGGTTATACGTAATGTAGAATCCCACTGGTCGTACAGTTATATATGTACATGGGGTAATAATATCTGATTCATTCTACTATCCTTCCTATCCTCCTATCGCCCACCCCTCCCTTCTCTCCCCTCCACCTAAAGTACCTCTATTCTTCCCTAGCTCCCCCAGCCCTTATTGTGAATTAGCATCTGCATATCAGAGAAACATCTGGCCTTTGGTTTTTTGGGATTGGCTTACTTTGCTTAGCATGATATTCTCCAGCTCCATCCATTTACCAGCAAATGCCATAATTTCATTCTTCTTTGAGGCCAAGTCTAGATTTCTTTTGATTAGTGTTTACATGGCATATCTCTTTACCCTTTTAATGTTATTGTATAATTTATATACCACTCACCCACTAGAAGTGTGATTCAATGGGTTTTTAGCATATCCACTCATGTGACCATTACAACCAATTTTAGAGTATTTTCATTTCTTCAAAAAGAAACTTCACACTCTTAAGCACCTACCCTCTTATGCTCCCATGTCTGAGCAGCAACCACTGGTATACTTTCTGTCTCTACAGATTGACCTTTTCTAGACTTTCGTATGAATGGAATTATGTAACACATGGACTTTGTAAATTACTTCTACGTACTTGTCATAGAGTTTTCAAGTTTCACCCAAGTCATGAAATGTATCAGTACTTAATTCTTCTTTATGGCCAAATATTACACTGTATGGACACATCACGTTTTGCTTATCCTGCACTCATTTATGGACATTTGGGCTGTTTCCACCTTTAGCTATGAATAACACTGCTATGAATATCCACCTTCCAACTGTTTGTGCGTGAAGTATGTTTTCATCTGTCCCAAGTACATACTTACAAGTGAATTTTTTTGGTTATATAGTAACATTCCAGTTCAATAATTTAAGGAAATATTCAATTGTTTCCCAAACAGCTGCGCCATCTTGCATTCCCACAAGCTGCATATGGGGGCTGATCTCCCCACACCCTCACTAACATTTGCTATTAGGACTTTCCATTGCAGCCATCCTAGGGGCTGGGGAAATGACATCCAATCATGGCTTTAACTTGTATCTCCCTGACGATTGATGGCGTCCACCCATCTTTTCATGTGCCTTTTGGCCATCTGTATATCCTCAGGCTAAATCTATCAGATCTATTCAAATCTTCACCAGTTTTAATTGGGTTCTTTGGGTATGGTTATCATCATCATCATTGAGCTCTAAGACTTCTTTGTATATTCTAAATACATGTCCTTATTTGACTTGCAAATATTTTCTCATGTTCCAAGGGTTGTCTTTTCACTTTCTTGATGGTGTCTTTAGAATCAAAACAGTTCATTTTGATGAAGCCAAGTTTATCTATTTACACTTACTCCTCAGGCTTTTGGTAACTCATTGGAGAATGTGTTGCTAAATCCCAGGTCACGAGGGTTTACGCCCATGATCTACAGATTTTAGTTTTTGATCTTTTATTTGAGTCATTGACTCATTTTGAGTTAATTTTTGTACATGGTGTGAATGAAGTTTCACTCTTTTGCATAGGTCTATCCATTTGGTCCACCAGCACTTGTTGAAAGGACTACTCTTTCCCCAACAAATGGTCTTGGCAAAACTCAGATGGCAATGGATGGTTTCATTTCTGGATTCTCAATCTCTTCCATTGATCTATATTCTATCTTTGTGTCAGTATCACGGTTTTGGATTTCCACTACATTGTATTAAACTTTAAAATCAGAACATATGAGTCTTCCTATTTTGGTCTTCATTTTAAAAAATGTAGCTATTTTAGATTTCTTGTAATTCTATATAAATCTTAGAATCAACTTGTTAATTTCTACAAAAAATAACAGCTGGGGTTCTGACAGGCAGTGTGTTCAATCTGAAGAACAACTGGGAAAATACTATCATTGTCATGTTTCCTAATCCATGAACGTGCATTTCCTTTCATTCAGTTCTTTAATTTCTTTCATCATGTTTTGTAGTTTCTGTATACAAATTTGATACAATTTAGTGATGAAGCCCATTGGTACAGGGCTTTTTCTTTATTGCAAGTTTATTGATTAGTAATTCAATTTCTTTGCTTATTATAGGTCTATCTAGGTTTTCTATTTTTCTTGAGTCCATTTTGGTAGTTTATTTCTAGAAATTTTCTCATTTCCTCTGAGTTATCTAAAAGTTGCTGTCACAGTATTCTTTTACAGTCCTTTTTATTTCTATAAGGGCATAAATAATGTTCCTTTATTTCTAACTCTAGTAATTTGAGTCTTTTTCTTGGTCAGACTAGCTCTAAGTTCACAGTTCTGTTGGGTTTTCCACAAATAGTTTTTGATTTTATTGATTTTCTCCATTGTCCGCTTTCCATTTTGCTAGTTTCCACTCCAAATTTTATTACCTCTTTTCTTCGGCTTGTCTTAGATTCAGTACGCTCTTCTTCCCAGTGTCTTAAAGTGGAGGTCAGGTTATTGATCTGAAATCTTTAACATACGCACTTGCTGCTATAAATTTCCCTGGTCCTGCTTCAGATGCATCCCATGAATTTGGCATGTTTTATCTTAATTTGCACCCATTTCAGAGTATTTAGCATTTTCTGATTCCCTTATTAAGTTCTCCTTTGACCCACTGGTTGTTTAGGAGTTTATCTTTAAATTTTCCCATATTGGTCAGTTTCTCAAAAAAAGTTTTCCTGCTTTTCCTAATTTTATTCCAAAGTGGCTAGAGAACATGCTTTGTATTATTTCTCTCCTAAATTTACTGAAGATGGATTTGGGACTAACATATGATCTAGCCCGGAGAAAAGTTCCATTTGCACTTGAGAGGTATGTGCATTCTGTTGTTGGGTAGTCTCTTATAGATGTCTTTTACACCTAGCTGGTTTATGGAGTGTGAAAAGCCTTCTGAGTCTTATTGCTCTTCTGTCTGGTTGTTCTATCGGTTACTGAACATGGGATGCTGCACTTTCCACTATCATTGAGAATCACCTGCTTCTCCATTCATTTCTGTCATTTTCTGTTTCATGTATTATGGTGCTCTATAAAAAAGGAAAAGGTGAAGTCCATCATTTTACTTTTAACTTGTCTATTATTCTAATCCTAGTGAGTTCTTATAGACTGCATAGAGCTGGGTTCTCTTTTCTCACAATACCTTCTTATTGGGAAGTTTAGACCACTTAGATTCAACATAATTATTAATGTGTTTGCCTCCAGGAGTATCATGCTATTTGTTATCTTCTATCTACTGCCTTCTTTTAAATGTTTTGTAGTGTTATGTTTTTATGTATTTACTATACCTCTGTGTAAAGTTTGTGAAATGGTGGCTCAAAGGATGACCCCACGCAGTTAACTTTTCATGGTCTACTTAGGGTGGACTATTTTACCACTGCAAGTTGAAAGAAGAAACTATCACCGACAGGTCTCTTTACTCCTAACACTCTGACACCAAATACATGATTTTTCAGCAACCAATTCTCCTAACTTCCCTGACACCAACTGGGTAACCAAACACAGATAAGAAATGCCAAAACCCCTGGAGCTTCCGGAGTTGAGAGAGACCCTTGTTATTTGTAATGAGCTCCTTTCAGCCATTCCTAGGTTTATGCTGATAAGCTGACTCTTGTAGGCCCTAGATAGCTCCAGAAAGTGGGCTGGTTGTCAGTGAAACCAACCATCTGACCAGAGTTACACATTTCAGCCTCACGTCACCCCCATCCTCTGAGAGTGGAGGGAAACAGAGTTAATCACCAATAGCAAAAGACTGAATCAATTGTGCATTATGTAATGGAATCTCCATAAAACCCCTCAACAATGGAGTCTGGAGATCTTCCAGGCTGGCAAACACATCCAAATGCCAGGAAGGTGGTGTATGCCAACTGCATGTGGATAGACCCCTGTGGTTGGGATTCCTCTGGGCCTTGCCTATGTACCTCTTTAGCCAAATATTCATATATGCCCTTTATAATGTCCTTTATGAGAAGTATATTCTCTGAGTTCTGTAAGTGCTTTTAGCAAATCATTAATCCCAGCGGGGAGGGTTCATGGAAATTCCCAATTTATACCCAGTCAGAAATATAGGAGGCTAGAAATTTGCAAGAAACATTTGAAGTGGGGCAATCTGTGGGACCCCCTTAGCCTGTGGGTTCTGAAGCTAACTCTGGATAGTTAGTGTCAGAATCAAAGTTAAGAATGGATATCCAGAGCCGGGCGTGGTGGCTCACGCTTGTAATCCCAGCATTCAGGGAGGCTGAGACAGGAGAATCGCGAGTTCAAAGCCAGCCTCAGCAAGGGCGAGGGGCTAAGCAACTCAGTGAGACCCTGTCTCTACATAAAACACAAAATAGGGCTGGGGATGTGGCTCAGTGGTCGAGTGCCCCTGAGTTCAATCTCCAGTACCAAAAAAAAAAAAAAAAAGAATGGATATCCAGTTGGTGCCCAGGGAGTTGGAGAACTGATAGTTTAGTGGGGAAAAGCCCACATATTTTGTTAGGATTAAAAACAATTCACAGTGCACTGACATACAACATGTACACTGAAAACCCAACAGATTATGTAGTTGGTTGTAACCATCAAGTCATATTTTTTAAACCCAAAAGATTAGTCTATATTTACACATATAATTGCTACTTCTGGTGTTTATTATTTTCCTCTGGTATCATATCTTTTCCTTTACCAATTCTTTTAGAGCAGGTCTCCTATCAATGGATTCTCTTACTTTTCCTTAATTTGAAAATATTTTTATTTAACCTTCATTCCTGAAGAAGATTGTCTGAACCTAGGATTCTGGCGGACATTTATTTTAGAACTTAGAGCTTTCGCGACTTCTAGAGAGAGACCTACATTCATTTTAATTTTTGTTCCCCTAATAATTAATGCATTGCTTTAGTGTTCACTAGACCTTTTTATCAAGTTATTATAGTTTACGATGTGTCTAGACATGGATTTCTTTTCGGGTTTGCTACTGTCCTCAAATCTGTAGGTTTATGCCATAGCTCAGTATTTTCCAAATTTATTTTGATTTTTCTTTCAAAACAACATATTGAATGCCTACTATAAGCCAGCCACTGGATCATATTGCAGATACAAAAGTCAACAAAATAGATATACCTTATCCTTTGCCATTGTGGAATTTATTATTCAGAAGAGAAAACGGGGGTAAAACCCCATAATTTTAAAGGGCAGTAAATCATAAAGGAAATAAGTGGGATGGTAAAAAAGAGAAAGTAGGGCAATTGAGTTGAAGAGCCCACTTGTCAACACCTCTCTACCGTATGAATTCAGCATTAGTTTGTCAAGCTTCACTGTCTTAATTCTATGAGGACTGAAATGAATACATTTACAGATTTGGAAAGCACTGACACATTCACATGATGGAATCTTCTTATCCAAGTCACAGTACCTCTATTTAGGTATTCCTGTGTTTCTTCCAGCAGAGATATGCAGTTTTGTGTGTGTTCCACATACAATAATCCTGCAAATCAAGTTTAATGACATACATTTTGTTTTTCTATGGCAAATACTATAAGCTTCTATACTATCTGAATTCTATGTTAGAATGCTTCTAAAACTGTCCACTGACATTTCCTACAGTTTTTTTCATAGATCTCTGGACCTAAATCATGGAATCAATAGTATATTCATTGTTTTCTTAAGAACAAAAGAAAAATTATACTTGCTAGGCATGGCTATCATTTTTTGGTAAATAGAAGCTATTTTCAGTGATAAAGGAAAAGGAGAAATAAAATACAATTTTCAGCAATGGTTCATATTTACTTTTATTTCCTCCATTTCTCTCTAAATGAAAGACTCTCTAAATGAAGGTGCTAACTTCACCTCTTCAAGTAATTCAGTAAAACTGAATCCCACTAATAAGAAACATTCCTTCGTTTCCTCATTTTGATAAAATAAAGACTAATGGTTTTTTCACACCATTAAAAAAAAAGAAACATTCTACAGAATGTCTGTTTATCATTGTGTTAGTCAGCTTTCTGTGCTGTGACAAAATTCCTGAGTAGAGACTATTTAAATGGAGGAAAACAGATTTTAGCTCATGATTTCATAGGTCTATGATAGTTTGGCTCTGTCACTTTGAGTTTGTGGAGAAATCAAACATCAAAGTGGGGGAAAATGGTAGACAAAGCTGCCCACAGTGGCTGCGAAGAGGGAAAAAAGGACAGAAGGGAGCCGGGGTCTCTGTGTACCCTCTAAGGGTGTGCTCCTCCCAGGGACCTCCCTTCCTCCACTCAGCTCCACCTCCTCACGTTTCCACCACCTCCCAACAGCACCATCAGTGGAAACCAAGCATCTGGAGGACGTTCAAGATCCAAAGCATAACAATCATCTTTGTGAATGTCTGGTTTATGGGTACGAAGTGATAATACTGCCATGAGACTCATGGCAGTCATGAGCCTCCACATAGAGTTCTCTGATGAATTCTACCAATTGCTGACTTCTGGATTTGTGGTTTACAGTAAAGCAAATAACGAGAAAACGTCACAGAAGGGACTTACTTTTGTAAAACACTAACACAGAGTAGACCTCTATTAGTATCGAAAGCATGGATGACAAAGGTCACTTAAAAGAATGTCACAATACACATTCAACCTGACATTCTATGATTGTTTTAAAATGAAAGATTACGTTAGTTGTGATGTAAGGCAAAATCAGTGGCTAAACACACTAGAACTCTATTTTTGCTTACATAAACGCTTTTGGGGAGAGGACTCTGCCCTATACAGTAATTTAAATTCCTGCCTCTTTCCCTCTGGTGGCTCCATCATTCTGTAGGGCCCTGGGATCACTCCAGAGGTCTCAAGCTAGGTTAGGTGCTGACAAATGGCAGCCTTTGGATGCTTAATGCAGCCCTCCCTTTTCCTTGTCCCCCACAGGAATACTGGAGGCATTAAACAGTGATGGGCATTTAGGATGATGACCTTGAGTCAGTGACAGATCCCGAACTGTTAAAGAAGTTATATCATTAAACGATAACCATTAAGAGTATTAATTAATGACCTTGCATTTTAAGTATGATTTCAATATTAAGTTTCCAAGTCGTTCATTTAGAGAAAAACTGTTTCAGTGGCAGGGCCCCAACTCTGAGTCATCTTGTCAGCTGGGTTTTCCTTACGCAAGGACGGCTGATAAGGACTGACAGCAAGAGCCTCTACAGTACAGCCGCTACTACATAACAGAACTGACTCTCGGTGTGCACGTTACTTCTAAAACCACAGAAGTCAGACCACAGTGGAAAATTCAACTAACCTGGAGAGACGCAGCAAGACAAGCTTCTGCAAGGGTTCCTACTCTGGTGTGCATTCTGAGGTGGCCTGTATCTCTACTGCTTCTTCACCCTACACCATGAGGGAGAAATCATTTATGTCAATCTAAGTATGTATGTATGAACATCAGACCATGGTCACCCTGGTACATTCAATAGTGCTCACTATGCTGTGCTTTACAGAAAAGAACCAGGAATCCTGGCAGTTAGATCTTGGGGATAAGAATCTGCCTCTGGCATGATGCTCAGTCTCACAGGGAGGCTTACTGTGAGGTATTTTAAACATTTCACAGGTCTTAAGACTTTGCTCCTCTTTCAATACAAAAATAAACCTGAGAGCTCTGAAGGTTTTTATCAAATTATATTTTGAAGATTATTTAGGTTGGAGGATAAACATAACTTATAAAAATAGCCAGTTAAGCATTCACCCCAATGCGTATATCGCATATGTATTCCAGGAGTCTCACTCACAACAGGGTAGGGAATGTCTGCCGGTTTGAGCCATTCTTGAAGCAAGGAACTGGGAGTAGTTTTCTTCTTTTTGTTTTTTTTTGGTACCAGGGATTGAACCCAGGGGTGCTTAACCCCTGACTCACATCCCAAGCCCTTTTTAGATTTTGAGACAGGGTCTCGCTGAGTTACTTAGGCCTTCACTAAATTGCTGGGGCTGGCTTTGAACTCGTGATCCTCCTGCCTCAGCCTCTCGAGTCATTGGGATTACAGGTGCCATGGCACCTAGCTAGATTATTTTTTTCCAAACCAGTGTAGTTGAGAATACTTCCTCCCAGCAGGCCTCTGTGACTAATCCATCCTGAGACATCAGAGCTGACAGATGTGGTAGGCGAATGTGTGTGGCTCATTCCTGACACGAGTCTCAGGGCAGCAGGAACCACTGTTAGCCAGTCCCGAAAGCAGCCGCTGGAGACCAGGTGATGCTGCCTGCGCACAGCAGCAAAGGCTGCGCGGCTGCCCACCCCCTCCCCATGCAGCCCCCCTCACCAGCCCGGCGGGCATGCCCTGCTCACCGTCTCCTCTGCTGACCTCCTCCGCTCCCTCCCTCCATCTTTGCTCGACCACCATGAACCAGGTGAATAGTTTTGTTGTTCTTACAGAGTTGATCAATTTCCCTCTAAAAATCTTTAGTTGCAAGTTTCCTCAGCCCTTGATTTATTTACTCAGATTTTTTAAAAAAAGGTTCTCTAAGAGATAAATTCCAAATATTTCTTTAAGCTCTGGTAGTATTTTGTTTGTTCTCTTTCAAATAAGTGGAAGTAGCTGCAGATAAATCACTCCCATAGCCCAAGTGCTATGACTTGAAAAGCAAACCGAGTAAATGACCTGTCCTTGCTTGTTAATACTACTGGGCACATCACAGTGTTTTGAAAATACCTAAACTCCAACTGAGTACCATGAAGTCATTTTTAAGTACTCTTTGGAGAGGTGCTTTTAAGGTATTACTCTTGGTGATTGTGCCTGCCAACTATGAGCACAACTTCCCTGGACAACAGCAGGTGAGTGGTCCTCTTGTGGAGCCCTGAGCCACAGTCCAAGCCATCTGCCGGTTGGTCCCTAGAAGTCCTATATGCCTTCTTTATAAAGTGTCACTCTCCTTCACCAGGTAGGGATCTGTCCAGGCAGCCTGTGGGTTGCAGCCCCAGCCAAGGCTGGTGTCTTTGCCTGCACAGCAGAAATGACTCTCGAAGTCCTAGGAGGTTGCTCTTGGTCTAGGAGCCCCCCATAAACCAGATGTTTAAAGAGAATTCTTAAAAAAGGAGAATTCTTTTTAAATCCTAGGGAGCAAAGTACCAGTCCCTTCCCTCTCCACAGCCCAGGAGGCACTCTCAGAGCAGCAGCCCATGTGAAGAGCACTGGGAAGTTGGCCCCTCATTGCCCCACGCTAGGCTGCCAGAAACCCACTGCCCCGTGACCCCGCAACTTCCCATCAGTGTTCACGCACTATCAGGTTTACTTGCTGTCTTGCCTACAACACGTGCCTTTTATAAACACCCTCTGATACAGTGTCGTAAGCTCCTATAACATCTATTTCATCATGTAAAGCTAAGAATATTTTGGTCCCTGACTTTCTAGGGAATATCTAGCCTTTAAGAAATAAGCAGTGGTTTTAAGGCACTGTGTGGGTCAACAAAGCCATTCGGACCCTCACGTATGGCTGCTCGTCTTTACTACGGAGCAGATCCCTCTCCAACACCAAGCCGTCCAGTCTAGCACATCAGGGGGCTGATGCTCTGCTTTCCTCAGGGAGAGCACACAGCTAGCTACAAGAAGCTCCTGCTCAGAAGTTATTTAAATCCAGCTGAAGAAGTCAAATTGTGAGACACCACAGGAAGCGGCACAGGACATGGCTACAAGCTTGAAACCCTGAATGACACACAGCAACCATAATGGGACATATACACAAGGGACAGGCAGAGTAACAACAGCACAAAGCAAGGAGGGCTGCAGGAAGCAGCGCAGGTCGCCCACCAGACGCAGGGCACACACTCGAGTGGACTCCAACACACTGAGGCACACGTGCAAGTCCTGGGGTAGCCACCAAAAAATCTTTAAAAATGGTGCAACCAGGAAAGAAATTAGAAAATATAAATCTAATGCCAACAAAAGCAGTAAAGAAGGAACAAAGAAAACAAGACATAGAAAACAGACAAGACACAGAAAACAAAAATTAGAACTGCAGACACAAATCCAACAGTATACAAAAATAAATGAATCTAACATTCCAGTTAAAAGAATTTTTAAAGTATCCAACTACAGGTCACCTATTAGAGACAACTTGAAATTCAAAGACCTAAATAGGTTGAAAGACACAGGTATATCATGCCAACAGAAGCCATAAGAACAAGAATGCTGCATTAATATCCAACAAAATAGACTTTAAAACAACAACACAACTTACTAGAGAGTTATTCGATAATGATATAAGGGCCAATCCATTAGGAACATATAACTACTACAAACACATACACACTCAACAACAGAGTTCCAAAATACAAGAAGCAAAGAACGACAAAGGAAGAAATAGAAATACTCTATTTTTCAATAATGGATAGAACAACTAGGAATAAAGGTCAACAAGGAAACAGAAGACTTGAACACTATGACAAACTAGTTCTAAAAATCACCACCAGAAGAGTTCACCCAACATCAACAGAATACACACAAAAATGCTCCAAGTGCAAATCAATACCACAAGGAGATATTACATCACAACCAGGAGAACTGCCTTTATCTAGAGAGGGAAAATAATGAGTTGCTGGTGAGGAAGTGGAGAAATCAGAAGCTTCAGAAGTTGCTGTGGGAATATAAAATGGCACAGCTGCTTCGGAAAGCAGTCTGGCAAACCCTGAGAACAGAGCCTCAAACATCCTAAAAACTCTTCTTGTATGTATAGACCTAAAAGAAAACGTGTCTACACAAAGTTGTGCGTGGATACTGTTGGCAGGCATTATTTTCTAACAGCAAAAAGTGGAAACAGTGCAGTGCCCATCAAGTGGGAAAGCATGGCGTGGTGTCTGCAGCGTATTCACACAATGGAGTATCACTTGGCAACAAAAAGATACACCAGATGCCTTGAAAACATGCTAAATGAAAAAAGCCAGCCACAAAACACCATATTGTATGATTCTATTTATACGCAAGAATGGGCAACTCTGCAGAGCTAGGAAGTGGTTGCCTGGTGGGGAGGTGGGAGGGACAGTGGAACAGGGAGTGGCTCAGAGGGTTTCTCTATGGGATGATAAACATGTCTGAAAACTGTGACAGTAGTGCACAACTCTGAGTGCACTACAAACTACTGTCTTTCAGTGGTTGAATTCGTAAGAGATGATGTGAATCTCCTTTTCATAAACTCATTAACTCAATCCCTGGAAAGTGACGTGAGCTGCATCGTGTCCCACTCCGGCCTAGGATGCACAGAGGCGATTTCCTGGCCCTCCAACTTGTCTCAGCTATCCCACTTCCTGCTTGCCTGTCCTTTCTGTGGGAGGTTATGCCACTACCTGGGCATGGGGCTATGGGCTGTAGAGAAACGTCTTTATACTTGTGCACAGTCAAGGCTTTATGAACGAGAAATAGGATATCAAAGGTTGGGCCTTGGAAGTTACCCAGCAGCTACTAAGGGATCCGCCCCTCTGGTGATCTGGGCTTCCATGTCAGAGGGGCTTGAGACCCAGCAGCCATGCCTCACCTGACGAATACCACAGAGAGCACACACCCAGGGAAAGGACGTGGCCCCTGCCGACACAGCTCGACAACACATCTTCCAACGTGGCTTCAGCAGCACCTCCCGTGATGATGGTTTTTAATAGCTATCTACAGGCCGCTAGCTTACTCTGGAATGACTGACCAAAACGGTTTTTAATTATTGAGAGATTTTAAGAGTTTAATCAATCTTTACACTTCACTTTTGGAAATGGCGTGTGAGTGTTGGGATTATCAATTTTTGGACAGCACTTTCAAATTCTTTTCTCACGTGAGTTTAGGATTTAGGGCACTTACATCTTCTTTGAGTGACTAATGACTTTTAGTAAGACACATCGTTTTAATGAGATTCATCTCCCAGCTTTTCCTTGATGTCACTGCCACGGCATGCTATAGTTTAGGCATCTCTAGTAGTTGGTTAGCATTTTTACGATGTGTCTGTGCACACACACCTCTTCATTAATTAGGAAATAAAAGAGCCTACAGGTTTCTATTCAAGATTCAACTCCTAGATTACTATTTTTCAAATATCTGGAAGTGCTTTTTGACAGCTGGTTTCTAACGTCAGCGCAGCTTCTCGCTTATTGCCATGCGAGGCCTTCGACAGGAAGGACAAATAAACGAGCTTGTCACCCAAGTCTAGGCTTCTTTCTCATTCCTGGACAGCACAGTCTTATTTTCTGGTCCTACACTTCTCTTATAAATGCAATGCTTTCTGGCAATAAAACCCTAGTTAACACAAGCTTCTGCGGCATACTGTGATCTTCACAGAGGGCTTAGTGCTTTGTTAGCACACCAGAGTCAACACCAGGAATCCAACTCCGCTGACTGGGCCGCGGGACCCCATGACAGGGGATGAGGGAAAGCAACCAGGTCATAAGAACACACCACACTCAAGGTAGCTCAGGGGTGAGACTGAGGGGAAGTGACATCTGCAGCAGATCTTAAAAGAGGAACATAAATTCAACAAACTGGTTGTTCATCCAGGAAGCATGTGTCTCCTCACCCTCAACACCAGTGAGGACACTAGGTCCTGCGACTCAGCACCAGGGAAGACACTCCTGTGACTCCTGCCTTATTAAAAAGAATATGCACTGAGTACTTATCACTGGGCAAGAACAATGCTAAACTCTACCAGCTTTATGTAACGCCACAACAGCAGACCTGTAAGGGAAGAAGTATTTTGCCCCCCTTGTACGGGTAAGGAATGAGAACACTGACATTAAATAACTTGCCCACCATCAGCCAGCCAGGGAGTAATGTCCCTGGGATTCTCATCTCATGCCAGTCATTCTGCTGCTCTCACAACACTAACTCATGGGGGATACCTTTCCTTTCCAGAATGGCCCTTTGCTCTGATTCAGGGAGGGGTGTCAATCATGGGCAGACCGATCAACCCATCAGTTTTCCAGGGTCATGAAGTTCAAAGATCATCCTTCTGGTTAATTTACTCATAGACATTTTTCCAGTCCCCACCAGAGCCTACTGACACTCAACTCTAGACAAATGTCTAGATATGACAGGCTGCACTTGCCTGAGTTATTTCCTTAGCCTTCATTATCAGGGCTCAAAGATGGGGCTGCCCAAAAAGCCAGCTACTGGAGACTGAGTTTCAGGGGCAGGGTGTTTGTTGATGAAGGCCTGTGGGAATCTGGAAGGGCAGGAGGAAGTTGCAGGAAGCCCACAGTGGTCTCTTCAGAGCTCAAAAGGAGCTCTGAGACCTGGGGCTGGTTGGACACCATTCTTCAAGGGGCCTGACCTTGGGTGGCAGGGTTCTCTGTAGCTTAGGTATGAGAACATAGCAGACAATGGACTAACCTGAGCCGTGAAGTAGAAGAAAAAAACTAGTTGTGCCCAGGGGTGAGTGAGATGAAAGGGTTCTGGGGTCAAGCAGTCAGAGGAAGGCAACGCCCTCCTCCAAGGCCCCTCAGGCCCACAGCAGGCCCTGCAGCCACACAGGTGACCACACACAGGACTCAAAACCTGCATCAGATAAAAAGACAAAGTCTCAGACCTGTGGACTGCTAGGTGCCTAGAGTAAAAAGGAACTCTCATCAGCAATCTTCACTCTGAAGAGCCACTCAAGAAACCGTGTATGACCTAGAACAATAGGAATGCTTAAGATCCACATCCAATATTCTGGTACATTACAAAGCAAGCCAAACCTGGCTTTTAAAAGCACAAATTTCTAAAAATTAAACATTCATGGAAAAATATTTTCACACCAACCTAAAGAATCTAACATGCCAGAAACAAGCCTCTAGTTAAAATGCCAGAAGAGCCTCTTGTATGCTCGTCCCAGTGCCCTTGCGCCAGCATCCGCCACCTCCTCTCCTCTCCGTTTTGGTTTCTGTGGAAGCGGGTCTGGCCTGCAGAGCCCTACCCCAGGCAGCCGCTGCGCTGCGTGGGAGGCACCGGGAGCTCGTGGCCTCGTCTGGCAGCTGCAGTGGGTGCTGTGCGGGACTGGTCTCGACACACTTGATGGCATGTGAAGGGCTGGCTCAAGCTTACCTTGTTTTGGGTTTTCTCCTGGCAACAGGGCACTCTGTGATCTCGGCCACATCTACTAAGCATTTTGCTCTTGTGCCTCTAGCACCTCGCCCGGGCACTGCCACTCTCCTCCACTAGGGCTCACCTGTCAGCCACCAGAGGTCCTCCAGCCAAATGTCCTGGCTATTCTTGTTCTCATCCTGGCCATTCTGATGAAAATAGAGAATGCCCTGAACTCATCTCTGAGGTCACCATGTTTTTGTCACCCCACTTATTCAGCCCTACCACTGAAAACTCTTGGCCCAATTTTTTAATCAAAAATCCCTTGAGAGCCTGGTGCAGTGGCACACACCTGCCACGCCAGCCACGCAAAAGGCTGAGGCACGAGGATGGTTAGGGTCCAGAAGCTCAAGGCCAGTCTGGGCAACACAGCAGGACCCCGTCTCTAAGAAAAATTTTAAATCATTTGATTTTACCTTTCCTAGCAGCCAATTTTAGGTACAAAAAAAAAAAAAAAGTTACTGCAGGTCTCTCCATAGCATAATTAGGTTTGTTTTGGTCTGGGCTGCTGAAATTTACTCTCGACTGTCATCTCCCCAAATGTGCTCTTCTCCTAGAAGTACCCAGGACTAGTAATATGAACTATTAGGAGGGCAGGAGTGGCATCAGTGTGCACAGGAAGAGAACTCATGGGGGTGTTGTGTTTTGTCACCGTGACCAAAACACCTTGCAAGAACAACCTAAAAGGAGGGTCATGGTTTCAGAGGTCTCAGTTCACAGTCAGCTAGCTCCACTGACCTTGGCCTAAAATGAGGAAGAACAGCATGGCGAAGGGCATGGCGGAAGCCAGGAAGCGGGGAGGCTGAAGACACTTCCAGAGCAGGCCCTCATCAGTTCACAGTCAGCTAGCTCCACTGACCTTGGCCTAAAATGAGGAAGAACAGCATGGCGAAGGGCATGGCGGAAGCCAGGAAGCGGGGAGGCTGAAGACACTTCCAGAGCAGGCCCTCAGTGTCCCTCCTCCAACTAGGTCCCCACCCCAGCAGTCCACTCAGCTATCAGGGGACTGACCTACTGTCATGGCAGTAACAACGCGTACGAGGCAGTCATTGCCTAGGCCCTACCTCTACACATTCCAGATGAAAACTACGCTACAGGCAGATCCCTCCCCAACTCCAGGCACCACACAGGGCTACACTTGGGCTGGGTGCACTCTTCTCCAGAACGGCTTCTCCTTTCTCATCATCCTCCCGTGTCCCACCGAGCGGTCCAGTGACCTTGAGGGTTGCTCTGCTTCTCATGTGACAACACCCACACCAGAGCCATGCAGAGGGCACAACCTCCAACTCTCCACCTGCGCATGGGCAGATGAACTTCAACTGAACCCGACCATCTTGTCACTCACCTATGCAGAACTGAAGTTGGAGGCCTCTTCAGGATTAGGATAGGGACAGCTGTCCCCGCCAAAACTATGTAGCACTGTCCTTGGGAGGAAGCTGCCCAGCCAGAAACTCCATTCCCCTAACCTGTCCCCAGTGCTTACCATGGCTATTTGCAACTCAGATTTGTTGAGCACACAGGAGGAGCAAATGCTATTGTAGGCATGCTTAAAAACAAGTCCTTGTTCTCACAAAACTTATTAGATAATATGTAAGAATAAATAAGCAAGATCATTCAGTGATGAAAGATAAAATACAAGAGTAAGACAGAATACGGGTTATCCTTTAGTCTGGAAGGCACTAAAAATGAGAGCAAGAGAAACCAGCCTTGTGCAATTCTGGGGGAAGAACACCCCAGACGAGACAAATACAGCATTTGAGACAGATTCATGGTATAAAGGCCTGCTTGGCCTGTGCTACTTGGCTCTAGTACAATGAGCAGAGGGAGGAGACAACGGAGAGTGAGCAGGAACCAGGAGCAACAGCTGCACAACTTGCTGCCGCTGTTCCACACGTAAACACGTAATGTGCATGAGAAGACAAGAATAAGTGCTTTTCATTCATCCGTCATTCTCATCAATAAAAGGGAAGTCCTAGCCAGGCACCGTGGCACATGCCTGTAATCCCAGCAGCTCAGGAGGCTAAGGCAGGAGGACAGTGAGTTCAAAGCCAGCCTCAGTGAAAGTGAGACACTAAGCAACTCAGTGAGACCCTGTCCCCGAATAAAACACAAAATAGGGCTGGGGATGTGGGTCAGTGGTCGAGTGTCCCTGAGTTCAATCCCTGGTACCCCCCTCCCAAAAAAAGGGGAAAAAAGGGGAAGACCTAGCACTTCTCTGAAACTGCACTGTGAGGCTCAGTGGTGAGTGCCTGCCTGGTACACACAGGGCCCGGGTTTGTCCCAGAGCAAAAAACGCCACTGTAAAATACAGGTTGCCGTAAGATGTATTTCATGGGTTAATATTTTAATATATATTTTTTAACAAAAAGAAAACACTAATCAATCACAAAACCTGTAACTTCACATTGTAGGTTTAACAGGTAATACCTAAGCAAGGAACACATGTGAAAACTTTTCCATAGTTCAATTTTAAATCCTTCAGTAACACGTCACATGGTGCAGATGACAAGGGACGAACCCGGCATTCTCTCCCGCCCTCCCAAACATCACTGGAAGGTCAGAGTCTATGAGAAACAGAAAATGACAAACTTTAAATGCTGTTGTTTCCAAGCTTCCCATAAACTTAACTAGCCACATCCTGCTCTGCTCTCACATAACCACCCTGAAATGCAGCTTCCACCAAAAATGCATCATGGGCTGGAGGTGTAGCTCAGTAGTTCAGCATCTGCTTGGCATGTGTGAGGCCCTGTGTTCCATCCCCAGCCCCACAAAATTAAAAATAAAAATAAAGCAACACACTGATTCAGACTCCAGAGGGCCAACGTTTTTAGAAAGTGTTCACAGAGATGACATATTCCTGTGAACACTTTACATGCAGTTTACATCAAGCACAGATTCTCTCTTCATGCAGTGCTATTTGCGCAAATGTGAAGAGCTGACTGGGGCACATCGGGGCCCTGAGCTGAGGGCAGACACGCGGGGCTCCAGGACGCCTGGCCCCTTTTCTGTCCTACTTCCTCTGGATGTTTACAGCTCAGTTTCACTTCACCAGATCTAAGGCTAGACAGCCTTGGTCCTCATTACATTTTCATTTCCTCTACATTTTTGGGCCTGATAAAATATTTTTGTAATCCTTAAGTCAATACGAAGTAGAAAACTGGCATCATGCAAACCAGGCTGCTCACTTACCAAGATCTACCCATTATGTCTTATTTGCTCTTTTTATTAATAAAGGTAACTTTTAATAAGTCATAAGTGAAATAAAAAGCACAAAATTTAACATTCACAACTTGTATTCATATGAACCCACATGCATCACTTTTGTTTTGCCTACGTGCACATTTTGAAATCTTCAGTAATGTTACAAATGTCAATGACCTACATCACAGCAGCACAATGCTGGCATAAATGAGACTGCTAGAAATTCTATTACTGGCTCTGTCTTTAAAGGGTTACAGGGAAATTATGTACAGTATATAAAGCTCGTCAAACTGAACATATACATGGTCTTAGGCCATTACTACTATCATTCCAATTTGGATTTAAACACCGACTTACAGATCTGAAATGAAAGCACTGCTAGTGGTTTCAGGTGCACTTTGGTATCTACGACGTTTCAAGGCATCTGCACAAGAAGAAGCTGCAGCTGCAACAAGAGGACTGCGCCTAGAGCTGCCTGTGCAGACAGGAGGCGGCTTGGCGGCTGCAAATGTTGACTGTTACTGACAATCTATGATTACAGGTCATAAGCACTCTAGACTTCTTTTAAACAAGCAAAACTAAATAGCACACACAAGAGTATTTTAATATAACCTTAATGGTCTAACAAACCTTCCAAAAGGAAGGAAATACAAAATAAAGTTGATACATCGAATCTAACTTACATCAATATGCTTCAGTATCACAAGTTTACCGGATATATGTGCAGAACCACCTAATACCAACATACTAAGTGGTAAGCTTTGTTTTCAGATGGCTGAAGCTAAGGCTCCAAAGACCACGGCGGGAGAGTTGTGCAAACCTACGGCTTTATTGACACTGCTCCTTATGTTCGTGACACTGACATTTCCATGGGTCCCTCCCTGTGATGATCCTGAAAGCAGACAGTCAACTTCCACAGAGAAACATACAGCTAAGCTAGATCAGGAACCTTACATCCTCCACACACAGGCTCATACAGGAAGTATTTTGTTCAGTAAAATGAAAAGTAATTTTTAAAAATATCTGCAGTCTTTCTGAAATGCAAGGCACCAACAGGGAACAGACATTCCAGCAAAGAGTGATTGTCTGGGGGAAAAAAAAACATGGAGCTGATCAGTCCTTTGTCCTTTGTTAATTAGAATATGTCCTCTTCATGTCTATGCAACATCTTCCAGATAATCCGCGACATCACTGAGCTGGGAGACAGTTAGGTCTTGTGTGAGGTCATCAAGCTTTGTTGTTCAAAAGAAAGAAAAGAATTGTGTCAGAATGCAAGCAATATCTTAATTTTAAAAAATACATATTGCTACAATTTAAACATTTTATATTCTATATTTGCTTCATATTTAAAACTCCTGAGATAGGTCATAAAACTGAAATGTTGAGAAGGGATTTGCCTCAAATCCTATGGCAAAACAATCAGCACAGCCTTCTAAGGCGTTCAGTGCTTTATACTGATCATACTCTCAAACATTTTGAGTGAAAATTAAAAAGAAAGGAAACAACTTCCTAGAGACCTTACACCAATTTAAGAAACTGAAATCCACAGAAGATATCACAAAACCTCCTTAGTAGAGCACAGCCCCGGTATGTGATTTCTGTTCATAGTAAAGATCTCTGAATTGTCAACTCTCTGAAACTAAAATTTGCCCAAATAAGTACTATTGAAATTCATTAAAACTGTTCAGTATTCTCACTTGAAAACTACCATTGCCTATTCTGTTTTTATATAACGGTATGCATCTTAAGTTCTTAACATCAAACTTAAGCCCAAAAGATACCTGCTACCACTGTGTTCATGGAAGCTGAGTAGGTCAGCCTATTGTTGCCTGCAGTGAAGCGGACGAACCCATGACCACGAGGTGGCCCCATAGCCTTCAACTCCACTTTGGGTCCACCGATGCTGTACAAATGGGTGTTTACTAACTCTGTTTATGCACTGACTAGCCAAAACACACATGCTCATTTCTGTGAACTTCTTAGGCTGGTAATGGAGCATCTTAAGAGCAAGGGAAGTCCAAGGGCCAAGACACATGCTCCACGACACAGCAGTGGTGGCATGCCTTCTCAGTGCCCCCAGAGCCATTTCATCTGGGTGCACCACCATCACAGCAGGGCAGGTCAACAGGGCAGTTCCTACAGCTGTGTTCCCAATGCCAGGCAAAGCCAAGCAATTAGGACAAAATTCTGAGTGAAAAGACTCTACTATGTGACCTTTCAGGGGAAAAGTGGGCCAAACCTGGACCACTATATGCTCCGTAGGACGGGGACACCCCACAGGAAGGACACAGTTCCCTCCTGAGATTTTGTGAGATGCTTATCTGTTCATCTGCCCCTAATATATCTTCTCATTTTATTATTCTTTCAATAGAGAGAAATGTTAAGTTAGGAGTAAAATCCTTTTAAATAAATAAGCCCTCTTGTTCCAAACATAGTCCTAGTGTAAACCTATCACAAGGAAAATCATTAGAAACCTTGACTCAAGTTCTTATATTTTTTAATCCAAATTGTCTGCACAAAAAAAACCTGAAAATGATAGAAAAGCCTGCAGATTATAAAAACAGATGCAGATACATTGGAATTCCATTTCCTCCTGCCATCATTATTAGACAATGAAATCAGTAAGGTATTCATTTATTTGCAAAACAATCAAGTAGTATGTTACTACTAATTCTGAACTATAGACAAGAGTGAATACAGAAAAATTTGTGGACAGAAGACAATATTTCTTAACATAGATAATTCAGTCACTCCAGGATTTTTTTTTTTTGGTACTGGAGATTGAACTCAGGGGCACTCGACCACTGAGCCACATCAACCAGCCCTGTTTTGTGTTTTATGTAGAGACAGGGTCTCACTGAGTTGCTTAGTGCCTCACCATTGCTGTGGCTGACTTTGAACTCACGATTCTCCTGTCTCAGCCTCCCTAAGTGCTGGGATTACAGGCTTGTGCCACTGCACCCAGCTTCCAGGATTTTTAAGGCTGCTTACTTAATTTCTATTTCAGATAATTCACCATTGGCACATAGCAACACTACTGAGTTTTGCATGTTGATTTTGTATGCTGTTGACTGCTGAATTCATATGCCAGTCCTAGGTTTTTTGGTGGAGTCTGTTGGGTTTTATAACATTTAAGACCAATGCTTCTGCAATTAGTGACAGTTTGACTTCCTCCTTTCCAATCTGGACACCCTTTCTTTCTTTCTCTAGCCTGACTGCTCTAGCTGGGGTTTCTTGCTCTATGAAGTGGACATCTCGTCTTATTCCAGAGCTTAGAAAGAAAGTTTTCAGCTTTTCCTCATTGAGCATAATGTAAACTGTTGGCTTATTATACATGGGCTTTATTATGTTGAGGTATATTCCTTCCATATCTAGTTTGTTCAGTCTTTTTTTATCATGAAAGGATAGTAAATTTTACCAAATGCCTTTTCTGTATCTTTTTAAATAAATGGCACTGGAAAAACTGGATGTACACATACAGAGGACCCTTATCTCTCACCAGTTCCAAAAATCAACATAATGGATTACAGATTTTAATGTAAGATCTGAAACTACTAGAAGAAAACAAGGGAAATACCTCAGGACACTGGAATAGGCAAGGATATTTTGAAGAAGACCCCAAAAGCACAGGAAACAAAAGGACAAAAGAGATTTCATCAAACTAAAACACATTTGCACAACAAAGGAAACAAGAATGAAGAGACAACTGACAGAATGGAAGAAAGAAGAAAATCCTTGCAAACTGAGTGTGAGCGGGCTTGACATCCAAACTGTAAAAGGAACTCCAAAACTCAATAGCAAAAAAGTAACCAATAGGCAATAACCCTAAATAAACATTTCTCAAAAGAACACATACAAATAGCCACGCCATGTGTCAAAAATGCTCAACATCACTAATTATCGGGGAAATGCAAGTCAAAAACAAAATGAGGTTACCACCTCACTCTACTAACAAGAGGTATTACGGAAAAAGAAGCAAGTTCTGGAACCCACACACACTGCTGGTGGGAATGTAACTTTGTACAGCCATTGTGGAAAACAAAATGGAAGGGCCTCAGAAAATTAAAAATAGATCCACCCTGTGATCCCACAATCCCACGACTGGGTATATCTCCAAAAGAAATAAAATAAAGACCTTGAAAAGATATACCTGCACTCCCACGTTCATTACGGCACTATTCACAATAGCCAAAAATGGAAACAAATGTCCATCAACTGATGAACGATGAAGAAAATGTGATTCATGTGTACAATGAAAGGCTATGCAGTCATAAAAAAGCGACACAGAAACTTGGACAGCATTATGCTAAGTGAACTAAGCCAGGCACAGAAAAACAAAGATCTCACTCATGTGAAATCTAAACCAGCTGGTCTCAGAGAGTCGGCAGAAGAACAGTGGTCAACAGAGGGCAGGGTGGCTGGGGAATGCAGACAGGCTCTCCTGGGTACTAAGTCCTGGCTGCATGGGAGTAAGACCTCCTAGTAAGCTACTGCACAGCAGGTGACTGTGGAGGATGAAAATAGACTATATATTTCAAAAGAGTATAAGATTTTTGGATGTTTCACCATAAAGAAATATTTAAGGAGATAAAACTGATTTAAACATTGCACAAACCAGGAGTGGTAGCACATGCCTATAATCCCAGCGGCTCAGGGGGCTGAGAACTTTGAGTTCAAAGGCAGCCTCAGCAATTTAGCAAGGCCCTAAGCAACTCAGTGAGACTGTCTCTAAATACAAAAAAAAAACAAAAAAAGGGTGGGAGGGTGGCTGAGGATGGGGCTCAGGCATTAAGTGCGGCTCAATATCCTGGAACCAAAAAAAAGCACAATGTGTACATTTGTCAAATACGTATATTTTAAACATTCTTACGTATTAATTAAAATAAATTTAATTTAAATTAAAAAGAAAAGAAAAAAACCACAATAACCAAACACTTCCAAAGAAATCAGCTTAATTTCAGGTGGTTGCTAAGAAAGGAAACTGTAAAAACAAAGGTTAACTGGAAATAAATGGCTTCCATACATTACTAATTTTAGAATTAGAATACAAAATAGTCATCTATGTTCAAACCCATAAAAACCAAGTTTTCATATCACAAAATAAGAATTCCTAAAACATATTTTGAGCCCTGAAAAGGAAACAATGGATCTCTGTGGTAGAAGCTTCATATAAGTCGACAATGAAGAACTTGGGACAACACCCTAAAGGTCTGCTGAAGTATAAATATTCATGTGTCTGCTTTACTAGGTCACTCTGCACTTACAGGAAGCCGAGGGCACTGGAGCTTAGTAGGGTATGGCCCTTCTCCTTGACCATCCCTGAGGCCTTTGCTCCTGCTGGCTCCTGTGCAGACTCCCCATCACTGTATCCCTCTACGTGGCACCCTTCAGTGGTCCTGGGATCAGAGCTGCATGCCTTGTGTTCTCTAGCCCCGGCTCACCATGCTGCTCCCACCCAACAAATCCTAACTAGCCACCTGTCAAATCCAGTTCAAACATTAGTTCCTGCTTCTGAATTTTCATAAGCTCACAAATAACAGGCATTTAACAGTAGTTGTCACTTTCTACCTTGAATTTTCAGATATTATATACATGACTTTTCTCCATGATTCTGTAGAGAAATCAAGGGTAGCAGTTTATGTCTTATTTATGGCTAGAACAGAAACAACAAAATTAGCGACCCTTTATTGAAGGTCTATTCTGCTAAGTACTGAATTGTATGCTTCACACACTTATCTCTAATGTTCACAATGATCACCTCCTTGCAAAATAAATATGAAAAAGCTAAGGCCCAAAAGTTAAATAACTTGCCCTTGCAAGTGGTAAGCAGCAGCTCCAGGACTCAAAACCAGACCCACTTACCAAATGTGGCCACTCTCACGGTGCTACCTCTGTTCTCATGGTCACTAGCCCCATACTTTCTACACAGCTCAGCGGCACATGGTTCCACAACAGCAAAGAACACAAGCGCTTTTGTATTCTTCAGGTGCACAGTATTACATCTCTGCACAGAACTCTCTAAAAAATGCCAGCTAATGAGTATAATTGTCACAAGTGCATTCCATGTGTAAGACCGCTGGAAAATAGCACAATTACATCAAGTTAAGCTGCAGGGGAAAATCCCTAGAGCACATAAACTCGGGGAGAGTGACCAACAAGAACAATGAGAAAGCCCAAGCCTGGGCAGCTGTCCTCCAAGGCAGCTCACAGCCCCCAGTGGCAGACTGGAGATCACATCGACTCTCCTCATGCCAGTTCAGTGATCATGGCTCAGCACTCACTCCAAAGTCCTCCACTTCATGCTTTTATCCCTATTTTGACATCTGTGATGATACCAAGAGGCTGAGTTCACTGCTGACCTCTACAAAAAAACTGACTGAGCAACCCTCTGTAGTTTCCCTGGTGTAACTCGGAGGTGACACAGGATGAAGGGGTAAAAATCAGACAATTCAAGTCTACAACGTATCAGGAATCAGAGAAGGCATCCCACATCACAAATCACCACATAGCCCTCACAACAATTCCTTTAAGTAGTGCTTCCATCTCATGAACAAAGAGACCAGGATGAAAGGAAGAAGCCCACCTAAGAAACACAAAGCCCAGGAGAACAGGAATGCCAACGCAGACCCTGCTGACTTGGACCATGTTGCTTCATGGTCAAATAAGGTGTCTCTCACAGGCCTTCTCCTCATGTGATCATCGTAGAGCCTATGCAAACCTACTTCATTCTGGAAGGCAGCAGCCACCTCATAGCAAGGTAGGTCCACACAAGCCATGGACAGATGTGACCCTGAGAAGTGGGGCCACAGCAAAGCATCCAGGTGCTCTCTTCTCTGATGCACAAGAAGCTCAAGTGTGGACCTCAAGTATGACTCCTGACTATAAATGCTGACCGGATGGGTTGTGTCACTCACTGCTGTGACTCCAGTGTGGCCCTGCCTCAGCTGCTCAGGAGTCTCCAATGGACCCAAGATAACCACATGCTCTGCTCTACCTCTACCTATACACGAAGGCAGGCCACTCGGACTCCAGCTGCTCTACCCTGACATCTGACCTGCGGCAAGCCCAGCACCCAGAACAACTCAGACGTGGTGGAAGCACAAAGGCCTCAAGGCAGACAAGTGAGAGCAGCCTTATGTATTCATTAAAGACGTTCTTCAGAGATCTGGAACAGGTAACTCTGTCACGAGCTTTTCATAGCTTTCAACTATTTTTCTACAAATTAGTATACATTCCTGAAGCTTTACAGTAAATCAACAAATTGGCAAAACCAGCATTCCCCAGGAAATATGTGACACCATACTTTATCACTGGTGTTGATGTCATCTACTCCCACAGACAGGTCTTCTTCAATCTCTTCACCAATACTTAGCTCGCTTTTTTCTGAGCGACGGCTGGCACTAATTGCAAGGGGGAAAAAAAGTAAAGTAAGAACTCCAAAAAGAACAGCTAACATTCTTCAAATGTGCACACATTAATCTTAATCCTTTGAGTAAAATATAACATTAAATATCATCATTTTCACACATATAATCTCACTTGACCCAGCAGCAGTAACAATCTCAGTAGTTGGAGGAGGAGAAAACTAAGGTTCAGTGGTGACTCTCTGCACACAATGGCAAGAAAGAAACAAACCTCAATTTCTAAAATTACACCTGCATCACACTCTCTCATAACAACGTACAATAAATCACTCTGCTGAAAATGAATACGAGTTTCCAACTGGAATACAAACTGTCAAGTAAAACTCTTCGTCATCTAATTTAAAATACGTAGTCCTATATCTACAACAAATATTACTTCCAAACTATAGGCAATGCCTAGACTATTTTCATGTTTTTAAGTAAGTTAAAATATTAAGAAATAGCATCAGAATTAGAAAAATAATTGGAAAAGGCAATTTTAAAAAAACTGAATATAGACAATTCTCACCACGAAGGGGACAGAGGCGACAAAGCACACTGTGACGTGGCACCTACATGCACCTACACGCCTCGCCTCAACTGCTCCACGCCAGTCCTTTATCTCATTCTTACCAACTCAGACATGATGCAGATGTCCACATCTTCATGTAAAATGAAGAGCAAGCTCCCCAAAATACAACTTTGGATTAATCATCTTTTATTCACCTTCAATTAACATGAACAAAAGAATCAAATACACTAAACCCTAATGTCATCTTGTCACACTTGTCTATATTCAGAATTTACAAATATTTGTCCATTTTTCTTACCTATTAAAATCGTCAAGATAGTCGTCATCTTCTCCAGTCCCTGATAAGTTTAAGAAAAGATATGTTATATTTACATAAACACATCATGATTTATCTACAATTAAACACGTTTCCTGTCGAAACAACAGACATGACTCAATCACACCGCATCAAGAGAGAAGTACTTAAGATCAGAAATAACACTTTCACCGTACACTACTGAAGGCAAATGACAAAAGCTGTCCCAAGTGGTCACCCGCCTCCTGGGGCATGTGCTGCACCTGGCCTCCACTCCAGCCCTCACAGGGTGTGCTCCTTGTGCTGCCCTTTGACAGCCTGCTCCTGGCCCCTCTTCTAAGTTAACTGCTGTTTTAAGACTCAACATGACCCCCAGAGCATGAAGAGGCAGCAGAGCACAGCGGTGGACCAGCTCCAGTCCAGCAGCAATGAGCTCATACAGCCCCAGGACCCAGGGGGCCTTTGGTGACCTTTCGTGGCTGTACCCAAGAACAATCAAACCCACAGCAATCACAGGGCTAACACATTTTCATGCATATAAAGTGCTTGACACAGACGTTGGTCCACAGCAAGGTCTGAGCAAAAGGGAACCTGGGAGACAGATGCTAACTAATGAAGTGATGCTTCTGTTTCTCCAGTGCACCTGAGGCTGACACAGTGAGCACCTTCAAGATGACCTAAGGCTATTTTTTAAAAATAATTAAAAGATTTTTGTTGTTGGTTGTGGTGGACCTTTTATTTATTTATTTATATGTGGTGTATAAATATTTATTTATATATTTTATTTATTTATTTATATATTTATACCAGTGTCTCACACATGGTAGGCAAGTGCTCTACCACTGAGCTACAGCCCCAGCCCAACCTAAGGCTATTAAGGACCAATTTATAAATGAGCTTTCCATCCCTTCTATGTCTTTTGAGGGTTAGTTGAGGAAACAGAGTTGGAGACGCATGAGAGCTGCTTGAAGTATGAACAGAAGATGAACAGGAATTACATAGGGCCTACAAGGGGAAGATGCAGATCAAGCAGCTCTGGCTCAAAAGCAAGCTATTCAAAGAAGCTGCTGGCACTGTCCTAGGTCCTCCAGAACCTCAGACCAATCTATGTCAGTTGTGCTGTTGAGGGAATCCAAGTTCTGGATGGCAGTTAGACAAAGGAATGCTCTTATAGTACATGAGTACTACAGTCCACTTGTCAAACATGAGTGCCCTAAGTCCCCTGCAGGTAGAGCAGCCAACATCCTCAGAAGAAAGAGTGAATGAGCAATGAACAGGGTACAAACTCAAGGCTACTAGAGTGAGTGGAAAGAACTGAGACAGCAATGAGTTAAAACCTAAAGAAGGCCACAGAGACACAAATTCTGGGGGACAGTGTGTTCCAGGAAGAGGAAACATGTGCAAAGGCCCCGAGACAGAGGAGTGGTGGTTTAAAGCATCACCAGGTGAGGAAGCTCGTGTAGCCACAAGGTAATCTATGTGGGGTAGACAGAGCCAGCAGGGGCCAAAATATTCAGGGCCTGCGGGGCCAAGGTTGGATTTAGGACTAAATGCAAAAGGAAGCTGATGAGAGGGTGAAGGGGGTGAGAGACCAGGGCAGCAGCGTCTGATTCCCATGTACACACTGACAGCTAATAATGGAAATCAGAGAGCTACCGTGGATGGCAAAGCCTGAGATAACTGGGGTAAGGGCTCCAGCTGAGCCAGTGTCCTACAGATAAGACAAGTAGGTGGTAGGAGGTAGGGGGAGACTACAAGAAAAGGAAGAGAACAAGAATCACTGCTAGTGGTGCACCCGAACCGTGAGGCAATAAGTGGAGTCTCTGACCATAAGCAGTGGGTGGGGACAAGTTTCCAGGCTGCTGTCCTCTCTAGAATGCAGAGCCTGTCTCCATCAGTAGCCTCAAAGGTTATGGGCTACAAGTGCTTGACAGAAAGCAGGCGCTGTCGAGCAGGGCATAGGAAGAGGGCAAGGTAGGAAATCTTTTTCAACAAACCACACAGGTGACTGGTTTACAAGTGCCAAGAAACAAACACCAGTGGCAGCTAATAAAGCCTGAGAGCCTCCAAGAACCGATCACTATCCCTTATTGTGAACACCAACGCAGAGAACAGAAAGGAAACTGAAGCAGGTGAGTGGCAGAGCCATGACTACAGCTTGAATTCCCTGCTTTCCCACACAAATAGCTAATTCAAAACATAACACAATTACTGAGTAACATGCTACGACACATTGGGCGCCGATTCCCTGGTGATATACTACACAGCATTACTGGAACTAACAAGTCAAGTCAAAATGCATGTCATGAACAGAATATATCACATTTCTTTAAACTGAGTGTTAGCACACTTCAGCCCACAGGCCAAAGATTCTTGTCTGTTTCCTGATAGTCTCTCCTCTTTGTCCTACCCCAAGCCACCCATCTGTCTTATGTGTAGAACATCTGCCTCCACCCAAGACCTGATCCTGGTCATCTCTGGCCTGGACTTCTGCAATAGCCTTCTCTCTTCCTTGCTTTCCCTCCTGCCTCCAGCCAGTAACCTGGTTTTGCTCAGCCTATGAGCTCAGAATGGCTTTTACATTTTTAAGAATATAAACATATATATATGTGACATATTCTACATGTGGCCAACAAAGCCTAAACTATCTACTATCTGGCCCTTTACAGATAGTTTAGTGACTCCTGCCTTAAACATGCAGATTGCCTATCTTATTTCCATTTGCATGCCTTTGATTAATATGTATCTACCAAACCAAATAGGTTGTGTTCAAAAACTTTATTCAAAATTGTTTTTATGAAACTCAATTTATTTCCCCACTGAAAGGAACTTTAAATAATGTCTAGGGAATAAAGCACGATAGTTAAGGGCTCTCAGGCAATATATCAGATTCTAAAAGCCATGTAATCTTGGGCACATTGCTCAGCCTAGGCTCTTCATCTGTGAACATGGAGATAATAATAAACCTACCTCTTAGGTAAGAATTATAAAGTGATTTCTTGGTACAGTGCCAGGCACACGTCACTACTGTCATTACCATCCTAGGCTACTCCACTAGCATCTTTATGTTACTTAAAATATCCAGAACATTAAATGTACATTTACAATGGAAAAAAGCTCAAACAGAAAATATTGTTGCAATATAATTAAACAAAAATAAATTAAACTCTATTTCTATTGAATCCTTATGTCTGGCTTAGTGACGAACATTTAGCTAGTGAATTGGTATGCGACACCAGCATGGACTACCTAAATTCCAACCAAGGTGTGTCCAAGTCCCAGGGGAAGACAAGGGGAAGCAGTACGCCTACCACCTTCCTGCTCTACCCCGCTACTCTGCACTCAGAGCAGCCTCCTTCCCCAACTGAGGAGGAGAGTCTACGCAGTTTCTCCTCAAACGCAGACAGGGAAACCTTCACTTTTGTAAGAGAATAGAGCAGTCAGAAAAGCCAGAAGGTTTGGCAACAGAGGGAGACATCACAAAAGTGAAACAAAAAAGTACCAGAACACAAAGGGGACAGAGCAGCCGTCAGGTGCCATGGTCAGGTGTCTCCAGGAGGGGCAGATCCACCATGGCAGCAGGAAGGAACACCTACTGCACACCAAGGGCACCTGACAGCAGGAACAGGGAAGGAAGGGGAGCAGGCCCACCTAGCTGGCCAGCCAGCAACCAGGATACACAAAGAATGGAAGGCAGCACAACCAGCAACTCGGCCATTACCAGGAAGGCTCCAGGGCACTGTGTGGAACAAGAATCCAGGCAGCTCAGGGAACATCTATTCTTCTGCAAATGGCTGCAAATGGGGGAACAAAGTAACATAAAAAGGAAACTAACATTTGTCAGGCATCTACCGTGCCAGGCACTGCACTTTTACTTATGTATGTATACATATTTAAATTCTATTTACTCTTTAAAATGAGGTAGATATTATTAGTTCCACTTAACAGATGAGGAAAAAGCAGCTCAGTTTACCCCCATATCCCAATCAGTACCACACCAGACTTTCAGGTAACTAACTAACCCAGCTCTCTGCCCTACTCAGGCAGGATGTTTCTCCAGGAGTTGCAGGCATTCATTAAGCTGCCCCCTCAGACCTGCCTGCAGTTGGAAGGGCAAAGAGCCTGCCTGGGAAGCTATGCTCCAACACTCCCAGGTGTGAGTCGCCATGGGCCGGGAGACCTAACAACACATCTCGTCCAGAGAGGACATAAGATGGCCATGGAGAGCCCAGCTGTGACCTTCCTTCAGGTCAGGGACACAGCAAGGTTCACCCCAGGCCTATCTGTCAGACCTGCCTATGGTTTGCACAGAACAGAGAACTGGAGGAGAACCACATTCTGAGCATGTGACCCAGAGCTCGGTAATGTTCACATGGGGGTCACTTATTTCCACAGGAATGTTTCCTTCATAGCAGGATCACCGACATCTGCTCCACATAACAGAACACATCTCACAATTTTCCCTTCACAAGTCTGTTCCTTCCCTTAGACTGAAGCCCTTGCAGCCTGGACCCAGCACTCTCAGTACTCAAGAGAACAGCTCTGCCTCTGACCAATCTGCCCAGTCTGAACCAAGACCTCTTTCCTTCTCTCTAATAATCTCCTACTTGACCACGAGATCCCAGCACAGCCTTTCTGAGAGCCCCTCTTGGAATGCCCAGGCCAGGTGAAGCAGACTGCAGCCTGTTTCCACACCCAGTGAGGTGGGCCCTTTCACACGAGAAACAGCTATAGGTTCCTGTTAGCATCTTTCTCCCTCACTAGAGTCCAAAAGCCACAGGACAGACGTGTCCTGGTTGCTGCTGTGGCCATGCCTGGCACAGGGTGTGACCCTGAACACACAAACCCTGAACACTTGCTGGATGAACAGCATGAAGGTGCTTAATGCAGACGCGCTGAGTCAGCTCCTTTAAGAATTTATCCTTAAGAACTCATCACTTTAAAGCATCAACACTAAAACTGGAAATCCAGTTACCTAATCCAAGTGATCCAATTTTATCGTTGACCAATTTTAGATCTTTCAAAACTGTGCTTCCCCTTTTACCTGTGAACAGGAAGAAATATTAGCATTAAAGAAACTTTTAAAATACAACATTCTCTAAGCCACATCAAAATATTTTTTTAATATGGGACTTCTGTAGAACAGGAAGATTACTGAGAACTAAGAAAAATCGCATGCTGTCATTAAGAGATGCTTAAATTACTTATTGCAACTTTTTATAAAGCCCAAAACAATATTTATTCACAAATAATTACTACTCTTCACTGGAACCCAACCAGCAGAATGATTTTTGTTCAATGACTCCATAAGCAATCCCACCAATGAATGGACTACAGTTAATTATTTTCATCTATTTTATTTTTTCCTTTGAACCTCTGTATTTTGCTTCAACTCAACCACTATTTCGTTAGTCAAACAGATCTGTTCACTGGTAGTATTTCCTCAGCCTTAGTTCTAAGTCACTATTCTCTAATCTGTCAGTGACATGACCATAGTACCCTGAATTCCTTGAGGGTGGCAATAACCAAGGAGAGAAAGGACGTAGGCCATCTGACTGGACACATGGCTAGCTTACCAAATGTCTAGGAGAAAAGCAAACTGGTGTGTATTGTAGCAATTCCCACAGTCGTGCCATGTAATACAACAAAATCAGCTAAAACCCATAATGCAAATTCCTGAACACACTGTCTAAATCCTCTATGTACTATGGTTTGGTATGCCAAGTCCAATGTGTACCTGACAAGTGAGAACTCTGCTCCTGTAATTCCTGGCACTGTTATCATGTGTGAGGGGAGGGCTAGGAGAGCAAGAGGTGTCATAGCTTGACTACAAAGACAGTGATCTTTACCCCTCTACACATAAAAAGACCGTTGAGCCAAGTTCCTGTGAAGAGAATGTTTTACTTAATGTTCCAATGACAATTAGTATGGTATCCCAGAACAAATGTTTCAAAATTAATTGACTTTAAATTCAACTCATTTTAAAGTCCAAAAGAGAAATAATTTAAAAATTGCAAATGTACTTTGATTTACAATGGATTACATTCAATAAACCCAGCACAAATTGAAAAATGTTGCAAATCAAAAACATATTTAATATGCCTCACCTGCCCAACACCCAGTTTAGTAGGCTGTTTCACTGGTGACCCTATGGCTGCCTGGGAGCTACAATTCGCTGCCATTCCCCAGCATCAGAGCAGAGAATCATGCAAATCGCTAGCAATGGAAATGATCCAAGTTCAAAACCAAAAGTTTGTTTCTATCAAATGCATATCACTTTTGCATAAAGTTGAAAAAATCATTAATCAAGCCACCATAAGCTGGAAGCTGTGTGTGTGTGTGTGTGTGTATAGAAACATAAATCAGCTAAAAGGCCAAATTCCTAAAAGTATTCTGATGGCAGAGGAAAAGCAGAATATGAAGTGATACAGAACGTAACTACACCAAAAAAATGAAAAAATATCAACAGGAAATGGTCAAGTGATAAAGTATGGGCTACATTTATGATTATCCTAAAAAAATTAACAATCATCATAAATACTTAATTAGACAAAGACAGAAACACCCAGAGTCTTCAAGCCCCCATCTTTAGGCACTTACTCTCAGAGTCTTTCAACGAGGGGGCTCCTGCCAGGGAGCTGAGTCCACTCCTTAAGGGAGGTGCGTCTGAGAGTGAAGCCAGGCTTCCCACTTGCTTCCTAGGTTCACTTCTCCTAACAGGAAGCAAGTGACAGTTAAATAATAATCTTAGGTCCTGCCATTGACACTTTTATTTTGCCACTAGAATAAAAGCAACTTCTAAGAATTTTATATCACACAGTGGTTGGAAATAAAGCACACACGCTTGTAATTTCAAAATCATAAAGTACACCTACGAGGCCATGCAGACTACAGATCAATCCACGTAGCAAGCTTGTCAGTGAAAAGTCATCCCAGAGCTGAGGTTGTAGCTCAGTGGCAAGTGCTTGCCCAGCACATGGGAGGCACTGGGTTTGATCCTCAGCACCACATAAATGACTAAACTAAAGGCATCATATCATGTCCATTTATAACTAAAGAAATATTAAAAAAAAAAAAAAAGTCAGCCCAACTCTCTTTAGAATTGTTTACTATCTCACAAGCTACACTGACCTTGCTTGGCACCTTCACTGCCTGTCATGTATTTCAGAAGCCCCTGTCCATCAGCCATAAATGCAGCAAGGAACAGCATAGATGGGCACTAGCGGGTAAGGACTACTACTCAGATGCAAGTATTGCTGGAACGCCACAAACACCTTCCAAATCCTAAGCACCCCCCTGAGGGCATGCCCAATACGCTGCATGCACCCACACGTTCCACTGTCCATTCTCTCCTTATACATTCAGACTCAAGAACATGCACAGTATCGCACTCACCTCTGCACATAGAGGGACCCGCCCTCTGCTCTTATGGCGATGACACTGCCTGGGCGCAGGACTGCACCACTGGACAGCATTCGGGAATCCTCCCCTCGCTCCTCACACTGCCCATTCTCACTTTGAATCCAGACTCTTCTCAGTAGCACCACACAGGCTATCACTTCTCAGACTACAGCCTGCCCTCTAGCCACCACCTCCGTCCTCTGCACCCCTTACAACTCTTCATATTTACCTTTCACAGCCATTTCCTCTTGAACCCATGCTAATCCTTTAGCCTGCCCCAACTCCATTCCGATGGCTGACCTCCACGGGGCTAGCTCTGGTGGCTGACTTTGAGCAGGTGTTGATGTGAATGCTCCCTACTGCCTCCTCCTACAAGGACACCCCTGTCGTTTCCTTTTCCACCGTCTTCGTATTTTTGGTTACCTGCTAACCTTGTCATTCTTGGTGGTCTCCAACCTCTCAGCTGCCTCCTTCATTCACATCTCCAGTCTGGACCTCACCTTTCACGCAGACGCACAGGCCCAGCAGCCTAGTGCACGTCCACCCACAGTTTACCACCACCATGTGGCAGCTCCAGCGTGCCAAGTGACAGCGCTCTTCCCATTCTTCAAGCCAAGAACCCTGCACCACCCTGGACACTAACTTGGTTCTCTGGCATTTAGCAGCAAGTCATTTTGACTCTAACTTCCAAATACCTCCAAAAACATCTTCCAAATACCTCCAAAAACATCTATTTACATCCCTTTCACCATGACCTATGCTAAAGAACTGTATAGCCCCTACCTAGCAACTTTGTGTCTACCTAGTTCAGTAGCCAAGCACCCCTTGGTACTGTATGGTGGATATCAAGAGGCCAGGCTTCCAGGCTCAGAGGAAAGGCACTCCGTGCAGACCCACCTCTGTGGGTCCATATCAAATTCCACACTCTTTCCCTTTCTATCCACACCTCTGCATTTGCCATTTCCTTTCCTGAGAGTTCTGCAAGCCCAGATTCTGCCTGGCTGACTCCTTGCCTCCTTTGGCTCTTAGCTCAGATGGTACCCTCTAAGTGAGGCAAGGCCTTCTCTGATGTGCTGCTGAAATCCAGAGGGTCCCCAACCGATCCCCTCACACACACACTCATGCTCCCCATCATCTGACAGACTGTGATGTAATTCTTCCTAACTTTCTAACTCTAGCCAGAAGATAAGCTTCCTGAGGGCAGGTTTGCTTCTTCTAGCATTGCTACGTCTGTCCTGGAACATGGCAGGCACTTGATATGTATTTAGCTATTAAATAAATCGTACCTGGTTTCTATATATACCAGGGATTATTTTACAACATAACAGGTTTAATGACACAAAATCAAATTCATGGATTCGATAGAACCACTAGATTATTAGTTGTTATACTTGATCTTAGTCAAAAGGCTGAAAAGCAATAGATTATTTTTTAAATATGATATGTAAGCACTGAGAAACTACATTTTTAAAATTCTAGTTTGAGAATCCCAAAGCATTCTACTCACCAACCATAAGTTTTTTCTGGTTTAGGAATGGGATCATCAAAGAAAGAGTCTCCTCCCATATCATCTTCATCTGGACAAAGACCAGCTTTGTCTTTGACCTCTGAAGCGGCGTTGCTTAAGAAAGATCCGATTTTGCTGTCGTGGGTCACTGAGTGCAGACTGCTTTTGCTCTTTGGCTCTGACAAGGAGATGCTTGTATCACTCTGGTTGGCCCCATTGCTGGCCTTCTAGAAAGTGGGAGAGAAAAAAGACTTCTTGGTAAGAAGACCTTAAATAGTTTAAAGAAGTCAGATGAACCTAAGTAAATCTGCAGGGGGCCAGAGAGAGCTTGCAGTAGCACAAACTGCAGTGTGATCCCATGAATTACCAGTTGCTCCCCAGGCTTCCTACTATGGCCAACTACTAAAAGGTAAAAATGTTAAAAAAAAAAAAGATACTTTTATACCATTCCTTTCCTCCTTTCCTAAATGGAAATATCTTTACTATGCCTATCCATTTGTAAACATATTTCTCATTTACTGACATTTCCATTTCCTCCCATGTCATTGAAAAAAAAAAAATCTTAATACAGTTTCAAGTTGCAAACAGGAGATGACTGAAGGAGAAAAGGAGGACCATGCATTAAAGTATTCATCAGGAAAAACCAAGCAAACAAGCAAAAACCCAGCACTGATCCATCCAGTGACAAACACCCAAGGTATGGAGGTGAGAACAGCTGTCCTCACCCACTCATGCTTCCGTGGTGACGAAGGCTGGTCACAACAATTACCTTAGCTCAGCCTCCCAGTCACTTGCTAATCTGCACCTTCCATAATGCCCATGGACAGGTACATACACCTCTCTGCCTACGTTAAAACAAGGTAAGAAATTCTCAGATATCCTTGCCATGCCCTACGTGCACACAGCAAGGTTAGCACAGAATACCACATGGCCTTCTTGCTCACAGTCCTAATCATCAGTCTAATTCTATTCTTTCCTTGATCAGACTTATCTTTGCCTTTAGACGTGTCTATACCAACAACAAAACAAAAAATAAAGCTAGCAATAATAATAGTAGCTAACAATTATGGAAAGCACTCAGATGCTTCACGTGTGACACCTCATTTAATCTGCAAAGCTATGGTGTGGATCTAGTGTCTGTTACCTCTGTGGATATAAAAAAGGAAACAGACATTTACGGAACTTGTCAAGCTTCCCTAGATAGGTGACAGGTGAAATCAACATCAGAGTCAAAGTCTCATTCTAGAAGTTAGCTCTTAATACTTACCTTAATCTATTAGGTTGAATTTGTGAAGATGTGTTTAATGTGTTTGAAATGGCAATTTCCAAAGATAATAAAGAGTGCAGCATTGTCCAAGACCCCTGTAATGCTCTAAAGCAAGCATTCACCAAACAAGAATGTGGAATGCTGTGGACACTGAACTAACTATACAAGCTCAGTATTTCCTAGGCCTGAGTTTCCTCAAGAATTAAACTTGGTTAGCATTTTTAAAATAAAGTGTAACTAGGAGTTGAGACAGAAGGGATGGGCAACACAGCAAGAGATAAGCACAGCATATGCGGAGGCAGGGAGTGAGTGTGCATTAGATATTATGCACGAGGTGCTCTGGAGGGACTGCTGAGCTTTTCCTGTACCCAGGCAGCATGCATCATGCCTGCCTGAAGATACGTGTACATTTTTACACTGGTCAGAGGCCCTGATTAGTTGATAGAGGCAAGATATATGCTATATAAATTTTAGGGCCTTGTACAGGAGCTGTATATTCCATTTAATAAACAAATGAATTAAAAGATAAATATTGTTACCATCCATTTAGACAATGTAGGATATTTTCAAAGAAGCAAGAACTTTAAAAAAATATACTAGAAACTTTCTTGAAGTTTTCCTGGTCATTACCAAATACAAACAGGTTATCATGGCACTTGAATATCTAATTAGATTCATGCCAGTTGTATTTCTGATTTATAAATGTTATAATTATTGCCTTATTATCTTTATAAATGCATTAGAAATAAATAATCCTGAGGCCTTGTGATATTTACAGTTAGAGACTGAGAGTGATTTTCTCCTTCAAGACACTCCTGAGAAAGTTCAAAGGATAGCTAGCATGATGCAAACTCAAATGCAAACACAAAGCAACGCACAAGAAACAACTATTCCAGTAAAGTCTTTCTTCCCTATGAATTCATTTTATCAATATAATTTAAGTCCACATAATGAACTAAGCTTAGTAACTACTATGTACCATGAGCATTGTTTTTTACTGGTTTTATCAATATTCCTACTATGAACAGAAGGACCAACTTTAGGAAGACAAGATTCATGGAGAAGGACATCAGGACATTATGCTACACACCACCTTTTCTTGTTTTTGCTACTGGGAATTGAACCCAGAGGTGTTTCACCACTGAGCCATGTCCCCAGCCCAACAGTTCCAAATGAAATTTTTTTTTTTTTACTTTGAGATGAGGTCTAAATTGCTTAAAGGCCTTGCTAAATTGCTGAGGCTGACCTTGAACTTGCAATCCTCTTGCCTCAACCTCCCGAGTTGCTGGGATTACAAGTGTATACCACTGGGCCTGGATACATTTTTTTTAAAAAAATTATTTTGTTCTAAACACACAGTTCTATTTATGTATGGAATAAAAACAAATTTGAAAAGCAATCTGCAGCTGGGCGCGGTGGTGCAAGCCTGTAATCCCAGCACTTAGGGAGGCTGACACAGGAGAATTGCGAGTTCAAAGCCAGCCTCAGCAATGGCGAGGTGCTAAGCAACTCAGTGAGACCCTGTCTCTACATAAAACACAAAATATGGCTGGGGGTGTGGCTCAGTGGTCGAGTACCCCTGAGTACAATCCCTGGTACCAAAAAAAAAAAAAAAAAAAAAAATCCAATCTGCTCTGGAACTGTTCTCCAAATCAATTTCTAAACAACATGAGAATGGGTCGTTACTTTATAATGATGGCTCATTTTTTAAATTTTTACTGTTTTACCACAAGGTCATTACCCAACTGGGTTATTAAGGAATTCACTAAACTTAATTCAAAAAATTTTTACTATTAAAAAATCCACACCAAGAGAAGATTTGTCATCAAAACATTTCAGAGATTAAAACAAAAGCAGTGTAAACATTTTAGAACAGTTTCAACAGAGGAAATACAAATACATGTAGGTATCTGCCAGAATTTAAGCTACCTTTGTCTTACCTGCGTTTCTAAATACGTATGGTTAAGTGTATTGTTAAAATCCAAGAAGTGTGACTTTATGCCTTAGAATTCATTCCTGGGACCTCAGAAGTTTTTACAGATAGAATTGTCCCCCAAGAGAGATTTATTGAAGTCCTAACTCCCAGTACCTCTAGTTGTGACCTTAGCCTATGTAATGAGTTAAGATGAGGCCCCAGTGGAAGAGGGTGGGCCCTGATCCAGTATGACTGGCATTCTTACAAGGATAGAAAAGGGTTGGAAGTTTGGCTCAGAGATAACATACATGTTTAACATGCCCAAGGCCCTGGGTTCAAATCCCCAGCACCACTAAGAAATAGATCTAGGACTACCATGTGAAGATGGAGGCAGAGACTGGAGTGATCCATCTACAAGCCAAGGAACACCTACAGTTATCAGCCACCCCAGAAGCCATAAGGGAACAAGGCCTGATGACATCTCCATTTCAAGTTTCTGGTCTCAGACTGTGAAACGATATATTCCTATTCTTTCAAGCCTCTCAACTTACACTATGTTGCAGCAGCCCCAGGAAACTTGTAAAAAACAACTTCCTAGGTGAGGGACCACCACATGGCACCACAACGGCCATGAGATTCCCTTGGGTAGAGCTCAAGATGCCAGAACTTAAAGAAAAATTTCAATTGTAAGAAAGTTCTAGTACATATTTTTCAATCAAATACTTTATAATCAAGAATTCCATCATTTAGATTAATGGAAAATCAACAGATTTCACAGAGAAAAACATTACTAATTTTCCAGCAGCCAAAAACTGAACTGATACTAGAATGGCTGAAGAACCTGGAAAAAAGACTTTTTTCCTCAAAGTAAAGCCTTAATCTACACTGTACATAGTAGGAGAAATATCAAAGTCAAAGAAATTTATCAGTTTTGCAATATTCAAAAGTTCCAAGCAGGGGTGAGGACATAGCTCAGTTGGTAGAGTGCTTGCCTCACATGCACAAGGCCCTGGGTTCAATCCCCAGCACCACACACAAAAAAAGTTCCATGCAAGTTTTAATTCTCTTCCATGCCATGCCTCCACCCTGCTCACCTCTCTCTCTCCCCCTGCCAAAGACTGGCTCTGGCTTTGATCCAGGATTCACTAACCAAGTATTGAGAGAAGTGATTTCACCACCTTGTAGCAGACACATGTATTCAAAAAGTTGCATTTGCTCCCCTAAAAAAACAAATACAGCAGAATTCTAGAAAGCCAAAACAAACATTTAAACCTGTCTCTAAGAACACAGTGCTTCCAGAGAAACCCTATCCCTGCCATCCACAACCTAATTCCCACAGACACCAACAGGACCATGACTCCTAACTGCCACAGCCTCGAGGATAGCCCTATGCAGCTGTCTCTGCCCCACCCACACATCTCCAGGGTTCAGCTGATAAGCAGTGTCACCAGGTCAAGTCCAAGAAGCTCAAGAGGCTGGGATCACAGAGCCGGTTAAGCAGGACTGAAAGGGCAGTGTGCCAGGACTCTTCACCAGTTCACCTATCCACCTATCCAGGAGGGTGTGGGGGCGTGGGTGAGTTAAGGGGTCATAACAACTGGTTTACACAGAAAACCCTTAGGTGACTGCCAAAGCCCAACACACACAGGCAATGAGACCATGATCACTGCCCTAAGTCCACAAAGAGCTGAGCTTATTCTAGAATTTGGAGAGCAATGAAATAAGAAATGTCACGTTTAAGAATTTAAAGCAAAAATACCTCAATGTACATTAGTTCTAAAATACCTGGAAACTATAAAATGGATGTTCTTTCATATTACATTTCATGAAAGCACCTGATCCTAAATATTAATAAGAGAAAACATCTAATATCTTACTGTGTTTTCCAACTAACCAGTAAAAACCTGAGCCAGTAGAACCTCCTAAGTCTGTCATAACTTTTTTTTTTTTTTTCCAAACAGCTAGGACAATGTTTGGTAAAACAAAATGGTATACAATGAAATAAATCATCACAGATGATACTCTAGAAGTGTTTGTTTCCAAATTTTTAACTCACTAATGAAATGCCTTCCCACTTACTAATCATCCTTCCTGTATTCCAAATCTTCTATTCAGCCTTTGTCTCTGAATAACAAGACCTTTTAGTTCAACCCAAATTTGTGTATGTATTTACACACACACGCATGCGCGTGCGATTTAAGTTTACTTCTAGTACGAATATAGCTTCCCTGAAGAAACGGCTGAGGTCTCTGAATGAGCCATTAACACTTGTCCCTTTCTACATTCAAAAGAATAAGAAGATATCCATAATCCTGGCTCAGGGCTCCAGAGCTCCCTGGCAAGCAGCACCTTAGGCCACCCAGCTTCAGCTGAAGCCCCCTGCACTACATACCCCTACAACGCACGCACAGTTCCCATCTGCAGGACACTAAGGTGGGGCTCCCACCACCACGCACAACCTGGTAAATGCCACTCACCTACCATGTAAATAAATGGCTTCCCCTGGCATCTTGGCAGGTACAATCTCACATTCACATGCAACCCAGTCTCTGGCTACGCTGTTAAGAATGTTAAGGACACGGGGAACCTACTGCATGTACAAGTACAACAGAAAGGCAGGGGAAGAAGAGCAACGGGCTAATCAACCCAAGGCTGGAGACAGGCACTGCTGGGCACAACGCACACTTCTCACACAGGTGATCAGGAAGCAGAGGGAAACGGAGTCAAAGTGCTGAGGAAATATCCTGGGCTCAGGAACACAGTGAAACAGGAGGAACCCAGCATACCTAAACTCTAGGATAGGGGCCACCCTCCACTCGCCGCCGCTGCCCAAGGTACAGTGAAGACGAACGTCTGCACCCACCACAGCTCTACCACATTACAGAGAGCAGCAACTGTCTCTTTGTATGCTTCACTTTTATTCACATTTTAACTCCTTGAAGACCTGTGACACTAACGAGATTATACAAACAATACGACAAAATATGATTTAACTTTTTTTAGGGGGTGCGGAGGTACTAGGTATCAACTCCAGGGTGCTTAACCACTGAGCCACATCCCCAATCCTTTTTAATTTTTTATTTTGAAACAGGGTCTCACTAAGTTGCTTAGGACCTTGTTGGGGCTGGTTTTAAACTTTTGATCCTCATGACTAAGCCCCCCAAGTTGCTGGGATCTCACAGGCCTGCCACCACCATACCCAGTGACATGCTGTAACTTTCAAAAAAGCTAACAACAACAACAAAAAAGACTCATTGAAAGAATCCATAAAAACACAGTTTTTATATATATTCCTAATTATCTTTTAGGTAGTTTCACCTCTATTTAGACTGTGAACTCCTCAGTGAATGACTGTTCAGTAGGTCTTGCCCATAGCATCAGCAAAATGACTGTTACTATGCAGAGGTTCCAGAAACATACTGGCTAATAGAACACCTTCTCATTTAATAATACAGAACAATGTGAACAAAGAGAATACAACAGAATTTACCTTTGAAACCACTGGAACTAAAGCCAGTGTATAAAGCAAACACAATATTTTTAAGGCTTTAATTTTGGAAGTTTTCAAATTAGTGAAAAATCTATACACAAGCCAAGATTCAACATAGGACTAATAACCTCAAGACTAAAAATTATTTTGTCTTATTCTAAATATATGTAAAAACTGTACTAATGATGTTTCTAAGATCTCTAATAGTTAAATTTTAAAAGCAGCTAAGCTACTGGCTTAGTCAATTTTTGTGACCTTTAGGGGAGGAAGAAAAAGCAGCCACGGCCCTGACCATTGTGCAGGACAGCTCCCTCCAGCCTGCTGTGAGGAGGGGCCTGAGCAAAGGTCAACAGGGAGACAAGGCCTGGAGCATGGCAGAACACAAGTAAAAATGTCCTGCAGGAAACAAAGCATGGCCTTTAATTTATCAATTGAAACTTAGCCAAAAAGTAATTTGATGTTCTATTTTCCTCAGAAAAAAACCATAGTGTTAATACGTACACGATCGTGCACTCAAAAGGAAAGTATTTTTAACTTTCTTTTATTGCCAACAAAATAAATTTCAAATTAAAACAGAAAGTATAATTTTAGAATTTAACAGTATGATTTTTCACCTGGATAAAACAGACAAATTACTTTTTGTTTTACACCAGCACTACTTCCTCATATTCTGATTACAGGTAAGATGGCAGTGACCTTTCAAAAGGAAACCTAAAACCCAGGCCAAGGGGAGGCCCTGTGAGTCCGAGGGTATGTCTTGGCACAGGCTGCTTTTCTCCTTTGCCCTCATGCATGTTACCTTGTCACCAGACTTCTGCCCGCTTGTCTTCTTCTTACCTTGTCCTTTATACCTTGGTATCTGAGCATGAGAATAAAATGACATTTTACCACATAATATCAATCTTTAAAAATAAACTAACTCATTACCAAACTAATAAAGATTCCAATTAGAAAATTTCTTAAAAATGGAAAATCTAGTATGTTCCTCTTCAAAGCCTGCAGTTTTTGTTTTTTCTTAACAACTCATGTTTACCTACTAATTCCAGCAGGTTCCTAGTCAAGCACAGGCACTCATCACCAGCTCTTCAGCCTCAGGTGGAGGATGCTTCTTTCACACTAGCCTTAGCAGCATTCTAAGGAGGCCTGGCTTTGACTGCTTAGCAGCTTTATAGAGGTCTTGTCCTGACCTTACCCAACCTTCCCAGGAGTACCGAAGCTGGTTCCTAACTCTTTCCTTGGCCACAACTTCTCTGAGTGGGCTCTCAAGGCTTAGGAGGAACCAAGAGAGGCAGCCAGCAAGAAGAGGGTGGTGGAGTATTGGAATCCCAAATTCAGACCCTTAGGACTGGAAGGGAATTGCACAGTAAGAGACAAAATAAGGATTCACTTTTAAAGCAGATCACCCCAGACTGGTCAGCGACTTCCTAGGGTCATTTCTGAAGGCACCATGGCAACCCAGCTTGTAGTGCCAGCTATGACTTGGAGACCACACTGAATGGACACGAGTAGCAGAAGCATAGTGCCACTTGAAGACAGGCACTGGCCTCTGAATCAGCGACCTTCACCACTTCTCTGTAAGGGTTTTGGGCAACATTTCACAACTGAAAATACTTAGGATTCTCATAATTCTCAGATCTTAAAAATTCTTAAGTAGAAAGAATAAGTATGTAAAAGACTTCAATATTTTATCTTGAAGACATACTTTACACAGGTTCACACTGCTAATTTGCCTTAAAAATAACTTGCTAAAAAGAGAACTTTCAAAAAGCTCAATGCTGCTGGTAACTATTTTGAAATAGTTGTTAATCTCTAATGTCAGATATTTTTGTGGAAAATAAAACTTCCTTCCACAAACTCTTCTATCAGCAATTAATTTAATTTTTAAAAATTTACTCATGACTTGTTCTGTTATCAGGGTTATAGCACCCACAAGCATCAGGGAAAACAACTTTAAAAAAAAAAATCCCATTAGAAAATGCTAACTAGAAACCTCAGAAGGAAAATTATGAACAATGTAATAATCTCTTCTCTTGGCTAAAAATAAAGCACGACATTTCCCTGGGTGTCTAAACTGCAGCAGCAGCAGCAGCAATGCCAACCGCAGCAGGCACTCAGCAGCCTTCTTCTCTGGCCACGTAATTACGACACTCTGGAGACTCCGGATTTTTTTTTTTTTCCTTTTTTTTGGTGCCGAGGATTAAACTCGGGAGCACTTGACCACTGAGCCACATCCCCAGCCCCATTTTCATTTTATTTAGAGACAAGGTTTCACTGAGTTGTTTAGCACCTTGCTTTTGCCCGAGACTGGTTTTGAACTCGCAATCCTTCTGCCTCAGCCTCCTGAACCACTGGGATTACAGGTGTGCACCACTGCGCCCGGCCTACTCCCATGATTTAAAAGATCAACTCTTATATAAAAATCAGTACACCACCCTGAACCCACAGCCTGATCTCTGAATGTGCTCCACAGTGTAACTCTATCCCTATGGAGTAGAGATCAAAGGAAAAATCATAGAATACAAATGTAACCTGTGATGGACTGCCTATTTTGTCCCCCAAAATTCATATGCTGAAATTCTAACCCCTGGGATAATGGTATTAGGAAGGGGAACCTTTGGGAAGCTATTAGGGACAGAGAGTGGAGCCCTCAAAAATGGGATGAATACCCTTATAAATAAGATAGGCTCCAGAGAGCTCCCTTGTCCCTTCCACCATATGAGGACACTAAGGAGGTCCCAATTAAAAACAAGGAAGCAGGCCCCAACAGACACCAAATCTGCCACTGCCTTTATCTTGGACTTTCAGCCTCCAGACCTGGGATAAACAAATATCTGCTGTTTATCAACCTCCCCATCTGTGATGTTTTATCACAGCAGTCTGAAAAGACTAAGACATGACCCAAGCCCATTCTTAAATAAGACCAGCTATACTCCAGTCACCAGACAACAGATTTCCTGACAATCATCTATTTTTCCTTTATTGTTATACATATATTCTTGAACTTAAATTCAAGCATTCAACTCAATTTTTTGCTCCTTTAAGCTATATCCCTGAAATAAGGTCTTTTCTTTTAACAGCACACATGCGTGCATGTACATACAGACACACACACACACACAAATCTAACCATAGTACATATATTTTCCTATAAATTTTATTAAAATAGCTCATTAACATAAAAAACCATCATGACTTACAACTTCTAAATCTGACCACTCATATCTAATAGTCTATAATATTCAACACAACAATTTTATATTCTGGAACCCAATATTCTCAAACTAGGGATTTATAAATGAAAAGTAAATAAGCTTTCTTGTTAATGAAAGACAAAATGTTCAAAGTACCAAATGAGTTCAAATATTTTACAATTCTGATATTTAAGGGCATATTTTTTCTACAAAATTCAAAATACTACCAACAAAAGAATAGAACTTTTGAAATACATACTTAACCAACAGGAAGAAAAGCACCTTAAACAAACCAGAGCTCTTGTTACAAAAGAACAAGAAAATCTATAATACAAAAGAGCAGAGGGAAGAGCCCTCTGAAGGCTCAGTGCAGATATACTTTTACACCCAGCTAACTCACCTTACTGGGGGTTCCATGTGCACTGGTTCTTCCTTCTGGTGACTTTGGTGGAGAATGTACATCAGATAGATCCAGTGCACCCTAAAAACCACAATTTAAAACACATTTAAAAATAAAACAAGAATATGCCAATTATAATTCAAGGAGATCTTAGCATTTAAAAACACTGTACAAAATTGGCATTTTTACTTCTTTCCTCATTCACATAAATATCCTTATCAGTTTCCTCTAATTTTACCAAAAAATCAAAATGCACCCACATTCTAATTACCTGCAAAATATTTCACCAGTCACTTTGAACAGGCCACCTCATCTGCACTACAATAAGCTCCCAGCCTACCTTTCCAACACTGACTTCCTCCCTTCCCTTCTCTCCAGACTAATATTATTCTGTGATTCTCAAAGATCTACTCTTTCTACCCTCCTTGGATTTGTTTCCCTACTTCATTTTATAAATATAAAAAAATACCAAATAGCAACTCTCACAGAAAAACTTTAGCCTCTTCAAATGGTAGTACTCTATTTCTCTTTTATACCCCTTAATTATTTTTGCATTTTTTAAAGCAGCAATCCTAGTACAGCTTGTGTGCAACAGTTAAATGCATGTCTCTCAGCACAGGGTTCTAATCACAAATGCAAAGGAGGTGTTTTTGAAAACATTTTCTGAATAGAAATCACTACCAAAAATTCACCTACTATTTTTACCATGAGCTCTATGACACTATGTACTAGATACTGGCTATTTTGTGTTAGAAATTCTTTAACAACTACAATTTTTTTAAATATGAAAATGTGCTGTACATCATGGCTTCTTCCCAAGCCTACTTCTGATGACAGCAGCATCTTCACCAAGGTTAGGAACCTATAGCTCATCTCTGACCTCTTTTCCCACACAGCCTTCTATGACTCTGCCCTTTGCCAGAATACTAATTTAACAATCTTGCTAATTCTTCTTCAAAGGGTAATCTTTCTCTCCAATTATTTCTATTCTGCTTCCATTCTTTGGCTAGATTTGCCTTCCTACGGGTCTCACTTCTAATTTTCTCTAACCTTCACAAATTTGTCTTTCATGTAGTACTTTCAAAGACTTTCCACTGACCATGAGCAAATAACTGTTAATCACCATGTCTTTGATCCTACCAGGGACATGAAAAGAAAACCCTTGTCCTTAACAGGCTTGTGATCCAGTAGTATGGCAAAGATAAGTGTAGGTGACTATAACAACTCAGCAGAATAAGATCTAAATTATATACCAGTTACCAGCAGTGAGAGAACAAGAGGAAACACCACAGAGTTAGCTGTGGTATCACTGCAAGAATAACAGTCCATCGCTGAGGAATGGGACAAATGCATGTATCATTCCGGGTAGAGAACAGAATAAGAAAGTAAGAGAAAACAAAAAGATGCAAGCTGCTTTCAAGTAATTAAGTTCAGTCTGTGTTGAATGTAAGTGGAGCATCCCTAATCTGAAAACCCAAAAAGTTTCAGATTTCAGATTTTGGGATCAGGATGTTCAACCAGCACACTATGCAAACATTCCACAACACTCAAAAGTCTGAAATGCTTCTGCACACAAGCACTCCAAGATATGAGATAGTCAACCTCCACAAGGATTCACTCTAAAAAAAAAAAAAAAACCTACACAAAAAAATCCTGCAGTACATTCAGTATCTGAGATTAAGGATAAAGAATCTAGAGACTCAAGTTACCATCATGATAGTCACAGCAATTTTCAGAGAAAGCATACATGAAGAACAGAATTTTAAAAACAATTCGGCAACAGTGAAGGGATGGAAGGGTAAGAACCCTGAGGAGGAAATGATGTTGCAGATGGAGATGAGGATGTGTATGATAAACACGCTGAAGGAGATGATAATGATCCATGAAACACAAGAGAGTGCTTTTGATTACCTACAGCCAGGAGACATAAGATGGAGTTTTGGCGAAAAGCACCAGTAACTGAGTTCAACAAGTTAATCCACAGCTAGTTTTCTACTGTCAAAAGCTTAAGGGCAATAAAACCTGTAATTTTTTATTTTGTTCTGACAACTGGTTTTCTCTCAAAGTAATAAAATAAAATACTAGTAAATGATCGGAAAGCTGAAACAGACTAAATACTCAAATATTAAGAGGGAAAAACTAGGAAGAAGTGAACTTAAAATGTCCAACTTAATTGTTTTGCAACCTAGTGAGTAAAATAATTCTATTTTGAAGAACAAGTTCCTATGCTTATTCTATATGAAAAAAATCACAGGCGTGAGTCAGGACGAACTGACAGGGTAGGCTGCAGATCTACCATCAGAACACAGTACTAAAGAACATGCCGGTTCATTTTTACTCTGAAATCACATCAACCACAAAGGTTTTACCAGGTCTCAACTTGGTGCAAACATGTGTCTAGCAGAGACATATTCATTGCCTGCTGTCACATCGAGAGTGCGCCGAAGCCAGGAGTTCCAGGAACACAGGGAAGAAAGCAAGAACACCTGGAACTGAAGTTTGTTTTGAGGGGTAGGAAGATTGTTTTAATCATGTTTTTATTTTTTTAGAAGTCAGTTTTTTCATACAGAATTTAAATGTACTAGTGGTTTATACAGATTGATATGCATAGTGAAGAGCTGAAAATTCCAAGCTGAAGCTAGGGGTGAGGACAGAGCATGCCTTAGGGAGTCACCCATACAGTAACCATACAAAAGTAAAAAACAGTGATAACGATGGCCAGTATTTATCCACCGATGCCTCCATACCAAACACCGTTCCAAGAGCTTCCGTTAGTCTACTCTTCAGTTGTGGAACCTAAAGTAGCTCACACAGCCAGAATGTAGCAGGACTGGGGTCTCCACCAAGTGTGGCTCTAGAGTCCACGCTATTAACTAGGATATGAAGGGAGAGGACCAGAAAGAAAAACATGCAACCACCAGCAATCAGGACAGAGAGTAACAGGGAAAGAAAACAAAAGAGCAGATGAAGAGAGGAAAGACCCCAGGATCACAGAAGTTGAGAAGAGAGCCAAAAAAGAGATGCTATTACCAACTGCAGACTATTGGGCCTGGGAGACTGTTGGAGCGGTTTTTCACACCCTAGTACATAACAGTGTCTATCACATAAGCAGACAACAGAATTCTGTTAACTGGTTGATGAATAAATGAACGAAGTTGCAATGCACAAGCTATGGCTCAGAAGCTGCCTGCCTCAGGGTCCTGGACCTAGCCAGGCTCTCTCAGCCCACCTTGCTGCACTGTTCTGTCTACCTGAAGCACCCTAACTAAACTTGGTCCTCGACCAATATCCTACTTACATTGTTTAGCAAAATTTTGGCAAGAAACAATTATTTCATCCTTTTAACAAACAATTATTGACAAACATCTGTATTATATATAATCTTCCTCTATAATCTTGAAACTTTAATTCTGTGAGTATACCTTTTTATCCTGAATAGCTTTGAGCTCTTCAAGGACACAAAATTTTCTTTTATCTTACATTACCCAAAGAATATATTTACCACACCTGAAATTCAATTAGTACTAAAGCAAGCTTTACTGATTTTCAAAGCTCCCAACAAAAAACATATAGAGACTCTATCCAAATGGAATATATAATCATTTCTATGACTGAAAGAGCATACTTAACCACCTATCTGGAATAGTCACAAATGTGTCTACATCTCTAAAACAGTATCTTCACGTATGTGTCCCCTAAAAGATCATGTGTGAGACATACAAAAAGGTTCAGAGGTGAAATAATTGGACTCAGAGTTATGATCTGATTGATAGATTAATCCATGGATAGGGAAGGCAGGGTGTGGCTAGAGGAGATAGGTCACTGGGGGTGTGCCTTTGGGGTTTATGTTTTGTCCCTGGTGAGCAGAGCTCTCTGCTTCATGGGCACCATGTCCTGAGCTGCTTTCCTCCTTCACGCCCCTCTGCCATGATGTTCTGCCTCACCTCAAGCCCAGAGCTATGGAGTCAGCTGACCATGGACTGAAACTCTGAAACCAAGAGCCAAAATAAACTTTTCCTCCTCTATGTTGTCTTGTCAGGTCTTTTGGTCACAGCAACAAAAAACTGAAACAGTATATAAATAGAAGTCAGACCTGCTCATGAGCAGTTCTAAAAAGAAAGGTTAAGAATAAGACGATAACTGCTAATCAACAAGTTTGAAAATATTTAGAAACTAAGCAAAATCAACAGTGCAGTTTTAAGCATAGTCTACAAAATCTTTAAATTAAAAATATATATATAGTCTACATCAGCCCTCCTAAATTTAACTAAAGTAAAAACAACTAAAAACTAGCTGAATGTTTCCTAAGCCAAGTACCATTCTTACCATTTTATATGTGTTAACCCATGCTCATGAGTATCACCATACCCACAAGAGGTGGGTCCTGTTATCCACATTTTATAAATGAGGCAATGGAGAGGTTAAATAACACGTTCAACAGCTAGTCAGTGAGGAGCTATGATTCGTTTCAAACAGTTTGACTCCCTAACTCAACACTCTGAAAATCAATAACCAAAACAGGTATACAAAGTGTCATAATCAGAATATTTCAATTTTCATTAAAATATGCATTTATTCTCAGTGCATTTCATTATTTTTTTTTAAATCTTTTCGTATAAACCTTGATTCGCTGTATATACACTACTCTATACAGCCGAGCTGGACAATAACGGTAACAAAGAAATAACAAAGGACAGCACTTACTTCCCCACCAGTGGGCCCTTTCTCCTTCTGTTGGCAGCGTCTAATCACTTCTAATAGTAAGGGTCCTCCCACAGTGCCTTCTGCTTCAATGATACCTAAGTCTCGGGCTAAATTCTCTCGACCTTCGAGACCTTGAAACTAGAAAAGAAAGAAGATACACACGTACAAAAACATACCAAAAGTACATCCAGAGATCACAAAAAATATCTCCAAACTCAGACAGACTATCTTCCTAGTGAGTGAGACATCTACTTTTAAAATTTTATTTTTTTCTTTAATAGAATTTCTATGTTCAAAATCTCCATCTATCGCATAACATCATGACAAAACTAACTCTACCCGGGCGCAGTGGTGCACACCTGTAATCCCAGCACTTTGGGAGGCTGAGACAGGAGGATCGTGAGTTCAAAGCCAGCCTCAGCAACGGCGAGGCACTAAACAGTTCAGTGAGACCCTGTCTCTAAATAAACACAAAATAGGGCTGGGGATGTGGCTCAGTGGTTGCATGCCCCTGAGTTCAATCCCTGATACCAAAAACAAAAACAAAAAACTAACTTTGATAACACTCCTTTATTAGCAAGCTACAAGTTGCATGAAGCAGCAATACTGGTACCTATTATCTGACAGTTCAAATAGATTTTAAGAAAAATGAATAATTAACTACAAAAAATAATCTGTGTACAAGTGACTATAACTGTCAAATTTCATTAGCTTCCAGTTTAATATTAACTCATTTGTATCAATGTTTTCAGAGATGTAAAAAAACAGATGTAAAAATCCTTGTTCTTACTGTGCTTGTTTCAGGTTGAAAAACAGCCAAGGTAAAGTCAAGATTAAAAAATTGGAGAAATTCTGCAACAAGACTAGCCACTAAACGACCTGTAAAAATCAAGAGAATAATGTGTAAGCAAATTTTAAAGAACTTTCAATTTTTGTAATTAGCCTTGTGAAATAAGTAAGATACACTGAATAGGAGAAAAGAGGCTTCTACATTTTTTAAATTATGAATTTCTTCTTTTTAAGTACAAATAAATAATAAAAAATCCCAATCCTCCACTTTTTTCATTAGGATCATCAGTCTGAAATTATAAAACAGTGTAACATTTCACAAAAATATTTCAGTGTTGCACTTTTTACAGTAAAATTGTCTTTTTACCTAAAATTTGCTTTAACTTTCCACAACCAAACACGTTTAACAATAGCAGTATGAATGTTACACAGTGAAATATTTTTAAATAAGCATCTACAAGATACACCTTTAAAAAAAAGAGAAAATTACTGATTTCTCCCAAATGGTGACAAGATTTGAAAATTCAGCAGCATATAAAAATAAAGAATAAGTGGAATATCTTACCATCTTTTGTATTTAAAAACTTTTTCAGGCTTTCATTAACTAAAGGAGTTTTGTTCTGTTAAAAAAAATGAAATATTTTGTCATGTTTACTCTAAAAACTATAAAATGTACATTAAGTTTAATTTTTAGCAAAGATATAAATAATACGTTGTCATTCATAAAATTAGTTTCTGAAATCCATTCCACAAATATTAATTACTACAGGGCTTGATTTGTGCTATTTAATAATATCTCAAAGTTAATATAACAAAGCCATACATGAAGATCCATGTTTGTTTTAAATTGTTCCAGAACAAGTACAACTAGAAATATAAATTAAACTGCTTTTGAAGACAGATATCTTCAATACCCCTGTAAAATGCAATTAAATTTAAACAACTGTTTATTATTTCAAATGTATGGAGTTTGATATTTTATCATCTTAAGTATCTACAATTCATAGCATATGTACTTACAATTTCCAATTACATGTAGCCACAGGTCAACTTATCTTTGTAATTATAGATCTGAATAAATATAGAAAAAATACTTCTTTCGCATCAAAGCTGTGATTATTGACAATGAGGCTTAAGTAAGGTAGCACAAGAGGGACCTCCTTGAGCTGACCACATGAGTTACACGTAGAGAAGCGCCTCATATACTGCTGATGGGAATGCAAAATGGCACGACCACTTTGGAAAACAGTTTGGTAATTTTTTTAAAAAGCTTAAAATATCCCTAGCATGAATAAAAGATCCACTACTTCACCCCTACATGTTTTCTCAAGTGATATCACAAATTTAAGCAAAGACTTGTACATGAATGTTCATAGCAACATTATTCATGATAATCAAAACCCCAAAATCATTCAAATATGTGCATCAACAGGTAAACGGTTAAACAAGTTGTCATATATTCATTCAATGAATTAATGAAAAGACACATTAACTTTGAACTCAAGATTAAACAACATGACTTAATACACACAATATGAATGAATTTCAAGTGCATTATGCTGAACTAAAGAAGTCAGACCAAAATTAATACATACTATATGATCCCAAGCATATGGCTCTTAAAACATATTCAGGATGCGGGGGGTGCACAAGGAAATTTTTAAGCACTAGGGTTATGTTTATTCATTCTTTTGACTGTGGTGATCAATATATATTGAGCATAAATGTAAAAGTTTACCAAATTACATGTTTTAAATATGCTGAATTTACTGTAGGTCAATAATACTTTAAGTTGTTTAAAAAAAAAAAAAGAGGGAAAGAGCACAAAGGACCCTGATAGGCTAGTGTAGGGAATCTGAAGACTGAGTCAACCAAAATACTCAGAAAAAAATGGAGGGACAAGATCAGATATGTATTATAAACAGCCAATCTAGATCTAGGAGCAATGCAGAGAACTCAAGAGGGATGGTGAGGGGCATCAGCAAAGGAAAGCCTAGATAATAGGAACAGGATCGAACACTCTGGAAAAGAAATGATGAAGCATAGGCAAAGCAGGCAGCAGAGTACCTCCCACATACGACACTTCAAAGACAGACCTGCTAGACACAGCCGGGTGATAACTGAGCAAGGAGGTGGGAAGAAGGGCAAGGCCTAAGAAACAGATTTCTTGCCTGATTTTCCCAGAAAGATGAGTCTGCTAGGCAGTTTAACATACAGGACTGCAGCTCAGGAGAAAGACATGTGCTGAAGATATGGTGCTGAATTTACAGGTGTTACTAAGGTCACCAGAAAAAGAATGCAGAATGAAAACTATGGACAAGGTACCAACAGTTTAAGTGCAGTAAGCAGGGAAAAGATCATGCTAAAGAAACCAAGGAGTAAGCAAAAGGAAAAAACATAACAGAAAGAGGTGTCAAAGGTCAAGGGAGATTTTCAAGTAGGAAAGAATTAAGAATGTCAAATGCCACTGTGCTCAACCAGACAGGTAAAAACCAAAGTGTACTCAATCAGGATATTCTTCTTGACTGTAGCCAGAGACCTTGGTAAGGTGTGGTAGTGGTAAATTTAGAATGTTAATCAAGGGATGCCTGGTAATGTAAGAAATGGTATGGGATATACATATTCTTTCAAAACCTGGATGTTTGGAAGAAAAATAAATAAATAACAGACTATGGAAGGCAAATCCCAAAGTAATAATACCTGGATAAGAGAAGGCCTGCCAGGTGCGGTGGTATACGCCCACGATCCCAGCAGCTCGGGAGGCTGAGAACTGTGAGTTCAAAGCCAGCCATAGCAACTTAGCGAGGCCCCAAGCAACTCAGCAAGACCTTGTCTCTAGATAAAATAGAAAAAAGGGTTGGGGATGTGGCTCAGTGGTTAAGCACCCCTGGGTTCAATCCCAGGTACCCCCCCCCCCAAAAAAAAATACAGTGCCTCTTCTAAAGCAGGAAACAGGGAGGTACAGATGCATGCAGACACGGGTAAACTTTTTCTAAGGTAAGCAGTAGATTGGGGGCAGGAAGAGGAAGACAAAAAGGACCTGATGGCTTCTGTTTTCCCTGTGAAGGAAAAAACAAGACCATCTGTGCAGAGTTAAGAGAACAGATAAAGCAGAAGGCTTAAATGAAGTTAAAGAGGGGACTGTCAAGTAAAATACAGAACTGCTGGATCTGATCAGCACCCAGCTGCAGGTGGCAGCCAATCTTAAACCAGTGGCTTTTCTTTAATAGGTAGAAACAGGGAAAGGCGTTAGCTTGCTGGGCTAAATAAGCACAGATTTGTTCCAGAACAAGTACAACTAGAAAGCAAAGCAGTCAGGGTTTATGAGGGATGAACTATGGGTCTATATGAATCAAGAAAAAAAGAACAAAGACTGATGCCTAGATAAACGAGAGAGAGCAAACAACTGAACAGTTCAATGAAACGAAGCAGCAAGGAAATAGGTCTAAGCAAGTGGAAAAAGTGTCATCAAGGAAGAGTGTAAGACTTTGATTATAAAGTGAACCTTGTTGACAAGTTACAGGATATTTCCTCAGGTTGTTTAGTGGATTATTGGTAGAGAGGAAAAAAAACTAAAAATCATCCTTTGAATAAAAAGGTGTGGTTGGTCTCAGCACTTTGGGAGGCTGAGACAGGAGAATCCCGAGTTCAAAGCCAGCCTCAGCAACGGCGAGGCCCTAAGCAACTCAGTGAGACCTTGTCTCTACATAAAACACAAAATAGGGCTGGGGAAGTGGCTCAGTGGTGGAGTACCCCTGAGTTTAATCCCTGGTACCAAAAAAAAAAAAAAAAAAAAGGGCAGACTTTGGACAATTAAAGACTGTGATGCTTTCAAAATATTTAAGGTCAAAAAATTTGGGGAAGTTACATACTACGTACCCCGTACTTTGAAGATGCACAACGCATATAAGCTTCTTAAGGGCTCTGAATTATCTCAGTTAACTCATGGACAATGAAACCATTTCGTCGGGTGACTCCTACAAGTTTCTGTTTCAGATTTAGCACTGGTCCGAGTTACCGTGCACACTTTTAAGAGTACTCCAAAATTCGAAAAGATACACAAAAGAATAATGCGGGCTCCCTCCCAGTCATAAAGAAACATGACGTTTGGCGGTTCACACCGCGACTGTACACTGCGACAAACCATACTTTAAAGCTTAACTACAAATTAAGCATTAGTGAATGGCGACACTAAAATCTAGAGACTTCGTACCTCTACTTTTTCTTGCTCTTCTAGTGCTAAAAACACAGCTGCACGAAGTTCAGCCTTGAGAAAGAGAAGGAGAGGGCTTGGAGCCAATCACCTGGTCCGGCGGGCGCGGCCCGGGAGCTCCGGCGGCGGCGGCCTTCGGGCTCCAAGGCGACCCGAGGAGGGCAGTCAGCCCGCGCTGCCCCCGCGGCCCGGGCCCCGACCCCAGCGGCGGACGGCCACCCCGCAACCCCGGCCCCGACCCCAGCGGCGGGAGGCCACCCCGCGCCCCCGACCAGCGGCGGGAGGCCACCCCGCGCCCCCAGCCCGCGCCCCCGGCCCCGACCCCCAGCGGTGAGCGGCCACCCCGCGCCCCCGGCCCGCGCCCCCGGCTCCGACCCCAGCGGTGGGCGGCCACCCCGCGCCCCCGACCCCCAGCGGCGGGCGGCCACCCCGCGCCCCCAGCCCGAGCCCCCGGCCCCGACCCCAGCGGCGGGCGCCACCCCGCGCCCCTGGCTCCGACTCCAGCGGCGGGCAGCCACCCCGCGCCCCCGGCCCCGACCCCCAGCGGCGGGCTGCCACCCCGCGCCCCTGGCCCGCGCCCTCTTCACCCGCCCCCACAGGAGGGCGCACCCGCCAGCCCGGCCCCTCCCCGCCACCGGTCGGCGTCCGCGCACCTTGATGCGGTTCAGGACGCCGCTGTTCTCCAGCGTCTGCACCAGCAGGTCCCGCAGCTCTGTGTCCTCCTCGGCCACCACCGCGGCCGCCGTCGCCGCCATCTTGCTTCTCCAAGACAACCGCCCAAGCCGCGCCAACGGCCAACGGCCGTCGCAGAAGCCGCACGGCGCAGCGACGCAACGAACCCCGCCCCTCACGTCGGGGGCGGGGCCTCGAGACCACCGGTGGACGAGAGAGGGCGAAACGTCGGGACGCTGGGGGCGAGGACTCCACGCACGTCAAGATATGGGTTTGTGGGGGCGGGGCCTCGCAGGGGACGTCGGACGCAGGGGCGCGGACTCGATGCACGTCGAGGCCTCAGGGTTCTGGGGGCGTGGCCTCTGGCTCGGGGCGGGGCATGGGGCGTGGTAGAGGGCCAGGCGTCTGAGCGCCGGGTCTGCGCTGCGGGAATTTTGTCCCAATCCTGATAGGGTAGTGGCTGGCTCTTGGTCCAGCGCGCTGCGCAGCTGCGAGCCAGCCGCGAGAGGCCGCGGCGGGGCAGTGTCTGCCTCGGTGTCTATGTGTATGTATCAGAGTGTGCTTACGTGTGTGTTTATGTGTCTGAACACTTTCTCAGAGAAAGTGAGTCTGTATTCGGGTGGAGGCAGGGAATGAAGGCTCAGTGCGCTGGCGTTGTCCTAGTGTTTACTCCTGTGTGTTTAAATCCTTTTGCAAAAATGGTTGGGGAGGGAAAAGGAATCCCAAACTGCAGCATGCATGGGAAACAGCATGCATAGACCTTGTCTTCCACAAGGTCTGTGGCAGGGCCTAGAAGTCTTCTTTTATCTTGGTGCAGGTATCTGCAGATTATAATTTGAGATGCAAGTGCTAAAAAACGTCTTCTGTATTAATGGTTGTTGAATGAGAATACAGGAAAAACTGAGTTTGAATGAAGCTTTTTCCTGCATCTACAGAGAAAAGATTCATTAAGAAGTTAGCTTTGAGGTGGATTTAGGAGAATAATTAAATCAGATTAATTTGAGAAAAGATCATTCCAAACATAAAAGATGACCTGAGCTTTAAAGTAAGGGGTCTGGAAGTGGTACTCCAGTGGCTGACTGTAGACTCTGATCTGGTTAGAGTTAGAGCATGGGGAGAAAATGGGGAAGACAGGAAGGACATCCATGAAACATGTAGACAAGGGAAAGACAAAGGGAATAGTGCTGTATCTAGGGAAGGAAACACATGCAGAGGCTGGAAAGCTTGACCTAGTGGGAAGTGAGAACAAAGTATCATTGGCAGAAGCAGGATTCAGGAACTGTGTCAGATAAGCTGCGTGGGATATAGACAAGGATGCATTGCTTTGGGGAATGAACCATTTGAAGCTTCTACTGAACATGCAGCTTTGGACATCTGGAAGACAATTTGAAATCCCTTAAATTGACAAATTGAACACCTACTATATTCTAGGCCCTAAATTAGGTAGTAAGGAAACAGAGCTCATTTTCCTCAGTCAGGGAGCTGACAGTTCAGGGATTCATACAGATAACTCCTAAAACTGAAAAGATTGAGAATGAGGTTCTGGAGAGGATAAGGAAAGGAGCAGCCAGACAGTCAAGAAGAGCAGAGGATAGGGTCATGGCTCAGTGTACCTCCAAAATTCATGTGCTGAGCCATAAACTCCAGTGTGACTATATTTGGAGAGCAGGCCCACAGGGGCAGTAAAGGTTGTGTGAGGTCATAATCCAATAGGATTGGTGTCCTTAGCAGAGGGAAAGAGACCAGAATTCTTTCCATCGTGCCTGTAAACCATGCAGGCAGAAATCAAAACTGCTGCCACATAATCTTGAAATTTCTACCTCCAGAGGTGTGAGAAAATAAGTTTCTGTTGTCTAAGCCACTCAGCCCATGGTGTTTTGTTAGCTTCCTAACGGAGTGCTACTGAACACCTGTCGTAATAGGAGGTTTCCTGGCAAGTAAGGAAGAGAGACCTTCCAAACAAAAGTAACCAGACACACAAGGGGCAGGGCCAAGGGACCTAGGCAGTTTCCTCTGCACAGGGAGGGCCAGTGGTGAGGTCTAGATGAGGTGACCAGATTGCGAAGGCTTCACCCACCAACATAACAAATCTGACGTTCATCCTGGAGGTATGAAGTGGCGTGCTAACACAAGCAATGTGGGCCGGCTGGGGTTGTAGCTCTGTGGTAGAGCGCTTGCCCAGCTTGTGTGAGGCACTGGGCTCAATCCTCTGCACCACCTAAAAATAAATAAATAAAACAAAGGTGTTGTGTCCATCTACAACTAAAAAATATACTTAAAAAAAAGGAATGTGGCCAGTAGCCTCTTTGGATTTAGAGCACTCTGGAAGTGAGAGGGGATGGGCAGATTAGATGTGATAACACTGAAACAAGGAAGTCACTCCAGCAGTCCAAGGAAGGGTTAAGAAAGGCCTCAGATAAGGTCACAAGTGAACCTGAAAAGGAAAGGATGGAGCTGAGAAATGTGGATATTTTGTGGATATTATATTTCTTTTTTTCCAAAGAAGCAGAAACTGTGTATGTGTACATATATACATATACATACATATATACATATGTATACACAAAGAAATGTATTATAAAGAATTGGCTCATGGGACCATCACAGGTGACAGTCCTGAGATCTGCTGATTGGGTTGGCAAGCAAGAGACTCAGGAGAGTGGATGGCGTCCTTCCTGGCCAAAGGCTCGCAGGCTTGAGACCAGGGGAGAGTCAGTGTTTCAGTCTGAGTCTGAAGGCAAGTAAAAAGCTGATGTCCCTGTGTAACGGTCAGGAGGCAGGGAAGACTCTTAGCGGGAACGGTCAGCCTTTCTGTTTCATCAGGCCTTCAGCTGATTGGGTGAAGCCCATCCAATCAGGGAACACATTCTGCTGTACTCAGTTTACCAACTTAACTGCACTCACAGGCATATCCAGAATAACATTTGACCAAATATCAAGGCCCTCCATGGCCCAGTCAAGTAGACACACAAAACTAACCATCACAAATCTGTTCCAGTAACTTTAAGTTTGAAACATCTAGATTCTGATAAGAATAAACTTGAGAGGATAGAACAAGGAAATGCCTTCTGACTTTCTGCTTGCATTTTCTTGAAATAAAATGTGTCTTTAATGTTAAAAGTTAAAAACGTATCTTGAATCACAAAAAGAGTATCAATCTGTACTCAGGCTTTCTCACTTGGGGTCAGGTGTCCTTGCAAGGATCAGGCAGTGGGGAAGGAATAAGTTTCTCCAGGGTGCGGGAAGCTATCTGTGAATTGTGTGTGAACTAAGACAATGTTGAAGCGATTAGGCAGGAAAGCCTGGTATCAGAAACTCCCAGCAGCACCCCTGCTGGTTTGAGAACACTTGGTTCACATGGCATCCTACCCAGCTCCATCTCAAGGTCAGCACAGCTCGGGAGAGGGGTGACCCACTGGAGCCACACATCCTCTGGGAGCTGGGTGTGGCTTGCCAAAATGCCAATCAACGTGGTTGCTGCAACACTCCTCCCACTGAAACTATCCCTGCCTTTGATGTACTCCCCCTTAAGTGAAGAATGCCGACCAGTTTTCAGTTTTCAGTTTCAACTTCTATCAGGATAGAAGACCCATCAGGCGCTCCCCTTTTATACTTCATTTCTGGCTCTGTCTCTTTCTCACTAATTATTTCAGACTTTTTACTTCCCAGGTGGCCCACACCTCTTGAGCGGGAACCTACCCTGGCGGGGTGCTGGTCACCTCATAATACCAGGACTCATTGATTTCCTCAGATATCTTAAGATTGTGCAAAAGACATAGCACATCTGGAAAACTTAGCAAAATTGCTTAGTATCTTATTTTGACAAACACTTATTGATACCAGAGTGTGCGGTAGTCAAAAACATGGATTCCAGAGCTACAGTGCATAGGTTTGAATATCTTTAGTGGTTCTGTTGACCACAGAAAGTTACTTAACCTCTCTGTGCCAGTTTCTCATGTGTACATGGAGATAAAAATCACATATGTATACATGTGAATGTATGAATATGCATAATTAGATGGGTAGGCAATATTTAATATCTGAAACATAGAAAGCACAATAAAAATATTATTGTTTTAACATACAGCTAATTTCATTTTCTCAGTGATGCTCTGAGCAAACTGAATTTTTTTCCTGACTTGTTACAGATGAGACCTAAAGCTCCAAAAATCGAGGTGGTATGTCCACAGTCACACAGCCAAGATCAGCCACTCAAGTCTATTTGGTTCCAAGCTCCTGCTCTTTCCATGATATTTCACTCTCTCCCAATATTTGCAGAAGATAATTGTTAGTTCACTTTTTGTTGGTATAACTGAATGGTGCAGATTGGGTAGTTTATAAAGAATAGAGGTTTATTTAGCTTGTGGTTCTGGAGGCTGGGAAATCTGGTATCAAGGTGGCCTTCTTACCACATCACCACGTGGCAGAGAGTCGCATGGAGAGACAACACGTGCCAGCTCAGGTCCTTCCTTCCTATAAAGCTATCATGTCATGATGGAGCTCTCCTCCCACGACCTCATATAATCCTAACCCTCCCCAAAACCCAGATGTCATCAGCATATGAAACTGGAGATCAAGCTTCTAACTCATGAATTTTCTAGTGACACATTCAAACCACAAAATAATGTAATTAAATAGAAGTAAATAAAGTAGAAAAATGGAATGAAGGAATTGTGAAATGCAAGAGACTAGGGAGAGGTTCTCCTTTCTCAAAACAGCTTCAAAGCCACAGCCACCAGGGGGCAGTGTGCAGCAGGACAACGGGCATCATTTCTGATTCTCAAAGATATGATACCAGAATTCGCCACCCCCAACTGTTCCTCCATTTGGCCTAAGGATGATCTTGAGCTGAAAACAAATGAGTCCAGGCAGATAAGGTTTTTAAAAGGTGCTCTGCCTTCTGCCTATTTGCCTAAAGGCCTCCCCTCTCTACCAGGATGGAGAGAGGTTGTTCCCTGGAGAAAAGGGTGGCCCTGCTTGGCCCCAGGGGGCACCCAAGGCATCTGTGTAGCAACCAACCGCAGCAGTGGGCCCTGGTCCTCCTCCATTCTCCACAGCTCAGCTGCCCATAGCCTGCTGCCCTGGAGACCCAGGCCTTTGTCCCGTCACTTCTCTAACATCGATTGTTCCTGCTAAGAGGCTGCATGAGCCTGGGTTCCAACAACCCCTCCGAGCTGCTCTCCACCGAGTGCCTCCCTGGGTACACCCCACTCAGGGGAATGAACATGTGTTTTTCTCTTCATCCTGTGTAGTTTACAGAGCCTTGACCAAAGAATCTAAGATGGGTGCCGGGAACACAGTTTCCTCCCCTACAGTGTTAGAGTCGGCAGCTAATATTGTTGGTTGACTGTCCATTTAATGCATGTCTTTAAATTAGATTTTTGGGGGGTGGGGTGTTGTCTGGAGCTTGAACCCAAATACTAACGAAGCCCTCTAGTACTGAGCCCCAGCCCCAGCTCCTAGATGTTCTTAAAAACTAAGATCAATATGAATATGTTTTTTCATACTCTATTTCCCTGAGAATCTTGTTATTTACTTATTCCTTTATTTCCCTTTACTGCCAAGCCCACTTCATAACTTTAATTGCCTTGTTGCTAAGTGCATGTCTATGCAGAATTGATTGGTTCAAAAGCTGTAACCATAGCAACATAGCAATATCTGGTACATACAAGCCTTAAAAATGCACATTTCCAGTGTTCCAGTAGCTATGTCCTACTCTACTACGTGAAGAACCACAATGTTTTAAATTGCTTCAAATTACTGTCAGCCTGCTATCTTAACCCATTACTTAAATATCTTTGACATTTAGGCTCAGATTCTGGCAAATACACTGGGACAGAGATAAATTAATTAATTAAAAACAGTAGATGTTAGAATCATTTTATTTATGTGTTCATTTTAAAATATTTTTGGTGCTGAGGATTGGACCCAGGGCCTCACAAGCCAGCATGCTAAGCATGTAGGCTAACACTGAGCTACATCTCCAGCTCCACCTGCCAGTGCTATTTATTTATTTAATTTATTTAAATGCATTTCAAGTCATAGTACATATATAGAGCTCAATTTTTCCATTTCTCTGGTTGCAAACCAGATAGAGTTGCACCATTTATGCCTTCATACATGCACCAGGAGTAGTGATGAGCATCTCATTCAACTATCTTTACTACACCCATTCCCCTTTCCTTCCCCTCACCTCCTCCCTTCCCCATCCAGAGTTCCTCCATTTCTCCTATGTTCCGCATTCCCGCCCCCCTTATGTATCATCATCCACTAATCAGAGAGAACATTCAGCATTTGTTTTTTTGGGATTGGCTTACTTCACTTAGCATAATGTCCTCCAATTCTATCCATTTACCTGTGAATGCCATAATTTTATTCTCTTTTATTGCTGAATGATATTCCATTGTGTATATATACCACAGTTTCTTTATCCATTCATCTATTGAAGGGCATCTGGGTTGCTTCCACGGTTTTGCAATTGTGAATTGTGCTGCTATAAACATTGAGGTGGCTGCATTACTGTGGTATGCTGTTTTTAAGTCTTTAGGCTATAGGCCAAGGAGTGGAATAGCTGGGTCAAAAGGTGGTTCCATTCCAAGTTTTTTAAGAAGTCTCCATACTGCTTTCCAGATTGGTTGCACCAGTTTGCAGCAATGTCTGAGTGTGCCTTTTTCACCACATCCTCGCCAGCACTTATTGTTGCTGGTATTTTGGATAGCTGCTGTTCTGACTGGGGTGAAATGAAATCTGAGAGTAGTTTTGATTTGCATTTCTCTGATGGCTAGAGACGTTGAACATTTCTTCATATATTTGTTTATTGATTGTGTATCTTCATCTGAGAGGTTTCTATTCAGCTCCTTAGCCCATTTATTGATTAGGTTGTTTGTTTTTTTGGTGCTAAGTTTTTTGAATTCTTTATATATCCTGGAGATCAGTGCTCTATCTGATGTGCATGTGGCAAAAATTTGCTCTCAGAATGTAGACTCTCTGTTCACTTCATTGATAGTTTCTTTTGCTGATAAGAAGCTTTTTAGTTTAAGTCCATCCCATTTATTGATTCTTGCTTTTATTTCTTGTGCTATAGGAGTCTTGTTAAGGAATTCGGGGCCTAATACAATGTGATGAAGATTTTTACCTACTTTCTCCTCAATTAGACGCAGGGTCTCTGGTCTAATTCCTAGGTCTTTGATCCACTTTGAATTGAGTGCTGTGCATGGCAAGAGAGAGGGGTTTAGTTTCATTTTACTGCATATGGATTTCCAGTTTTCCCAGCACCAT
>CM053406.1:6454705-6485953 GCA_028644305.1 Xerus rutilus | reverse complement strand
GTTTTTGGCACCTTTGTCTAGTATGAGATAGCTGTATTTCTGTGCATTACTCTCTGTGTTTTCTATTCTGTACCATTGGTCTACATGTCTATTTTGGTGCCAGTACCATGCTGTTTTTGTTACTATAGCTTTGTAGTAAAGTTTAAAGTCTGGTATTGTAATACCTCCTGCTTCACTCTTCTTTCTCAGGATTGCTTTGGCTATTCTGGGTCTCTTATTTTTCCAAATGAATTTCATGATTGCCTTTTCTATTTCTATAAGAAAGGACTTTGGGATTTTAATTGGGATTGCATTGAATCTGTATAGTGCTTTGGGTGGTATGGCCATTTTAATAATATTGATTCTTCCTATCCAAGAATATGGGAGGTCTTTCCATCCTCTTAGATCTTCTTCAATTTCTTTCTTTAGTGTCTTGTAATTTTCATTGTAGAGGTCTTTCACCACTCTTGTTAGATCGATTCCCAAGTATTTTATTTTTTTTGGAGGCTATTATGAATGGAGTAGTTTTTCTAATTTCTTTTTCAGAGGACTCATTGTTGATGTATAGAAATGCATTTGATTTATGGATATTGATTTTATATCCTGCAACTTTGCTGAATTCATTTATCAGTTCTAGAAGTTTTCTGGTGGAATTTTTTGGATCCTCTAAGTATAGAATCATGTCGTCTGCAAATAATGATAGTTTGAGTTCTTCTTTCCCTATTTGTATCCCTTTAATTTCCTTCATCTGTCTGATTGCTCTGGCTAGAGTTTCAAGGACTATATTGAATAAGAGTGGTGAGAGAGGGCATCCCTGTCTTGTTCCCGTTTTTAGAGGGAATGCTTCCAATTTTTCTCCATTTAGGATGATGTTGGCTTTACTGCCAGTGCTATTTAAATTCCAAAACTGATATATATTAATTCTCTAAAATGTGTGTGAAATAGAATATTGCACTGATTTAATTAATAAATCTAAAAAATATACAAGATTAAAATATACACCCAATTTGGAATATGCCCACTAAAAAATTCTTGCTGTCTTGATATTTCTTTCATATATGTGTATGGATGATCTTATACCAATCTTCCTTTTTCTTTGACTTTTCTGTATTTGAAACAGTGCTTCTCTACTGGGACAGTTATGCCCTCCCAAAGGATATCTGACAATGTCTGGAGGCATGTTTTCTTGGTGGTGGTTGCAGGGGCTCTGTTGCTGGCATCCAGTAGTAGAGGCCAGCGGTGCTTCAGATGCCCCACACTACCTGGAATAGACCTTGACAGCACAGAATTACCAGGCCCACAATGTCAATAGAGCTATTTTGAGAAAACATGCTGCAGAATGATTCCCTATTTATAATTAGTGTTATGTAAGTGCAATTTGTCAACTTTATAGACTACTTTTTGTACATTTTTTTTGGATCCACATTAAATTCCCTCTGCCTTCTAATACATTTCTTCTTTCTTGCTTGGTCAAGTGACCACCAGCTTTTCTGGGCAACTCTAGATTCTGTAGCCAATGAAACATTGCAACTATAACACCAGAAAGAAAACAAAACAATGTTGTTTTTAATGTAAAGGTTTACACATAACAGGTTACTTTTAAAACCTAAAAGCTGTTCACACATTAATTTTATCATGAAACTTTTTAACATTTTTGAAAGTCTTTAAGAAAAGGCCACTTCTTGGTGTCGTGAGATTTTGGCCATAGATCCATATTTCTATGGCTTTGGGTGAGTTAGTGATCCTTCCTGCATCAGTAACCCAGGAAACATTGGTGTGGAGATGTTTTTTAACCATTTCATTTTGGAAAAAAAATAAACTTACAGAAGAGTCGTAAGAATCCCACAAATAGCTCTTTACCCAGATTTATCCATTGTCCCAATTTTGCTAGGCCTTTGCTGTCCACTGATCTACCTGTGGCCCTGTTGATCTGTGTACCCTGACCCCCCTGAGTAAGAGGCAGGTGCCAAGATCCCTTTGCGCTTGCTGTGTGTTCCCTGAGAAGCTGGCCCACGGCTTCACACAGCACACTGCTATTTGCAGAGAAAATGGAGTGCTATCCCAATACTATTATCAAGTGGCAAGCTGGCACCCTGGGAAGGGAAAGGGAACCTGGTTCTTAGCATTTGCTGGTTCCCGTGGTTAACAGCTCACCATGGCTGATTTCAGGTTACTAACAGTTTAACCAACAGGTCAAAAACTTTCATACTATTGACGGATTGGCTCTCAGGGACTCAGTATGAACTGGGTGGCCCATTGCACCTGCCATTGATTCGTTGGTTCCTATTCAAGATTTTCCAATTGCTTCAACAATATTCTCATTAGCAACATTTCCTCCCAGTTCAAGATTCAGTTCAAAATCATCAGTTATCATACTTCTTTAGAATCTATTAAGAAGAAATTTAGTGTTTTGTTTTTGAGACAGTGTATGACTACATGGCCCAGGCTGGCCTCAAACCCACGATCTTCTGCATGTGCCTCCACGCCCAGCATTAGTATCCTTGAATCTGGAGTGATTCTATCCTTTCTGCATCTACCAGAACACTGCTGTTCTGAGAGGACAATATTTTGTAAACTGTCCTTCATTTAGAGCTCATCTGATGTCTTCTCATGGGTAGATTTAAATAGTGAGTTTTGGGCAGGAGCACCACCTGAGCACTGAGGAGCACCACCTCGTTGCATTGGATTAGGTGCCCCGATATCAGCTTGTCCTATAATTGGTGATGCAAATTCTGATCACTTGGCTAAGTGGTGGTTTTCAGGTTTCTCATTGTAAAATCATTGTTTTCCTTTGGTCATTAGTATTTCATAAAGAGGCACTTGGAGACTATGAATATGCTGTCCCTCATCAAATTGCCCTACTAATTTTGGCATCTGGCAGCCATTCTCCAGATTGGTACCAGTGATCCTGACCTACATCCCTGTGTCCCCTCCCCAACAAAATCCAGTGAGGTGTTGAGGGTATAATGGAATTCACCTCCAAGTTTCAGGCATACAGGAAGCCTCCTGGGCTCCCACCTTGCTCTAGACCTCTTCCTCAGAGAAGCCAGGCACACGGGGTGAGGGCCTGGGCCTCCCTGCAACAGCCACGTGAGTGAGTCATCTGGAGATGACCTTCCATCCCAGTCAAGCCTGGGGACATCGCAGCCTAGGGCTTGGGAACCCCTGACTGCAGCCTCAAGGGAGGTCCCACTCCAGAATCACCCAGCAAAGCTGCTCCCACACCCTGCCCCAGAGAACCTGGGGGGTAGTCAATTGTTGTCCTAAACCACCAAGATGAGGAGACATCTGAGGTATGCCGGGAGGAAACTAGAGGGCATCAGTGGATACTTCTTTCCTTGAGCCAGTTACTACTGTGACGGCTGTGTGTAAGAAGGAGAGATTTTGTCTTTTGTGTGTGTGTGGTGCTGGGGATCGAACCCAGGGCCTTGTGCATGCAAGGCAAGCGCTCTACGAACTGAGCTGTATCCTCAGCCCCTGGTCTTTGTTTTTTAAACTCTATCTCAACATCTACATGTACTAGTCGGTGTTCCACTCTGAGAAGGAGTTTAGCTTGCTTTATTTAGTTACATCAGTGTGACTCATAGGTTTTTGTTTTATCCAATAAGTTATAATCCATTATTCTCATTGTTTTATTTTGCTGCTCAGATTGTCCCAGATTTGGCCAGTTGGTTTCCTCCTACCTGCTTGTCCTTCGACATATTTTTATTATTTTTAAGCATGTCCTTACTTTCTGGTTTGATAGGGGACAGACACTCCTGTGGTGAGAACATGAGGCTCAGGGGATGATCCCATAAACTGGGCCCACTCTGCTGACCCCACATGCTGTCTCTTCCAAGAAGCGATTCACCTCCAGCCCTGCCTGGCCTAAGTGGACAGGCCATGCCACATTCCTCAGCAAACCACCTGTGTTCTGCAGGAGAAGTGCAGGCCTGAAATAATGTCACCAAGAGGAGCCCAAGTCACCCTGAAGGGGGACACATTTTATAGACCAGATCAAAAACTCAGAGAGAGAAGGACGATTCCTCCTGATCATGAACTCTGTAAGAAGTTATGGTTAGGAATCCAATTAGAACTGGTCCGAAGTAGCCTGGAGTTGTCATTGCAGCAGGGACTTGAAAGTATGACGTCACCCTCCTGTCAGTCACAAGCCAAGCGGTGAACCTGGGTGGGACTCTATGGAAACTCCCCTGAGATCCCCAGTAAAACTGACATGCAGGAGGGCGTGATGTGCCTCTCCTCTTTGAGAGGACTCACTCTCTCCCATGAGAATGTCCCCTTTCCCTTTTCCTAGTCCTTCAATAAACTCATGCCTGTTCTCTGAGAAACATATCTGAAACTTCCTGACTCGATCACAAGAAACAAGGCCTAAAGGTTTGTCTTCACACCGCCTCGGTTCCCCAGAAGGCCACGGCCCTGTAACAGGTTCATCTTGTGTTTCTGTAACCCAGCTCTGGAATCAGCCATTCTCCGAGGACCCCTATTTCCTTTTAGTGGAGGATAGTACTCAGAAACCAATCTTACTACCTCTATTATTCTATGTATTCTTCTAAAAGTTATAAAGTGTCACTTTCCATATTAAATCCTCAATCTCTGCATTTGTGATTTTTGTGTATGGAGTGAGGAAGGGACCAAATTTCATTTTGTCCCAGCCTTATTTATGTTAAATAGTTACATAGTTCCTTCTTTACTTACATATCTGTAATGCTCTCTCTGATGTCAATCAAAGCTCCATATCGAAGGTGGCCTTTCCCTTGGTTCTCTTTTCTGCTTCATTTGTCAGCTCGTCCGCAGCCACACTAGCAGCACACTGTTCGACATTCATGAGTCGTGTACAGGTAGGCAGAGAGACAGACATATACACGCACGAATGTGTTCTGTGAAAAACCTTAAAGCACTCATCAACCCAGTGTGAGTGAGTGTTCCCCATTCAATAATGCTTTGGAGTGCCATTTCCCAGGGGAGGAGAGTGGGGGGCCGAGGGTTTTTGGAGAAGTAGCTGATTCTAGGTCTGAGGCAGAATATGTAGAAAATGAATCCAGAACATTTTATCAGAGAGCAAGGAAGCTACCGAAGACTACCAGGTCATGCTAATAGGATACAGATGTCAAGTTGTAGACTTGCCACCAGTGCAAAATTGGACCATTGGAACATCAGTGAGCATGTTAACTGCTACAGACTTAAACAGCTCCCAGATAATAGAAAACACACACACACTTACACACATACACTCACACACCACACACCTACACACACATACCACACACACCTATGCATACACACACACATTTACACACATACACTCACACCACACCTACACACACCACACACACCTACACATACACACACTCATGCACACATACACTCACACACATATGCTTACACACATACACACACACTACACACATACACACACACCACACACACCTCTGCATACACACACACACCTACACATACACTGACACACACACACACAGTCACATATATACATCTGGCCACCCTGAAGAGATGCTAGGAAATCAACTCTTTACTCAAAACTGAACACAAAGGGAAGGAATGGAGGGACTTACTGTGCCTTTCTCATTCGGGCTGTTACTGTTCGGTTCCCAGTAGTACTGAGGGAAAGTGTCACCACATAGAAATTCTGAGCAAGTAAGGAAGAATGACAGAATTCTGCTATTCTTCAACCCCAGGGACTCGTCATCGAGCATAAAAGACTGCAGCCCCTCACACCAACCAGGGCACCAGGCAGCTCCCCTGGGTGGAAAACCACCTGCGAGGTAGTTTTGTTACAGAAACCGAACCCGGGCCGGCCGCAGTGAGCCTCTACAGCCGACTACCGTGTACACAGTTTCTGCTACAGGAGGCGAGATTGCCCTGAGGTCAGGGGAGGGGGGAGGTTGTACCCTGAGGACACTGGGAAGCCCACCTGGCCTAGCCAGCAGATCTCCCGACTTTGGAGGTTGTTAAAAAATGACTATAAAACTGACAAAAGATGTGCATCCAGGTTTTCCGCACCAGGCACCCTGCAGGGCTGCAGCCGCGACAGGACGCAGACACACAACACCAAGTGCACACTTGCACCCGTGCTCTCTCCCAAGAAGCAGTGGACCTGCACAGTGAGAGAGAGAGGGAAGCTTGGGCGGCCACGGTCATGGGCGGGCCTGGCAGGGTTGGGAGAGGACAGAGCTGCACAGAGCAGGAGCTCCAGAAAGCCGCGTGGCGGTCCTCTGGGGTGTGCAGCCAGATGTGCAGCGTGCCTAAGCGGGCTCCTGAGGCCCGGAAGGGAGCAGCCATGGAGGTGCTGGGTGGGCAGAGATGACAGGCCACTCCACACAGCAAGACCGGGAGCTCCAGTCGCTGTGGCGGAAACAGAACCAGCGCTCGGACCCCTGGGCATTGGTGGAACACAGAAAGGCCACCCTCGCTGGAGCCCTGGAGCAGGGGCTCTGTCCACCTACCCCACCAAAACCTGACGCCAGACCTCAGCGGGAACCAGCTGAGCTGCCTGTGTATTCATGGCCTGCACTTGTGGGGAGCCTTCAGTCCTCCTAGGGAAAGGACAAAACCCATTCTCCCTGAACCATGTAGCACTTACAATAACCAGCATTAAAAGTTTCTGAATATAGAAGTAGCAGGAAAATGTAAAGAGTAACCAGAGGGGAAAAGAATCTATAGAAAGAAGCCCCAAATTACAGTTTCCTGAAGAAAATGTGGAGAATACATATGCAGCTCTGTAGCAGACAGACAGTATAACCACAAATGGAAAGAATGATAAACTACTAGCCGTCAGCAAAATTAAAGTTTCTTTTCATCATTAAAATCCAATATGTAAGAAAGCATTTACCAAACCTATACCTGACAAAGGGCTTGTATGCAGAACATCAAAGATCTGCAACTCGATCATAAAAAGACAATTCCAGAAAAGGTGGACAAAAGACTTGAATGGACACCTCACAAAAGAAGATACTGAAATGGCCAGCAGGCACAGAGATAATCGAAAAACACTACTCAGTATGTGGTCAGTGCAGATTGCTGAAATTCATTCTGCATGCAAATATTTGTTAACATATACAACACAAAGAGGAAATGATGAAAAATATAGAATAGACTTAAAACTTGGAGGATCAATCCAGAAGGATCCAAAACTGATGAGCAAGAGTTTCCAGAAACAACAGGAAAAAACATGATCTTAAACAGAAAATTAACAAAGTCTCCCTGAACTGAAACATGTAAGATTATAGCTTGAGCAGGTGCCCCAAGTTCTTGGCAATGAATTTTGAAGATAACCATAACCAGAACTTCAAGATGTATTTGTGAGGGGAGGCGGGGAGGAAGTAATAGGGCAATGTACCCCAGCCCTTTTTATTTTCTGAGACATGGTCTCACTAGGTTGCAGAATGTGATCTTGAACTTAGCAATCCTCCTGCCTCAGACTCACAAATCACTGGGATTACAGCCTGTGTGCCACACCTGCTGAATCTTCAGATTCCTATGGATAAAGAAAATATCTGAAAGCTGTCAGAAAAAAAAGATTGGGGTTCATACAAAGATGAAGAGTGAAATAAAAAGGACTAGGACTCTGAGCAACAATGTTGGAAGCTAAATGACAAGGACCAATGTTTTGGAAGTCTGGCAAGAAGTTTATTTCTGATCTAGATTTCTATAGCTAAAGCTGGCGATATAGCTCAATGGTAGAGCATTTGTATAGCATACAGAAGGCCTTAGCACTGAAATAAAAAATCAATTGCAACAACAAACAACTGTATAATTTAGTTTGGAAGTTATAATCGGTCTGCAAAAGATACCACAAGCACAAAATGCTGTCTTTGACCAGCATCTAAGTGCTTCTGTCTTTATCTGCTCTTGGATCCAAGACGCAGTTGTCTTTGAAAGAGCAGTCTTGCATAAACCTTAGAGCCCCAAGTACAAGCTGGGAAATGCAGCTAAGTTATCTAAATCCTATAACATTGATGTTAATCATAGCATGCAGACCACTCAATTCTCTCGTTCTATTTGTTGGTCAAAGCAAATATCCTCACAGCTACTAAGAAGTCTAAACAAGCCAGAATAGAAGTAGAAGTGAGGCTGTAACAACGACCAAAGGTGATAAATTCAGATAGGGATTTCCACCTGTCTTCCGTTTTGTAAAACTTTGCCTGTGTGATACAAACCCCTGTGTTCATGGGCACGTATACACACACACACATGCGCACACATGCACATATATGTGCACACACCACACATCCTATGCACATACACAAATGTACCTGCTGCACAGATAGACTTGTGTCTATATATACATATACACGTGTGCTGTGTGGAAAGATCCCGCCTGCAGATAACATTGCTGTCCTCTCACTAATCCATTGTCTCAACAGCTCTCTCTCTTGCTGTAAGCCAGGCATCCATTTCAGCAAAACAAGCAGGAAAACCTGGTCTCTTCCCTGAAAGCCTCCATGGCCTACTAGGGGATGAAAGTGTGTGAATTACTCATAAACGATGAACAACTGAGGCCACGTGGGAAGGTCATAGGGAGGTCTGGGTCTGCTGCCACAGGAACGTCTGAGCTGCCCCAGAGGGGTGGCAGCCTTCCACAGGAGGAGCCCTGGAGTCTCAGAGCAGGAGTCTGTGGGTGACAACCTGAGGTCGCCTGTTCTAGGTGAGGGGCCTGGGAAAGTATGTGACTGGACAGAACGGCATCCACACCAGCGAGTGGGGAGATCACGGAGGACTGGCCCGGGACTGGCCCAGGCAGCTGCAGGATGGGACAGATTTGGTGTCCATCTAGAGATAGCACTCTGGTGGGGTCCCCTCAGGGTACCAGGGCTTGTTTTAATCAGGAATAGTGAGGTAGGCAATGGAAATGGCTGTCACGAGGGAGAAGAGCCCCCAGGAACAGGCACTGGGCATGCGAAGGCCACACGGGGTTGGCTTCTGTGCACCACTTCCCAGGACCCGGGCTCAGGGCAGCCTGGCTGCTGGCACTGGGGCTTGGCATGACGAGAGCATGAAAGCCCAGTAGACAGGTGGCTGCAGTGGGTGGACTGAGGGCTGGTGGTTTGGCAAGTGAAGGCTGGCCCATGGTGAGCTGTCCTAGGAGTCAGCAGGCCAGCAGAGCAGTGTCGAGAAGGCAAGAGAAGGAAAAGGAAAAAGTGTGATGAGCGGGCTGGGTGGTGGCTCAGTGGTAGAGTGCTGGCTTCGCATGCGTGAGGCACTGGGTTCGATCCTCAGCACCACATAAAAATACATAAAAAAAAAAATAAAGATATTGTGTCCGTCTACAACTAAAAGAAGAATATATATATATATATTCTGGCCCCAAATTCCTGGATGCTCCTCTCATTGATATGGGGAGTCTAGGTCTCCTGGTTTTGAACCTGAAAGATGGTGATGACCTCCGTCAGTGGGCTTGAGGAGAATGCTCCAGGTGGCCCTCCAGTGGGCAGGACAAGAGCTTCAGTTCCTCCTGGTGATCTTCAGCACTTATCATCTAACGGTGCCCCTCTGAGGAGAGTCCTCCGGAATCCAGCTGCCACACCAGAGGACCCCAGAGGGGCCACATGAAAGCCCTCTGGTGGACAGTCTCTGCTGGGCTTGTCCACTAGCCACTGTGTGCAAGAGGGACCTGGTGTGGAGTGCATCCTCCCACCCAGCCCCCCAGAACCTAGCCATTTCAACAAATCCAAACCTGAGAGTCTTTCCAGCTGAGGCCCAGATGCTGTGGGGCCAGGACAGCCATTCCAGCCAAGACTTTGCAGAATTCCAGACCCACACAGTCATCGTCTATCTATATAAAGTGTGAGTAGCTTCTCACACAGCAAAAGGAACAGGAACTCTGAGAAGCCAGCCCCAGGAGAGTCGATCAAGGGACTTCTCCTAGATGGAATGCATAGTACTTCTGTGACTGGTTCCACATGGCAGCGAGGGGCTGTCAAGGCAGGTGAGTTAATCTGGGTGGAGGAAAACAGGGGTCCCTAGTACCAACATACTTTATGAACCTGTAGGTGACTTTGCCCCATCTGAAAACCACGAGGCCTCGGGGCAGGGTTAAGGCTGTCACAACTGAGAGGATGTGCTATCAGACCCAGTAACTTGCTCTAAGCTCAAGGCTGGTCAGGGCGAAGCTGGGTCTAGAACCTTCTTTTTTCCATCCCAACAGGCTCCTATTAGTTCATGCACAGTGGTATCAGCACTGATGAGCAGTTCCTGACAGCTTCCCTGTGTAGATCCCTCAGAGGAAGCAAGAGCAGGGCGTGGGCCTCTTGGTTCCCGGCCCCCACATTCCCAAACCTTCCCCAGGAGCCTCCCTGTGGCCTCCACAGGTGCACACACCATCCCAGTCACTTGTTGGCCCGGTCAAGAGGTCTTCCCTCAGGGGACATTCAAAATCTCCTTTTCACAAGGGCCCCTCGCTGGTTTTTCTCGGGTTGGAACTAGCTATCAGCATCTGACAAATACGACGTTTGAAACTCAGGGAGAAAGGTATTTTCCTTTGGTCCAAAGGCAGACTTCTAACCTTGCGCCCCGCTTCCTGGTGGGTCACAGTGGTTTGTAGGAGCAGGCTCTGGTTCCCAGCTGCAGTGAGCAAGGGTGCAGAGCTTCGGCTGAGTCGCAATCCAGGACGCAGCCATCATAGTGACGTGCCACTTCCTCATCAAATGGACTTTGTATGGAGACCATCCAGAGCCACATGGGCCACTACACTGCCTCCCACCAGGTCAGCACAGAGCCCTCCTCAGTGCTATTTAGTTGTCCGAGGGTGACCGGAGGCACCGCAGCGTATGAGGTCAAACCTTGCAGACTCTCCATGCCTCGGCCTCCTCACCTGAAGTCCTTGCGCTCCTGGGAAGAGTGGTGAGGGGCCACTTTCCTCATTTCTCCAGTTCTGTGGAGCTCCTTATTTCTCCTGCCTTTGAAAAGCCCAGATCAGGGCTGCAGATATAGCTCAGAAGTACAGCACTTGCCTAGCATGCATGAGACCCTGGGTTTCATTCCCAGCACCAAAAAGAGAAAAGAAAGAAAGTTAGAATAGAGGTCAGATCTTTCCCCTACTGCCAGGGCTTTTTTTTTTTTTTTTTAAATAGTAATTTCTCTATTTCTTTTTTTCAGTCCTGGGAATCAAACCCAGGGCCTGGCACATGCTGAGTAAGTGCTTTACCCCAGAGCTACACTGTCAGGCCCTGACTTCCTCATGTCTGGCTGTGGTGTAAGATCTTTTGCAGAAAGAACATGCTTTCCTGGGAAGCTGCTTGAAGTCTGACCTGCAGATGACCCTGAGCTAGACTAAAAGTCTCAAACTAAGGGAGCCTTAGACAGGGTGGGGATCTTTAGACGTGTACTAAAATCAAGATGGACTGGATCTAATCAAGACATTCCAGACCCATCAACTCTCAAAGCCCTTAAAAATCCTGTTCATGGGGCTGGGAATGCAGCTCAGCGGTTGAGCACTTGCCTAGCAGGTGCAAGGTCCTGGGTTCAATCCTTAGTACCACCAAAAAAAGAAAAGAAAAGAAAAAACCCTGCTCATGGCCAGCTGGGAAGACAGGTCTGAGCAGGCCTCCTGTCCCCTGTCAGGTGGCATTCAGTAAAACTCTTTTTGCCCTTTTGTGGATCTTGGACTCCTCACCTCCAGAGCTGAGAAATAGTTTCAGCTGCCTGGTTTTTGCTCCAGCAGCAAGAATGGAATAACACCTGTGTACAACATGGCTCAGAGAACATGCCCTTTACAGCTATTTGAACTTACAAAGTGTGTATAGGTTTTCAGAATTATTTTAGAAGTCCGAGGGGGAAACCTTTGCAGTCCACTGTCTGTGTTACAGTCCAGTGCCAGTGGAGATCAAGTTGGCTTCTCGAGTGGATGAGTGGCAGGTGGCAGGTGTCTGAAGCCAAGTTCTAGAGCAGAAAGGCCTCCTCACCACATTGCCACCGGGGCTGGCAGGGACGTGGAGCTGGGGCTGTGGGCTCTCGCTGTGGCTTGGGCTTCCTTGTATCTGAAAGGCTCAGAGGAGCCTGTGCAGGGCTCTAGGTGAGTGCTCCTGCTTGGGAGATGGGGCACTCACGACCAGCCTTGAGACACATGGGTCACTTCTGAGACACTGTTGGTTAAAAGGGTCTCAGCCCAACTATCTTCAGGAGGGTGGAATATAAAGCCCATCCCTCCCTGGAATGGGGTCCAGTGATCTGTGATCTTGCTTCAAAACTGCCAGCAAAGATGGCCCTCCCTGTTCCCTGCTCAGTCCACTTATGATGTGGCCTGGCAGGAGGGCTCAGGTTGACCTAGGGCATCTCCCCACTGCCCTCCCAGTAGATGGAGGTGCCTGGCACTTGTGGCACCCAGAGGCCGTACACCAGAGCAGCAGGTTTTTCTTTTAAGTCTTCACAACAAGAAGAGTCATCCTCCTTATAACGGGGATTCCTACCCTAACCTAAGTGATTATCTTTCTCCAGGAAGGCTTCTCTTATCCTCCGCCAGGCACCCGGGTGCCTTCTATAGCTCTTGGGGATTGGTGGGTGCACACAAAATACCTTCCATCAATGATCTCATGGCCTGAAGACTTCATGGCACATTTATTGAAGTATAATTTTCAAAAAGTTTTAAATATAGTTCTCACAGAAGTATGTAGTAAGTGCACATCAAATACATAGCCCAATCATGTGCAAAACATCAGGATAGTAAAGTTAGTTCAAGAGAGCCTGAGAGACTATTTTCTGAAGAAAGATAAGAAATGAAATTGTCAGTGACAAAACTGGTTGATGTCCCTAGAGGGAGATAAAACTTAACTTTTGGAGTTATCTGTTCTATGGGACACAAATATTTTGCATTATGATCAAATTCTAAGAATTAACATATAACTCCATGGAGTCTGAACCCTAATCAATAACAAATGCTAAACCAAACAAAAGGCATATTCCCCTAAATCAGCAGTTCCACAAAGGTGATCAGCAGACTCTTGGAGGTGTGACGCCACCCAAAAAAAGGTCAAAATTATGTTTTTCATTTTTGATTGGTGCATAATAATTATACACAATAGTGGGAGTCGTTGTGGTGTATCTGCACTTGAGCATAGCCTGTGCTGGGCTGCCTCATTCCCTGTACCTCGCCCTCACTCTCCTCCTCCTTCCCCTATCTCCTTTCTGGTCTCCCCTCTACTTTCACTGGTTCCCTTTTCTTTCCTTTTGTTCTTTCCAGCTCCCACATATGGGAGAAAACACAGATGCTTGATTTTTGAGCCCGGCTTCTCTGACTTGGAATGATGTTCTCCAGTTCCATCCAGTTTCCTGTAAATGACATAATTCCATTCTCCTTTATGGCTGAGGAGAACTCCCGGGTGTATGGAGACCACCTTTTCTTTATCCATTCATCTGTTGACAGACTCCTAGTCTGGTTCTATAACTTGGCTAATGTGAATCGTGGTGCTATAAACAGGTTTGTGTATGTTGAATCACCCTTACATCCCTGAAGTGAAACCAGCTTATGGTGATGTACAGTCTTCTTCATGCATTTTAAAATACAAATTGCTAATATTTTAATTAAGGATTTTTACATTTCTGCCCATCAAGGATATTGGTCTGTAGTTTTCTTTCTCTGATGTGTTCTTATCTGGTTTTGGTATCAGGGTGATATTGGCTCATAGGGTAAATTTGGGAGTGTGTCCCTCTTTCTACTTCATGGAGGAGCATTGGCATTAGTTCTTTGAAAGTCAGATAGAATTTAGCTGGGTATCTATCTGGTCCTGGACTTTTCTTTGTTAGGCTTTTTATTACTACTTCAATCTCATTGCTTGTTACTAATCTGTTTAGGTTTTCTTTATGCTCTTGATTCAATTTTGGTAGGTCATATGTGTCTAGAAATTTGTTCTTTTCTTCTAGATTTTCCATTTTATTAGATATGATTTCAAAATAGTCCCTAATAATCCTCTGGATTTCAGAGATATCTGTGGTGATATCTCCTTTTTAGTATTTAATTTTATTAATTTGGATCTTCTCTCTATGTTGGTTAGTTTGGCTAAAAGTGTATCAATCTTATTTATCTTTTCAGAGAACCAACTCTGTTTCATTGATCCTTTGTATTATTTTTGTATTCTGTGTGTTATTAACTTCAACTCTTAATTATTTCCTTTCTTCTATCGATTTTGAAATTGGTTTGTTCTTTTTTCCTAGGGCCTTGAGATGCATAATCAAATTGTTTATTATGGATCTTTCTGATTTTCTTATGTATGCACACACAGCTATAAACTTTCTTCTTAGACCTGCCTTTATTGTGTCCCAGAGATTCTGATAGTTTGTATTCTCATTTGATTCTAGGAATTTTAAAATTTCTCCATTTCTTTCCTCTATTACCCATTCATTGTTCAAAAATGTATTGTTCAATCTCAATTTGTTTATGTAATTTCTATGGCTTTTCTTGCTGTTTATTTCTAATTTCATTGTATTATGATCTCATAAAATTCAAGGAATTATATTGATTTGTATTTGCTCAGACTTGCTGTGTCCTACAACAAGTTCTATTTAGGAGAAGGTTCCACAAGTAGATGAGAAGAAGGTGAATTTAGCTGTTGTTGGATGAAATATTCTATAGATGTCTATTAGGTCCATTTGATTTATGGTATTTTTTTAGGTCTAAATAGTCTTTACTGAGTTTATGTCTGGTTGACTTGTACATTGGTGAAAGGGATGTATGGAATTATCCAGTGTTATTATATGGGGGTCTTTCAGTTTTTACATCAAGTAGTGATTGTTTTATGCACACTGATGTTTGAGGGATAAATACTTACTAACATTATATCTTCTCATTGGATTGTTCTCTTTACCAGTATGAAATGACTTTCTCTGTCTCTTCTGATTAATTTGTGTTTGAAGTCTGCTTTATTGGATATGAAAATAAATACTCCTTCTTGTTTTGGGTCTCCATTTGCATGGAATATAGTTTTCCATCTTTTCACTTTCAACCTGTGAATGACTTTGCTTAAAGATCAATCTCTTGAAAACAACATACTTGGGTGTTGCTTTTTAGTCCACTCTACTATCTTAATTGGAGCTTTGAGACCATTTACATTGTGTTATTAGAGGGAGATGTTTATTGTTTCCCGTTATTTTGATTTATTTCTAATGTTTAATTTTGTCCTACTGCTAATTAGAGTCTCTGTTGAGAAATCAGAAGTAATTCTGATTGGCTGACCTCTAAATGAGACCTGATGTTTTTCTCTTGAGGCTTCAAAATTATTTTTGTAATACCACTAAGATGTCTTTGGCCCTTTTTTGCTGTTTTGACATTTATATTCATGGTGGGAACCACTGCAGCAACCAGTTGTGACACCAACCACATAGTATTGGTCATTGCTTTGTTTATGTAGCACTCCCAGGCAAGGAGAGGAGGTCAATTTAACATGCAAGTGTCCTTGATGAAGATGTAAGAAGTATTAACTTCATTAAGGCTTGACCTTTGTGTACACATTGTTAAATATTCTGTGGGATGAGAACTGCACTGAGCACTTTCCTGCACACTCAAGTGTGCTGCCTCCCCCAGGGAGCTCCAGCGCCGAGCTGCCGCCTGGGCACCATTGCTAGCTGAAAAAGCAACTGACAGATGAGATGATTATTTGGACTCCAGTATTTAGAATATTTTTCAAAAATGAATGCAGTTAGTCTGTTATTTCCAGGAAAACAACTAACAGTATTTGTTGTCAATGATAAAAGCAGAGTTTTCAAGTGAAAACTAGAATTTTGGAAAGCTGTGTCTGCCACTGTGAGCTTAAAAGCTTTTCCATTCCCAAAGAATGTTCTGACCAGGTGAGTGGTGGTATTGGTGAAGATGATACCTTGGGTAGGGTATGATGAGACCTGGCAGCCCTGGGAACCTCTGTGATCCCAGGGAACCGATATTATCCAAAGGACCCATGTGCGATGACAGAAAATCATACGTGGTGTGATGGTTTTAATGCTGTAACAAATTACCACAAACTCATAGGTGTACAACAGCACAATTCTGTTATCTGACGGTTCTGCAATTCCAGAGTCTGATCCGCGTCTCCCTGGACTACGGTTATAGTATTAGATTGGGCCAAGCTCCTTTCTGGAGGCTTCACAGGAGAATGTTTCCTGGTCTTTCCAGCTTCCAGAGGCCACAAGTATTCCTTGGCTCATGAACCTCTTTCTCCATGCATGAAGCCAGGAGCAGTGTATTAGGTCCTTTCCATGTGGCACCCCTCTGGTCCTCTCCTAGTTACCTCTTTCTCTCAAGGTCCTTAACAATTGCAAAAGCCCCTTTTGCCATGACCAATCCAGGAGTTCTGGTGAGTGGCACGCCAGTGTCTTTAGGAGGCTATGGCTTTGACTCTTGCACATGGGCAGAAGAGTTGCTCCAAGTTCTAGAGAGTGCTGTGCATTCTAAAGTAAGAGTGGGAAAAGAGTGACAGAATTTTAGATTCCATATGGCAGCTGAAAGTTTAGAGTTTTTGCTTATATCTAAAAAGCTGTGAAGTCCTCCTCTCCTCTCCACCTTGGTGTCTTCATGGAGCTGAATTTTCTTCATCAACTTTAACCAAACAGCACATTGCAGTGACTGAATGCAGGAGCAAATATAAGGATCTACTTTCCTCTATTAAACCAAAGAGATTTGCAAAATTATAAAGCAATGTTGCTTTTCTCACTGTTAATTTTGCTATAGAAAATGTTTTTAAAGACATAAATTTTAATAAAATGTGACTTTGTAATAGGCTTATTATAAGAGTTTTTAATCAATTTTTAAAATGTTCTCAGATTTAATTTTTTAATAAGGTAGATATCATTAAATATAATGCATATGAGCAGAAGTTCTTTGGGGACTTCAATATTTTTTTTCAGTTCTTATTAGTGCATTATAGTTGTACATAATGTTGCATAATCATATAAGCATAGAATATAATTTGCTCCAATTCAGTCTCAGCTGCCCCTTTCCCTTCCCTCCTCCTTCCCCTGTTCCTTTTCCTCTACTCTTGATCTTTGATCTTCTGTTTATTTTTAGTGTTTTTTTCAAATTTGTTTCTTACAGATACACACAAAGGTGAAATTCATTGTGTGTATTCAGAGACCTCAATAATTTTTAGGAGTTTAAGGGATCCTGGGACCAAAAAGTTTAAGGACTGCTTCATATGGAATAAACTAATGTGCATTAGACCATGTTCCCAGATGGCTTTGGAAGGACCTGTCCTCATCTAAGGGTTCAATACTGTTTCTTGACAGAAGTTTTCAAGAGCTACTGTGCTGTAGAGGGGAACATGGGTGAGGACTTGGGGTGCTGGGCCATGTCGTCACACCCCACTACTTAGCTGTGTGCCTTTAATACATTCTGAGTTTCACAAGACTTGACTTTCTTCCTCTGTGAAATGGGCATGACACCTGCTTTGTCTAGATACTGGGTTGTTAGAAAGCTAAGCAAGATAATGAAAGTAAAATGTCTTCTGATTGAGAAATTGCTGTACAAGCTGATTTGTTTAATGTAGCATACACAGAGGGATTATCTGTGGGCAAAGTGCTTCTGGCTGAGTGGAAAAGGGAGGCTAAATCCACATGGAACAAGCACAAGTCAATTAAGTGCCTCTCCCAGCTGCAGCACAAAGGTGGCAGGCAAGAATGAGGACACAGCTCTGTCCTGGGGCGTTTATGTGTTGTTGAAGAGAGTGCTGATCAGTATAGGAGCGTGTTTTCAATGGCTTCAGGCTTCTGGAGAAACCTGTGTGTGGCTAAGGCAACAGTCAGGGGTCAGATGAGGGAGTGGAGGTTCAGGAAGAAACTGAGCCTGCCCTGTGTTCTGGCAGACGACTCCAGCAGGGACTCCGTGGGAGGCCAGCACTTCCACAGGGGCAGGCAGAGTCAGCTGGGACCCTCCACTACCTTCTGGCGTAGTCCTGGACTGTAGCCCTGTGCTGGCCCAGTGTGATGCTGCTGTGGTTGGTTCTCCTCCCCGGCAGCCCTGCATGCTTGCTCCCCTTCTGTTTGATGTCTGTCTTACTAGACACCCACACAGGCTGCTGAGAGTGGTGGTGAGCCAGGTGGGACTGGCATCCTGAGACTCCAGTGAATGCCCATTATGAGGGAACGCTGTTTACTTTAAACCAGCAGAGGCAAGTCATGAGTTGTCACCTTTATCTGGTCCAGGGAGACTATTCTGTGATTTAACCAGCTTCCCAAACCAGAGTCTGCCCCAAGGAAAAGGGAAAATTACTTTAATGACTAGCTGTATTTTGAAGAAGAAGCAAAGTAGCATTTAGACCAAATAGAATTGCCTTTTAAGTCTGTGGACCAAGTGCTTGCAAGGGATTAAAAGGAGATGAGAAGAGATATAAAAACAAGGACATAAATAGCAAAAATTTCATCCTAAATTTGACTTACAAATGTCACTGAACTCATGAAATTTTATTTAATAGGACAAACAAAAAACAATCAAAGGAACAAAGCTTATTGCTTAGCTCTGTCAACCAAGCAGGGTTAGAAACCAGCAGGCAGCATCCTTTAGGCCAAGACTGCCACCTCCAAGGGCACAACGTCATCAGAAAGGATAGAGTTCTTTTTGGCAACGTGAAGTGGGAGTAGCAGAATTTGAGGCTAAAAGTGTCATGGTACAAAAAGGGACTTTTTAATAACAAACGACAAAAGTTATAATGAAAACTCAAAGTGATGGCCCCAAACAACTCAAAACTCAAATGCACAGAATCCCAAAACTGGCCAGGGTGTTTTGGAGGTGGTGCAAGGGGACGTGTGCCTGGCTGTTGCTTTACGATGTGACACTGATCAGTGGCCCCAGGTTTGTATTCACCTGAGGTGTGGTTAATAAAGAACAGGAAGAATAAATAAAGAATTTTTGCTCCGTTTACAAGTTTCTGGAATACTGACTTGATTCCTGTGCATTCCCTTGATTCCTAAGGGACCAATGAGGAGTGTGTTCTTTGGAATACTACACTTCCATGTACTTGAACACTCTTCGAATCTCTCGATCCACTGTAGTTATTATTATTATTTTTTTTGATGCTCACAAATCATTCCATTTCTCTGTTAGGAGCCCCTTCAGGTAAGCTCCTGGGTCCTTGCAGCACAGCCCCAGCTGCACTTCTGGCCTCCTAGCTTTCCCTGTGACACTGTGTTCCATACCATCTTGTCCATTTCTTCCTGCGCACTGGAATGGCCATTTCTCCAAGGAGCCCTGGTTTCTTGGAGAAAGTGTGTATTTAGAGACCATACTTCTGGTCTTAGGGGTGCTTATTGCCAGTGGGTTGGACATTGTTACCAGGCCATTTCAGTAGACATGGCAAAGTGACAAAGTTTTTGTTTGTTTCTTATATTAAAAAGCATACACACACAAATTCATAGTGAGATTTACAACAGTTTTAGCATGACAAAACTTTTGCTTAATTTTGAATTCATTTCTAAATTTATTTAATTTTTATTTTTCTATTTCCATTCTAACATCCCCAATAGCATTACTATCATTACTTATTTGTTTTGTTAATTGCTTAGATATACAATAACAATACTATGTAATTACAAAATGGAAACTACAAGCAGTTTAACATTTTTTGCAGGGATTTTTGTTTTTTGTTTTCTGTTTAGGATATGTCCCATTAGGAAATACAGTCAAAGCAATGTTTTATAGTTACTTGAAATAATGCTTTCTATGGTTAACCAACCTGCTCAATACCTAATTCCATGCATTTATTCTACTTGCTTTTAGTTTTTAGAGATTGCCAAGAATTAAATTTTGTTGTATGATTATAAAAACATTTATAGTCAAATACACAAAACAACTGCATTCAGAGAAATCTACTTCCACCCCACCCCTTGGTCTGCTCCTCCACCCAGAACTACTTCTTTCAGTTGCCAGGGCTGGGTAGCTCACTGCCCCACAAACGCAGTGGCAGGCGTGACCATTTATTATGCTCACACATTCTGTGGGCTGTAACTTTAGACAGATCACAACAGGTTGGCTTAACTGCTCTGTGGTGTCTGGGGTCTCAGCTTGTCTTAGCCTGTCCTCTGTTGCTAGAGACATAATACCACAGACTGGATAAATTGTAAAAAAGGGAGGTTCATTTAGCTCATAGTTTTGAGGCTGAAGGTCTAGACTGTGTGGTGCCAGCTGTGGAGGTGGCCTTGCTGCTGGCAGGCCTGGAGGGCACAGCCTCACATGGCAGGGAGGAGGACTAGAAGCTCACATGTGCACAGTTCCTCTTGTCACTCTCTCTTCTCAGGCCGGGGATTCCATCTCATCTGGCTCTACCCAGATGATTTTGTGCAACCCTACAAAGACCCCTCCCTGAAACTCCACAGGCCATTCATTTCCTACCATCTTAACACTCGCCATGGGAACTGAACTTCAGCGTGGATTTCAGGGGAGCAAACAGTAGTGGGGCCATGGGCAGAGAGGGGCATGAAGGCTGGAACCGTGGAGGTGGTGGTTGCTGGCTGAATGCTGTTCCAGCAGGCCTTCCTGTGCGTGTCCAGATATAGGTTGGTGTGCCTCTCCTCACAGCCTCTTGGCTGGTTTTCTCAAACTGAGCATCCTTAAAAGAGAGAAAGCCAAGTGGGGGCTGCACCACCTTGGAAGCCAAGCCATCCCTTGCTGCACTCCTCTGTCCAGGAGCCAAGAATCCCATCCCCATCTTTGGCAGGGTGGCGGGGGGGATGCCAGTGTCTTGGAGCGGCGATAGCTAGATTATGGAAGAGCAGGTGGGGCTGCAAAAATGTCATAGTACTTTTGGGAAATACAAAGTCCTACAACATGTTAGGGTTTGCTTTATTTTGGTGCTGCAGATTGAACCCAGGGCTGCTCGACCACTGAGCAACATGTCCAGCCCTTTCTACTTTTTATTTTGAGACAGGGTCTCACTAAGTTGCTTAGGGCTTTGCGATCCTCCTACCTCAGCCTCCTGCATGTTAGGGCTTTTGTTTATCCTTGCATTTGAAATGTTTCAGGACATTTCAGGAGGGAAAAGCTTACAAGACGTCCACCATGCAGCTAGTCTGGGAATAGTGATGCTGGAAAGGTGAGTGAGCAGAGCCCAGGGGGCCAAGGGGGAGGAGGAAGATGGAACAGGAGACCTGAGCTTGGAGCCTCAGGAGCTGCCATGGCACTTCATTCTCAGGACTTGGATGAGCTGATACTTCTCTGTAGGGGACAGCCACCACGGCAGGAGCGCGTGCCCAGCAGGCTTTCCCTCACAGTGCAGCCTCCTGTGCAACGTGAGGACCACACTCACGGCTGATGAGAGGAGCGCCTTCAAGGTGGAGGGTGGTACAGAATGAGACCCAGGGGCAGAGGGCTCATCTAAGGCTACAGGGCAGGTAACCCGAGGCAGCTTCAGGATCATTCTGTGGCTGACTTTACAGCGAGTGTCCTTTCCAATACGTTTGGGGATTTGTTATTTACATTTGTTAGTTACTAAAAATTATTCATGAAGAAGTGTTTATAAAGTATCTACTACATCAACTGTCAATGTGAGCTTGTAAATTAAGCTATTATTTGTAAATCAGATGTGCTCCTCTAAAGGAAAACAGCTGGCTGTCTCTGGCCAAGAGGAAGTTCGATGCGGCCATGGCGACGTACCTGATCCTGAAGCACCAGCAAGACCAGGGGGCAGGGTGGGCGTTCCAGGGGCAGCCTGTGCCTCCCTGGCTTAGGCCTCGCCCACGCCCCGAGGACCAGTCCCATGCCCCTGTCCTCCCACAGCGGACAGCCAGCGAGCCTGCCCTCCGCACCTTGCCCTTGCCCTCTGAGTACCCGCTGCCCGAGGAGGCCCAACAGCCAGGGCGCAGGGGCATCCGAGCTGCCAGCCTCCCTGCCATTCCTCTGCGCTGCCTGCCCGCGGGGGCCCCCACTCTCGGCAGCTGCGCCCAGTCTGACTCTGGCCTCCTGGTGTCCGATCCCTCCACCACTTGGTCCTGGACGGACAGGTCCTCCTCTGAGGACACAGCCCGCGAGCAAGGCCCTGGCCGCACCAATGCCTGGAAGCGGGTCAGGAGGAGGATCGCTGCCTGTGTCCGAGGACTGTGCTGCTGCCTGCCACGTGTCAGCAACAAAGTGGCTCCAGAGCCACCGAGAAGAGAGGTGCCGCACCCATAAACAGCCTGCCCCCAAGGAAGTGGAGAGCCCAGCCAGACAGCCCAGCGGACGCCCGTCTCTCCTCTGCCCCCACCTGCGGAAGACCTCAGAGACTGTTCTGCCTGGGACACTTGGCCTTGCCCTGCCCTGCCCTGCCCTGCCCTGCCCTGCCCCTCTCTCCTCTACCCCATTCTTCTCAGATGTCTCTTAATAAATTGGTTTCAGACAAATTGGATCCCAACATTTTGTCCTAAAGATTACAATGTGGGCGTCACGCTGAGGGCAGGGGCCACCAGCCATCCTCTCCAGGCCTGGACTTGTGTTCTCCCTCTGCAGTGTAGACAGGGATTCACTGGCTTTGATTCAGATAAGATGGGGCTCACCGGTCTGGACCCAGTACAGAGCATTCACCTGCTTTGAGCTCGTGCAGACACGTTCCCTTCAACCTGTGTAGAGGGATTCTTCCCCTTGAGGCAGTGTAGACGTCACTTTGACTTGGTGACCTTGGCCAGCAGGAGTCCCTCCCTGAGCCTTCTGGACAGGGGGGGTGGCAAGTGTGGGAGAAACCCCCTCCGAGAAGGCCCGGGCGCCCTCACTGTTCCAGGGCATGGTCTTCATGGTGCTGTGTGCAGGCAAGGAAGAGATGGGCCAGTGGGCAGGGCGGGCCTGCCTGAGGGGGCCTGGGCTGAGGTGCAGGGACTCAGCACAGGGACGAAGGAGGACAGTGAGGAGAGGGTTGTGGAAAGCAATGCCAGTGCGGGGAAGGAGAGGCAAAATGGACGGGGCACTTGGGCATGTGTGTGCCCAGCTCTGGTGCGGCGAGGTCCTGTGTCACTGCCCCAATGAGAAGCATTCTTGCTGGCGCCAATGGTCCACGGCCTGCCCCATCACTTTCTCAGTGACCCAAGAGCCCCGGAAGATAAGCACCGGCACAGCAGCCAGTCCTGAAGTTCCTGCGTGCGCAAGCAGAGCCTTGTGCGGTCTCTGGAGGCCTGCCGTCCACATGCTGGGCTGGCTCGTCAGCACCCCTTTGGAACCTGGGTGTTGGACGTCCCCCGCCTCAGCCCGTTGCTCTCACATCGCTGTCCACGTCTCTCCTCCCTCTGCTTGGCTGCTCTGTCTGGCAGAGAGGGTCTGGACCAGGCTCCTGGTCTCCAGATGCTCAACATTCCCACAGGTGACCGTGGCCAGACTCAGGACCCCCAGCGCAAGGCAGAGCTTCATGCCAACACAGAGACAGGAGCTGTGGGACACAGCTTAATGCCGACACAGAGCCCAGGGTTCCCCAGGGGGAACCTTGTCAAACACAATGCCATAAAGAGATGGAGCCTCGAGGAGACAGGAAGGAAAACCTGCTCAGACCTCCAGGGCCCTGCACGACATTGCAGTGACACAGAGCTGCTCTGCCGCTGCCCGGTCCCCTCAGTAAAACAGGACTATTTCTTTGGAGAAGACAGAATTGTTTCCCATTGCAGACGATGATGTCGTGGGGGGAAACCCACTTGCTGGGAGCCTCCACCATTGCGGAAGAATTCAAGGTTCCCGAGCACTCGGCGTGCATGGAGCCCCAGCCAGACAGCGCGCCCTTTGCAGAAGGGAAACCGAGCTGACAGAGCAGGCTGCACAGCCAGGCCTGGCCAGACACGGCACCCAATACCAGCCACGAGCCAGCCAGGCTGTGGTCCAGACCTGGCTTCTTCATTCGGGACCTCTGGGAAGCTATGACAGCTGAGCAGGCCCATGACCAATTGTGCTGAGGGGAGTAGCAGTCAAGAAAGACCACTGCTGCTTTCTGGGATGTTCTTTCTTATCCTGGGTTTTCTTATCCTAGAAATGGTTTTTCTAACTCTCTCCTTTTTTGGAACTGGGGATTGAACTCAAGAGTACTCGACCACTGAGCCACATCCCCAGCCCTATTTTGTGTGTTATGTAGAGACAGGGTCCCACTGAATTGTTTAGCACCTCACCTTTGCTGAGGCTGGCTTTGAACTCGTGATTCTCCTGTCAGCCTCCCAAAGTGCTGGCATTACAGACATGTGCCACACTGACCGGCAATTCTGTCCTTTTGAACGTCATGAGTGGTTTTTTTAAATTGGATTTATTAAACTAGTTTGATTCTTAATTTTCAGACAGAAGGGGACATATTTTGAGCTGATCCTAAGAACGGAGAGCAGAAGAGTTCAACCAAATGTACAAGGCCAACGGCCTCCCCCCTGTGCCTTGGTGAAAGGACTCATGTGGATGGGACTGTCCTCACAGGACTGGTGTTGCCTAAAAAGGCCACACAGGTTTGGGAGAGATTAACGTGGCCTTAGAGGATACCTAGAGATTAAAGTGGCCTTGCTCTATTAGTATGGGTTAAACTGTCCTGGCCACTCTGGCTGTTGGACTCCAGCCTCCAGAAACGTGAGGGCAAGCTCAAGGACCCTGATCGTATGGTGGGTTTGCCACCTGTTGCGAACTTGTGCAGTCTGATAAATCCTTGTAGGTGAAAGTGCGCCACGTGGCTGCCTGTCCCTCTTGGTGTGATGTTTGACAGGCTGAGATGAGATCTGCTAGAATCCCCATCTCTGGGGCAGGACTGAGGGGCAGGTGTGTCTGGGAGGCCAGCCCTACAGAGATGACATGCTGAATCAAGAGGACCTTCCCTAGCATCTCCAGCTCACTGTACCAGCCTTGGCGGGCCTGCTACCTCGCCCGCCACCACACCCTCTTCACAGAGACCACCCTCAGCCCCTGAGCTGCCTGCCACTGCAGACACTTCTCACTAAGCAGCAAGCCATCCTCAAGGCCTTGCCCACACCTCCCCTCCTCCCACCGCCTAGACACATACTAGTCTCTCCTGCGGACCGGGCCCCCTCTCCCCCTGCCCCACCTCATTTCTGGGTATTTCTAAGCAGAGAGGAGTCCCCACCAGAATGGGGAAGTTCAGTCCTCCCAAGCAAATGACAGGGTCTCACTAAGTGCTGAGGCTCGTCTTGAGCTTGCCATCCTCCTGCCTCAGCCTCCTGAGTTGCCGGGATTGCACATGTGTGCCACCTTGCATATGGGGCTGCCTCTGGTGCAGGGCAACTGCAAGGGAGCTCAGTGGGGCCAGCAGCAGGGATCCTGAGTCAGAAGGCCACTCATGGTTCAGGCAGCTGACTGTGAACACACACTCCAGAGGAAATCACCAAGTACATGGGTACAATTGTTTTCCTCCACAGATGTTTCATCTTGCAAAGAATAAGGTGCCCCACCTGGACCCAATTTAGAAGTCATTCCATTGGAAACTATCCCGGATCCAAGCTTCCTGGTTCAAGTCATCCCTTGGACTTCAGGATTTGTTATGACGTGGCTCTTAGGTAACGTTGCCAAATTTGGACAAAGACGTTATTTGCCAGAGTGTGATTTTTACGTCAATAGAAAAAAGAGACTTGAAACAATTGCTAATATGTCTCAGGGAGAAAGAAAACCAGACATTCGTATTGCAAGCATATTAAACATCTTGAGAGGGACAGTGGACTACGGTGGCCCATTTAGCCCAGGTCCTCCATTGACTTGGCGTGCATAAATACTTTGGAAGATGCTCCTGCCAGCTGTGGTGGCACACACCTATAATCCCAGCCCCACAGCAGGCCGAAAAAGGGGCGTTCTAGGTTCAAATTCAGCCTCAGCCACTTACACAGGCTGTAAGCAACCGACTGAGTCCCTGTCTCAAAAGTAAAGAGCTGGGGATGTGGCTCAGTGTTAAGCACCATTGAGTTCAATTCCTGGTACCAAAAACAAAAAGAAAATATTAAGAAAGAACATTCTAGTGAGTTTGAGACGTCGGTTTACATTCTAGGTTGTGCATTTGCTGTGTTCATGAACACGCTGGGACTCGCAGACCTCCAAGGGGTTGTTCAAATAAGTTCTCTCTAATGCTTTCCAGGTAAGGTGTCTAGGATTCCCACATGACGCCCTGTGCCACGAGCCCGTCTTCCTGAACCCTCAAGAAGAGCCAAAGGGACTTTCCGATTGTGTCCCTCTGGACAGAACTTTACCATATGAACCCACATTGTAGCCCAATCTGTGAATCGTGCCAGGCCATCCATCCAAGCTTGGCCTTGACCCAGACCTACCTGATTATGTCACTGAGCCAGACACATTCATGTCTGTGCTCCAGGTTTCACCAAAGCCACTCACTTCACTGTGGCCACAGGGAGGGTCAGGAGACCAGCTCCCCAGTGCAGGCACTGGGCTCGTCTTGGCAGCTTTGCCAGGCAGCACTTTTGGGTCATGGGAAGGGAGCTGCCCCGGGGGTCCAGTCCATGATCTGTGGGGACCGTGCACTTTCTATTTCAGGTGTAGGGGGGAAGCCTACCCTGCCTGGCACACTGGGGTGCAGCTGGTTTGCAGATTTTCATTATGGAATTTCTAATCCCTCAGCGTCTCTAGGGTAAAGGTGGTACGATGGTGTCTCAAAGCAAAGTGGGCTCTTCTGGGCAATGTGCTTCCAGGCGACCTGGGATCGCTCCACCTGAAGACCTGCCAGAGAGTGTGCTGGTCCGCTGGGCTCGGACACACTCCTTCCTTGGGCTTTGTAAGAAACGAGGGCGAGGGCCAGTGGGTTCCCCGCCCTTTCCAACCAGCAGCCAGACACACACCCTTGCTCCCACCCACGCCACCCACAGAACATGTTGCTTCCTGCTGCCCCAAGGACCCTGCCTCAGTCCTTGTTCCCTTCTCTCTTCCAGGAAGCACAGCCATCCAACCAGCCCAGGGGCCCACGCTGCTGCCCTTTGCTGCTAATCCCCGGGATCCTCGCTGGCACCATTGCCTGAAAGGGGGCCTCACAGCACACCCATGGGCACGGCAGCTTGCCTACAGGCCCGCATCTGTGGCAGGTACCCCTCGCCCTGAGCCTGCTGTGACAGTGGATGGGGACTTGGCCGGTGGCTCCTGCACTCTCATAGGCATTCAAATCCACTCAGCCACTAGTCCTGCAAGTAGCTCCCGGGCCCCTGTGGACAGCACTGTGGGGCTGCACCTAGACTGTGGCGTCTCTCTGTGGCATTCCATCCTGTCCCAACTCTGTGCCACGTGGGCCCCGCAGTGTCTGTCTCCCCATTTCCCATGGCCATGCCTCCCACAGGACAGGGCTCACCCAGGCTCAGGCCTGTGCCTTGTATCTGCCCCACTCTCTGAACCTCCACCCTCTGTCCGCCTCTTCGTCCTCCTCCTCTTCCTCCTCCTCCTCTTCCTGCTCCTCTTCCTCCTCCCCACCTCCTCCTCCTCCTTCTCCTCTGTGTGCACCTGCTGGTCACCCAAGGGACACCCAGGCCATACAGGTGGCCTTGCCCACCACAGATGCTTCTTCAGCCCCATGGACCTGAACAGAAGCTCAGGAACATACTTCAGACCCACAGCATGGTGCCAGGTCCTCACAGCCTGGGCACCGCTCACCTCCCCCACTCAAGCACCTGGCTTCTGACGGAGCCTTGGGTTGGCTGGGCTCTGGTGAAAACAACACTGGCTGCCCACTCACATGTCCCCTGCCCGGTGGCTGAGCGAGGGGGCGAAGGTGCCGGCCTCTGGGCACTCACCATTGCTCTCTGTCTGCCCGTCAGCGTGCCCCACGCCTCACAGCCCGGGAGCAGGAAGAACACTGCCAACTGGGAAGAGCGAGGACTCACAGCAGGAGGGCCAAGGTGACCTGGGTAGATGGGAGGCCAGGACAGGCAATGGCGTGGGCATCACAGCCCCAGCAGAGGCGCCCCCTTCACTCCTCCTGCTTCCTGCTCAGCGTCTCCACACACTCTGAGTGGCTGGCAGGTCTGCTGTGCAGAAGGGCCCTGGTCAAAGGTTCCTGCGGGGCTGCCTGGCTCAGAGCCCCTTGGTGGCACCTGTGCAGTCAGGGCTCAGGCCCACTCTGAGCTGGCACCCTCTTCCCACTGCAGAACCTGGGATGGGGCTACCTACCCTGCGTGTACATGGCTCTGCTGTCTGGGTTCAGGGAGAGCCTCCATGCAACAGGGGGCAGAGCGCAGGGCCCGCAGACGAGCAGATCCTCACGTAGCCAACTAACTGCATGCCCACGACGTAGCGGCTGAAGGGCTGCAGGGAAGCGCAAGGCGCTCTCAGCAGTGCCCGCCACCCTCTGGGTGGGACTCAAGTCCAAATTGCCTCGTGCTGCTGAGAACAAGTGGCCCTGTGACAGCGGACACCCTCCTGTGGCCTGCGGTGTTTCTCCAGGCCCAGCCCAGGAGAACAGCACTCGTGTTGATAGGAAAATCCCCTCAGGGTCCCAAGTGAAGAGAGAGCACCTGGACACACTTCTGCATGGAGGCCTCCACGCGTTCCGTGCCCTGGGTGACCATCTGTGCACTGCTTCGCAGCACTAGGAGGGACAAGCTTCCACCAGTCACAGCAATTCCCACTGGGTCTAAAGACAGAAGAAGATGGCTTCAAAATTAGGGGACTGGCAGTACAGGTTAGGAGCTGAGGGTATTTTTGTTTGTTTGTGTTTTGCTTTAGATAGGTATTTTCGTTTTTCTTGTATTTATTCAAATTTAGGTTTATATGACAGCCAAATGCGTTTTGATTCATTGTACACACAAAGAGCACAATTTTCATTTCTCTGGTTGTACACAATATAGAGTCACACCATAAGTGCGGTCCTACATGGACCTAGGGCATTGCTGTCCATTGCCTTCCACCAGCTTTCCTGCCCCCATGTCCCCTCCCTTCGCCGCCCTCCCCTTGACCAAAGTTTCTCCAATCTGCCCATGCACCCTCCTCCATTATGGGTCAGGGTCCACTCATCAGAGAACATATGGCCTTTGGATTTCGGGGTTTGGCTGACTTTGCATAGCATGATGTTCTCCAGCCCTATCCATTTACCTCCAAAAGCCATAATTGTATTCTCTTGTAATGCCATGTAACGTTCCATTCTGTGTCTATACCAGCTTCTTATAGGAGCTGAGAACCTGTCCTGACAGTCACAGGAAGGCACCAGGGACCCTCAGCACCACTCTGCCTTCCCTGGACAGATCCACAGCAGACACACAGGAGCGGGGCCTTGATGCAGTGCAGTGGACGTCCCCAGCTGGATCAGGAGACACAGGCCATTGTCCCTAAACAGCCTGAAGGTTGACCATCATGTGAACCCAAAGTGTGGGGCTTTCGTCGCGGCCTCGCTCTGAGATTAGCTGTCTTCTATGGCTTCCAGAAACGTGGCTGCCAGTAGGATAACCAGGACTCCACTCGCTGAAAGGGACAGAGGGGCAGGGAGCTTCAGTATGGACAGGACGCATCCCAGCCCCTTCCTCCCTTTCCACAGGTTCACCCAAACCAGACTCAGGTGCCGTCAGACACACCACACCTGAGCAAAGGCTGTCAGCCCAAATACCCAGCCACACTGACCACACGTGTTGGTCCTGGTCAACTTGGGTCCTCCAGGCTTTCACGGGGAACCTGCCATGGACCAGCATTCTCTTCCTGGGCATAAGATACCCCACGATTGGCAGAGACCCCAGATGCACTCAGGGGCCACAGCCACGGGCTCTGTCTGTCTTACCCAAGTCCTGGCAGCAATGTCGACCAACAGGCAGTATTTTCTCTTCATTTTCAGAGTAAAGAGTCCCATCGGGGTACCATGTGCTCCATTTCTTGTTTATTTCAGATCTTTTGCCTTAAACCCTGTGGTGGGAACTGGTTCAACGGAGTGGATGCCGTCACAGTGGGTCACCCTGTGCAGCAGGGGATAAATATGGAACTCTGTTACCCAGACAGAAGACACCACCAAGGTCAGTGATGAGGAGACAAAGCAAGGTGCTGAGCTGGGCGATGAGTGTGTGCCACCTGGGCTCAGCAAGGTGGACATCAGGATTTATGTCCCTATGTGCACTGAACAACCTACAGAGACAAGCAGCCTGGCGGCTGAGGGACAGTGCTGAGGGCGCCTGCACGGCTTTTGTACCTTGAACCACGTCAATGGCCAACCTTCGCCAAAGACTATGTTTAAAAAACGTTTGGTTCTGCTCCGAGGGAGAGTCCTGGCCCCCCAGGTGTCAGGCCTCAGGAGCCAGCGAGTCCCCGCCTCCCCACCCACCCTCCTTGCCCATCCTCCTGGGCCTCAGCTCTGCTCTGGTGGGGCCCACGCTGGTGCAGGCGCTTCCTCTCCACAGAGCCCCTTTCCCTCCAGGCTGATCCTCTGCTTTCTGGCAACACAGCTGACCTGGGCGGGGGTGGCACAGGCTAGACGGAGGGAGGCTGGGTCCTTCCCTTCCTCCTGGCACCACTGGCCCTCAGAACCATTTTGAAGGCCTCCTTCCCAGTGTGACTATCTCACACCTGCCCTCCCTGAAGATGCTGTGAGGGACTTGATCTCTGGGCTCACTGGCCTCACCTGATCCATCTTCCATCTCAACCGCCACAGGCTCCTCTGTGGCCCCTGGTGGCAGGCCTGCTGCATCCCTGGGCCACAGCCACTCGGTGCTACTGGGTCTGCGAGGTGTCCAAGCCAGCTCTTGTCCGATTGCTGTAGGAAATTGGAAGACCTGTGCTAGAACCTTCTCAGAACGTTCCCTCTTCCTGCATTTACCCCAGTGAAGTGCTGCTTGACTTGCAAGACGCATTGCCCCCGATGGGGCCACCCCCTCCCACTTCATGTTCAAGAGGCCTTGGGGAGACTCACCAAGGGTTGCCAGCTGCCCAGCCCTCGCCAGTCACATAAGGCCCCCCTCCCCCGCATCACTTCTCACCCAGCCAACAGCTGGTTGTGTGGGGCCCAGAAGCTCCCTGGCACCCCGAGCTGTACAGGCCCCTTCAGAGCAAGCCTGTTCTCTGTGTGGAAATCAGGTGGAAATCACGGGTCCTTCCCTAATGTCACGGGGAGCTGGTTGCCACCTTTCCAGACTTGACATCCATACCCATATTCTCATGATGGCAAAGACCACAGGATTCACTTGACCACGTTCCCTCGTGCAAAGGGGCACCACTGCAGACCATGTAATGGACAAGCCAGGAGTGAGAGTAACCATCATTGGTGATCTCTAGAGGTTTTCTCCTTGACTCCAAAACCATCACTCCTGTGGGGAGCTGAGCATGAACCTCAGTGGTATAGCACTTTCCTGAGAAGTGTGAGGCCCTGGGCGCACTCACCAGGATGTGCCCCTGCAGAAAATAAAAGCAGATTGCTTGAGGGATTGGGTTAAATGCTCTGCCCCTTC
>CM053406.1:6387589-6454205 GCA_028644305.1 Xerus rutilus | reverse complement strand
GAGTAACCATCATTGGTGATCTCTAGAGGTTTTCTCCTTGACTCCAAAACCATCACTCCTGTGGGGAGCTGAGCATGAACCTCAGTGGTATAGCACTTTCCTGAGAAGTGTGAGGCCCTGGGCGCACTCACCAGGATGTGCCCCTGCAGAAAATAAAAGCAGATTGCTTGAGGGATTGGGTTAAATGCTCTGCCCCTTCCATCCTGTGAGGATTCAGCAGCAAAGGGCTTTGACCTTCAACTTGCCAGTCTACAGAACTGGGAGAGGTTAAGTCCCACCAATAAATTACCAGGTCTAAGTATCTAGCCAGGGCAGCCTGAGGGACCCCGTCACCAAGAAGGCCTCCATGTCTTCCCGCGCTGGGAATGACGCTTTGGGCTGTTGTCGGACTCTTGGCTTCCACCTTTGGTCCTCTGTCACTTTGCATCTGTCAACTCCTGTCTTTTGCATTCCAAGGCTTCTGTGAAGAAACCTGATGGGGACCCCATGGGGAAATGAAGAGATCGCCTTCCTCCCTCGCGGCCCCTGGGTCAGAACAGGGGGATCTGCTGTTAGTGGGGGCAGATTCTTGCTAATTGGATGTTATGGACAGATGTGCCAGGTTCACATCCAGGTTTGGGGAGACTGAAAATTATTTGGAGTCCCCTCTTTAAAAAGAAGAATGCAAAATTACGAATACAAAATGAGGTAGGAGTCTTGGAAAGGCTCATTTCAGCCAGGGGGCTGAGGCTGAGTTCTCACTCCACAGCTAGTGCACTTACTGGGGAAAGGGAGGGTCTGCGTGGAGAAGGCGTGGAATTCTCAGGTGCGGGAGAAAGTGAAGTTGAGAATGAATGAGCCATACAAGAAGTAGCTGGGTGGCTCCTACAGAGTGGGAGGTGACATTGTTGAATTCTAACTGAGCCCTGTGACCTTGGACAACCGCAAAGGTAACAAAGCCCCTCACTCTTTGGGTTCTGGGAAATGGCTTATTGCCAAGGATGCCCCTTCCCAATATGACCTAAATAAGAGGCACAGCTGCCCGCTTGCTGCCTGGTACAGGCTAGACACTCACCCTCCAATTTCCCTTCTTTGTAGGTGGATAATGAGCTGGACTGCTGGTGCCGCTGTGAAAGGGGGCAAAACACTTGCTACCAGAACCTTCGTGAGGCTTCGCTCCCTCGGCTAAAGAACCTGGCTCACCCTCAGTGGGCAGAGCTGGCCTCCTGAAAGGAGGCTGGCCTCAGAGGCTTCTCTGTCCTATGAAGCCACTCCCAGCCCACAGTCTCCTGCCTCCCTACACAGAAGCCCCGCCCTTCTGCGCAGCCGTTGTCCCTTCCCCCTGCCCCCTGCTCCTGTTCCAGTCCACCCCACCCCCGCCACAACCTCTCCACATCCAGATTTGGATTTTGTCTGGCAGGGGTTAAAACAGGCTGCTCTGAGACGATATTCATACAGGACTGTGGGTAGGGGAGAAGTGGGATTCTGGGAAATATTTTTGTTTTAAAAAGTGGGTCTTATTAACCCAAAAGAAAGCAGAAGGAAGAGGACAGAACCACGGGAGGTGCCTGTAAGCTCAGGGACAGGTTAAAGGGTCCAGAGAAGGGGAAGTGAGAAGGCCAGGGCGGGGCAAAGCAGGCTTGGCCAGCCGTCCTGCAACCACTCTTGGATCCTGTGTGCATGGAGCACCTACTGCACGCCATCACTGTGCGGGGTGGCAGGCCGCGGTGGGGGGCAAATGGACATGGGCCTTACTTTGCAGTCCAGAGGAAAAGACAAATATCACCAAATAATCATGTTCCTCTTCTTTCCTACAGTCTGAGTGTTATTGGGCAACACTGAGGCCTGTAGGAGAGCAGATTACAGGCCACCTGATTTAAAGTCACAGACCCCTGAGAAAGCCAGGGTTTTACTCAAAATGCACCTGCGACTGTCCATGTAGTTGTGGGTGTGTTAGGAGCACAGGGTGGGGCGCCTTTTCTAAGAGCTACATTTTCATACTTTTCTCATGCCTTAAGGAAGTAGTCTGAGGCTGTCGGGGGATGGGTGCAGTTTGCCATCTGGCCAGGCGCGGGAAGAGACATGCTGGCACCCTGCCTGTCATTCCTGAGGGGTAGCTTCAGCAGATATTTTCCATGGCTTGTCCCCAAGGGCTCCTTGCCGACTTCACAGAGGTGCCGTCCCAGTTCCTGGTCTCTGGGACAGGTGGACAGAGCTGCATGTCAAGTGAAGGCCAGCACACAGCGTAGTGACATCGCAGATGTGGGGCAACTGAGTTTACAGGGAGCGACCCTTGAGGCCCCGCCCTAACTCCTAACGTCCCTTCAGAGGGAGGCCGCGAGGACCTGGGTACGCCGCGCTGTTTTGCAAGGAAGAGGTCTCCGGTACCCGCGGGTACAAGCTCAGGACCGTTCAAGCAGTGAGTGGACGAGGGGACGCTGCGGCGGGTCAGCCTCGGTCCCGGGCGCGCATCTACTTTCTGGGCTAGAGAGTGCCCCGGGCTGCAAACGAGAAGGTGGGTCAGGTCGAGGCTGCAGGCGCTGGGGCCGCAGAGCTGCCCGAGATGGTGGCGTCTGTGCGTCCCGAGGCCGCACGGTGACGCTCTCACAGGCCCTGCGGGCGGAGGCCACCAAGCCAACCCAGGCGCCGACGCCACTCTGACCTCCCAGGCTGGTGCCCTCTGGGCAGGGAGCAAGGCTCGGGCGCTGGGCGTGTCCGGCAGCTAGGCAGGGGCGTGGCCTCCGGGAAGGTGGGCGTGGCCTTCGGGAAGGTGGGCGTGGCGTCGGGCGAGCGGGTCCGCCCGGGGCGGCGGAAGGGCACTGGGCCGGGACCTCGGGCTGCGCGGGAGGGCTGGGGTCGCAGAGCTGTTTGGCCGGGGCGGGCGCGGAAGCCATGGCGCCCCGGGCCGTGCGCGGCGCGCTCCTGGGCTGGGGCCTGGCGCTGTGCTGTCTGTGGTGCGCGGGCGCCGGGTGGAGGTGAGTGCGCGGCCCGGGAGTGCGTGCCGGGGCCGGGCCGCCCCGCGCGTCCTTCCGCTTTCGGTTCTGGGGCTCCTCTCGGCTGCGGGCCCGCGCATCCATTCCGTGGCTGCCCCGTCCAGCCGCTAGGGGTGCAGCGCACGTCGCGGCTACCCCCGAGGGTAACTGCACGGACGCCAACATTGGCGCCCAATTCTAATCTTTTCCCTTCTGTTTGGGTGACGGTCGAGCTGATAGCATTTCATACTTGCATGGTGGGGGTGGAAAACCGGGTTTTACCCTGTAGTTAGGCATCGTTGCGTTTTAGCATGTGCTTTAAGAGACAACGTTGTAGTTCAGTGTCTCCAGAAAGAGTGTTTTCTAAGAGCTACGTTTGCATACTGTCTCACTTGTCTTAAGGAAGTAGTCCGTGGTTTTCGCAGGATGGGCAGCTGAGTGTCACATGCTAGTTGCTCTCCAGCCGAGCGCACCTGGAGCTCTGCTGCTCTAGCAGCACCTGCCCACAGCAGAGCTAGTATCCGGAGGGAGCATTAGAGGTACGGGAAGTGCTTGGCACAATTCCTTACCGAAGGAATCAAGGTGTGTTCGTTGTAAACGTAGTCTGCGTTCTGTGGCTCTCTCTGACTCTCACTTAACTCCTGCAGCTGGTGTAATTGTCCTGGTTTGGGAGAACATGGAGTTAATTCAGACTCCAAGGTCATTTCCCCAAGTACTTACTGGGCTTGAAAACTGGGTCCTCTCTACCAAGTGACTTCCTGTGAGCCTTTCGGTGTTTTTTCTTGAGTAGGGTCTGCAGGCTGGGGCATGCTCTCGCCTGGATGATGGATGAAGATTTTGCTACAAATGTTACATCTGCTCCAAATCTTGCTGGGTTTATTGTGAGCATACTGAAGTGGTCTTCCCGAAAATTGCTTCACCTTGTAGCCTCAGGTTTTGGTAGCACCCAGGGCCATGAAGGCCTGACCCCTAAACTTATCCCAGCTCAGTCCTCACACTGCAGTACATCTCTTTTTTTTCTTTTATACAGAGAGGGTGCATCATTAGTTCAGATGTACACCATAATTGTGAATTCTCTACTTATTCAACAGTACACAACTATTTACAAAACTATTTTAAGATAGAACTAGATTCTCTGCTTTACCGATTTCTTTCTGGGTTCTTGTCTGGCAAATTTGAAGAATAAAATCCATGGATGATAATGGACGAAGAGTAAACAGTAGGATTTATTTAAGTGAGAAGAGGTAAAACTCGTGCAATGTGGGAGGGGACCTGATGGCAGGAAAATCCACTTTGGTGTGCTAGCTTCAGGACTTACATGGTTTTGAGGGTTATGAACATAAACTAAAATCTATGTCACAGGCACTGAAATCATCAAGGGTATTGGTTGTGTCTTTAAATTTGAGTTTTAACCTTTCTGTAACTCCCATTTGAGTTCACTTCTGCCTTCTGTTTTCCCACCTCTCTGGGACAGTGGAGTTGGCTGGAGCATTCCCATAAATAGTTTTGTTTTTTTTTTTTTTGGTACTGGGGATTGAACTCAGGGGCACTCGACCACTGAGCCACATCCCCAGCCCTGTTTTGTGTTTTATGTAGAGACAGGGTCTCACTGAGTTGCTTAGCACCTCACCGTTGCTGAGGCTGGCTTTGAACTCGGGATTCTCCTGTCTCAGCCTCCCTAAGTGCTGGGGTTACAGGTGTGCACCAACATGCCTAGCTCCATAAATAGTGTTTTATATTTGAAAAACGCCTTGAAGGTGCTCATTAATAGTTTTACTGGTTAGCCTCTTGGTGTGGTTTCTGCCTTTAAATAAAACCTAAATTGGAAACTATTGCCAGACCATTTCTAATTGGATTCTTAACCATACAGTTTTGCAGATTTTATGGCTAGGAGGAATTATCCTTATTTCCCTGAGTTCCAGGATGTGGTCTGTGGAAAGGGTCACTAAAATCTCCCCCTCAGAGTAACTTGGGTTTCTCTTACCCACATTATTTTGGGCCTGCATTTCTCATACAGTTAACAGGTAGTTTGCTGAGGACTGTGGCATATCCTGTCCACTTAAGCCAGTCAGGGCTGCAAGTGAATTGCTTACTGGAAAAGACAGCATGTGGGGGTTGGCACAGTGGGCCCAGTTCATAGAATCGGTCCCTTAACCTCATGTTCCCACCATTCACGTCTGTCCACCCCGTCACTAGGGTGAGCAGCTGATTTAGTTCACTTTGAGCCTTCCTAACATTTGGCTTGTTCAGCATTAACCGTCAGCTCGACTGCTGACCTTTTCCAGTTATATTTTTGACAGCTGCACTTTCTACTTTGATCCCTTTGTGTGTTAAGCCTTGTAAATACAGTTAGAGGCCTTATGATGGTCCGTTTTTTGTGCTGTAGTGGAATACCTATGGCAGGTGCTCATGAAGAAGTTTAGCTCAGTTCTGGAGGCTCAAGGGCATGGCTGCGGCGTCCACTCAGCTCCTGCCAGGGCCTCACAGCGTGGAAGCGGGCGCAGAGGCAGGAGGAAAGACCACGGGCCAGGCAGGAAGCAGAGAGGCTGAGTGGGGCAGGCTCAGCCTTTGTCTCAGCCCTCATCCCTTCCCAGGTGACCCACCTTCTAACATCGGCCACCTTCCAGCGGGGCCACCCTGGAAACCACAAGTTTGAGGGGACAAACCATAGCAGTCCTGCTGAGGAGTTGAGAGCATGGGGAAGTACAGGCCACCAAGCTTTGGTTTTCAGACTGAGAGCCAGTTTGGGACGTGAACATGTTCTAGGTGACACGTGATAGGGTGTTATAGAAAGCTCTGTCCTTGTCCCTGATGCCAATCCAACAGGACACAGTTTTGAGCAAAAGGAAAAAGTTTTATTGCTTTGCTAGCAAAGGAGAAGCACAGGGGACTCCTGTCCCAGATGCTGTGATTCTGCCCATCAGGAAGAACAGGGGCCTTTTAAAGAGGTGATTCAAGGGGTACATTCCACAGTTGTCTGTCAAAATTGTAATTCACTGGTTTATTTGGGAGATAGTCATTCTGAGACCTTCTGGTGCCATCCCCAAAGTCTGAATTACTTGTTCCTGTGATGGGTGTGTGTTGGAGGACAGGTAACTCTGCCTAGGGTGGGGAAGAAAGGTGATCTTGTTTCCCCTGAGATTAGGGAGGGGGAGAGGCTAGGGAGGGGCAGGGAGAGAGGAAGGGAAAGAAAGGTCCATTTTAAAAATCAGGCAGAGCAAGGGCTGTATTCAAATCTTACCTGGAGCACTGTTACAGGTGCAGGGCCCTTACTGCATTCCAGGTGCCATGTGACCTGGCGCAGTGTGTACACGTGCTCTAGGTAACACTGTTGAGGCACTGTGCACAGGCCTCGCTCCAGGTGACACTCCTGGTGTGCGTAGGATCACGTCACCAATTCTGCAGAGCAGCAAGTGACTCTAAACACTCAGTGGAGTGGTGACAACAAAGTCTTCCCCTAGTTCAAGTCGAGTTTTGTTGTTACATGAATTACAAAGAGATACCCGGTTTTCAGGACCCTCTGGACGAGTGCGTCTGTGAGTGCTCTCAGCTGCTCGGGCAGCTGCAGGCGACAGAAGCTTCAGGCTCAGTTGCTTGCCTCTGGCAGGACCCTTCCTGGCTCACTCTGCCCGTCTTCCTCTGCTTGTGTCGTCTTTGCCATGTGACGCTGTGTGCCACCGCGCATGATTTCTTATAGTGCGCATTGCCTTCATCTGTGGCACATGTGCTCCAGGAGGTAGGGACTTTGTTCCTGACGGTGTCCCTAGTCCCATGGGTATTCAGTGTTGAATGAATGGATGGATGAATTAGTTTTTCTATAACTTTAAAAATGTTACTGAAAAATAAATATTCTGTATTTTCACAGTGGTAGCCATGAATGGAAGAAACTAATTCTGACGCAACACTGGCCTCCAACGGTGTGCAAGGTGAGTTTTACTGGCCCCTGTGTCCAGTGGACCCCGGGAGAGTCAGTTTGCTGCATGTGAGCTGCCTTAGGTGCTGCCGGCTGGCTGACCTCCAGCTTCTGCCTGCCCCGTGGTGGAGCCTGGAGCTGCTCCTCACAGCAGAGCTGTGCTTACCAGCAGGACACTTGCCAGAGGAGGGCTGCGTGCTAGTGTCCCTGTGACATGTTACAGGTGGAGTGGCTTAGAGCCTCAGAAATGAATTTGCTCACAGTTCTACAGGCTGGAAGTTTAAGATGAAGGCATGGGCAGGCTTGGCTCCTCCCAGAGGGCTCCGAGGGAGAGTTTGTTCTAGGCTGTGTCCTGGCTTCTGGAAGGGCCACAGTCCTCAGCACCTTAGGCTCTCGGGTACATTGCCCCACTGTGCCACCCTCACAGGGGTGTGGGTCACCACCTCTCAGGTCTACCCTGGCTGGATTTAGGGCCCCTCCTAATTCAGTATGACCTCATCTTGATCACATCTGCAAAGACCATACTTCTAAGTAAGGTCACAGGTAAAGCGACAGGACAGGGATGTATCTTTTTGGGGGGGACACAATTCAGGCCTGGGCTTGTCTCCTCCTCCTGGGTTACTGGAAGCTGGTTAAGGGTCTCCTATGGGTCGGAGGGAGCAGTAGCCATGGCCTGCGCCTCTTCTCTGAGTGGCACCAGTAGCACCCTTCTCCTCTAGTGTGGCCGCTCTCTGTGGCTCTGTTTGCTTTGGGCCTGTGTCCCTCCAGGAGGATGTCTGTGTGGAGGCTCTTCCTGTTAGGGCTCCACGGCTGAGGCCCTGTCCCCACAGTCCCTGCCTGGCCAGTCCTCCATGTGAGCAGCTCAGGAGGCACATCTTGTTGGTCACTGCAGTTACCAGAGTTCTATCCATTTGCCAAGCCAGCACTAACTTTAAGGACGGTGTCCTGAGACTGGGCGAGCGGGTTTTACATTAAGTACCTGGGATCACCAGTAGTTCCACCGTTATGCCCCGCCAGGGCCTGTGGGCCTTCTGTTGGGCTTCAGCTTCCTCAAGGATTTATTTTTTTGTTGACAAGAGAAAGATCACTTTCACCCATCACTTTCACCCAGTGATGAGAAGCTCTTTCCTAGTGGTGTCTCCATGATGGCCTTGGGCTGCTCTGGTCTCAGCTTTCCACTCCTGTGGCCCAGGGTGGGGATGAGGGTGCAGGGCACAGGTTTGGCTGGCTGGAGCCTGGCCTGCAGTCGGGGCACTGAGGAACGCTGACGACCTTGGCTCCTACCAGAGGCCTGGGTGCAAGGCCAGCACTAGAGGATGTGCCTGCAGGACAAGGCTGGCCGCTGGCCATGTAAGGCAACATGAGTGTGTCCCTTGGCTGGGTGGCGCACTGCGAGTGCCTTCTTCCCTTGAGGCTTTAGAAATGAGATTTTTAAAAATAATTAACGACTATTTCTGGGACAGCCAAAAGAAAAAAAAAAATCAATCAATCAATGGCTAGCAGAGCGTCATTGTTAGGGAGTTTTTTTGGACCAGTGGCGTGGTAAGGAAGTTTGCTGCTCCAGTGCAGGCAGGCATTCTGGGGCTGTTCCTGGCCTCCCCGCTGAGTGACATGTAATGTGGCAGGTGCGGGGACAGACTGTCGTAGCCGCCAGTGTCCTGAGTGCGGTAGGAGCTGAGGAGGGCTTGCTGACTAAGTGGAATGAAGCTGACCCTTGGCCCAGTGTCCTCCACACGGGCGGGGGCAGAAGCCCAATGTGGAGCTCCAAGAAAGACCTGTTTGGTGCTGGCTTTGCTCCTCATAAGCCGTGCCCATGGTGAGGTCCTGCGTGCTGTTGCCCCATCGTCCTGTAGCAGACAGCAGTCTCCTAAACCAGGAGACCAGCCATGAAAGGTGGGGTGGAGAGAGAGAAGGTGGGAGGCAGAGTGAGGCGCCTCTCCTGTAGCCTCCTTGGGGCTGGACCTGAGCTTCCTTTTATTGGTTTTATAACCCGAGTGAATTTCCTTGCTGTGATGGTGGAAGCGCTCCATCTTGGCTGATCCACCCAAGTTCTGAAGAGTTTTGTTATGCTGAGCTTTTTGAGCTTTGGTTTTTCTTCTTTCTCATCCAGGTTGAGGGTATCCTCCGTTTTTAACCCACTTTGTGTGTTGGCGTCAGGCTTCCAACACTTGTTACTTCACTAGTGCATCTATACCTGGGAGGAAGCGTGAATGTAACAGAATGAGACGAACAAAAACAGCTGTTCCATTCTGTCCATGAAGTCCTTTTTTGAAGCCTGGCCTGGAGCCTGCAGCCCTGATTTAGTGTTTCGTGTCCCTGCAGTGAACCTGCTGTGGATTAGCACTGCATTCACCTCGTGTAACCTTACCTAAGCCTTGCTGATGCATACTGGCAAACGTAGGGGTGCTCAGTGTGCTTCCACTGCGAATCAACCATCTCTTGTGTCTTTCTCCCCAGGAAGCTGACAGCTGTCAGAACTCTCTGGATTACTGGACGATACACGGCCTATGGCAAGCTCCTGATGGGTGGGCCCGTGAGCAGGCGGGCGGCAGCTGGCTGGCACCCCTCGTCTCCTCTTCACACGCACTTGCTGTCTTTGTTAGGAGTTTATGCAGTGGACCAGAGCTTTATTTAAATGTTCTTAGTCTTTCTAACATAACTAAATCTGTGTTTTAGTTCTGTCTGGGTAGACTAGTAACTATTTTAAATATGGGCTAAGGGGTTCTCGGTACACTTTAGGACCGCCAGATTTTAACTTTATTTCAGTATGTCTTTGGGCCCATTATAAACAAACATAAGAATAAATGAGTAAGTGAGGTACAGAGAGAGAATCAGAGAGAATCCATATGCTCCCTCCATGGACTCTGGCCTGTCTGTCCTGGGTCTGCCTGGGTTCTGCTGGTGCTCCTGTGTGCACATGCACTTTCATGTTCCGTCCTGCACATTCACTGGTGCTGGAGGGGGCCCACTGCTCTGATAAGGGATGGGACCTAGGCACTAGCTTCTAGTTCCACGTTCTCCCCAGCTCTTCAGGTCACCAACATGCCAGTCTTTGGGACCTTAGTCTTCCTTGGACTTTGCTAGTTGCCTTCTGTTCTCAGATACCCTAATTGTGGTTGCTGCCTTTCTGAGCCTGGAATGAAACACTTCCAGGCTTTTCTCCCTCTTGCCAGTGGGCAAAGGGTGCAGATTTCTGCTGCGAGGCATCCTGGGCTGTGCAGGGCTCCCAGGGGTCGTGGGAGGTCAGTGCAGTGACCGCGTGAACCAAGCTGCACCTAGGCGTATGTGTTGGTGTGTCCAGAGTCAGACTTGTTCTGATAGAATACAACTCAAACGCAGGGAGTGTGAGTGTGTACCAAAAAATAAAGCAAAGGTTGTCCTAGCTAGTTTTGTCGTGGGCCAGGCCCTTTGTGAGCCTGGTGGTTGTAACACCTCCCTGAGTGCCATTGCCCTGTAGAGGGACGTAGGCTGCTCTCCTGCTGTTTGGGAATGCCCACGCCCAGGTCAGACCCCTGAGAACCCTCCTGCTAGAAGACAGCTGGGGTGGGGCCGACTCCAAAGTGCCCCTATGGGTAGCTCATTGTGCTTCCTCTACTAAAAAGCCTGGTTGCCTTATTCCTGGGTGTTTTGAACACTCTTTCCTCTTCAGAAGTAACTCAGACTGTGACAGCTGATACCTGGGCATTCTTTGTTAAATGGCTCGTGTGGGTAAGGGGTTCCCAGAGGGACTTTCTCTCTGTGTTCTCTGCAGACTTCAACATGTGTGTTCTAATGTCATGTAGAAGCCATTTCGAGCAAGGCTAATATTTCTTGTTTTGTGTCCTTTCATTTGGATCTCAAGGCCTGACAAAGCAGAAGAATGTAATCGATCCTGGCACTTCAATGTAGATGAGATTAAGGTATTAACTTTTGATTATATTTCTGCTGTAGTAAAGCCTTGAACAACATTAACTCTTTTTCACAGGTGTACCTTCAAAGTTGTGCTTAAAATTCCAGGGTTGTGAAGGTATCCAATAGGACGGGATGGCTGGTGACGTTTTAGTAATTATCAGTACTGAAAACAGCCTCATAAATTAAACGAGAGCTGCCTGTCACCCTCTGCCCTGCAGGAACGAACATGGGAAGGTGCTCAGGGGGAGCAAGGCAGCCTGGCTGCCCAGACCCTGAGGCTCATGGCCAGCCTCAGTCAGTCTCCAGCCCCCAGGCTCCTGGGTCAGGGGCTGCATGGGTTTCTGGTTGGTGTGGGATGTGGTGTGGCGACTCCAGACAGCTGTAGCTTAGGGAGTGTGCACACAGTACTACCTAGGCTGGCCTTTCTGGCCATGGTAGAACTAGGGTTCTTAGTATAGACCCTGAATGGGGGAAAGGATGCCCAGTTCCAGTGCAGAACTCCTGGTGAGGAGTAAGTCAGAGGGCTGCAGTTTACGAGCACTGGTAGCCAAAGGTCTCTTAGACACTTCTAATTCATGTCGAGTGCAGAACCCGCCCTGACTCGTGCATTGGTCTTTGCTTAGGGGAGCCTGCGATTCTTGCCTGTAGTCAGGCACATGTCAGGGTGACCAGATGGGCTGGGCTGGGGCAGGCCTGACAGTATGGACCGAGAGGAGCAGGGGCAGGCCTGGAGTAGCGCCCGCAAAGGGCCTGTGAAGACAGAGAAGGGAGATTGATGAGATGCCACAGAGTTCTCTGTTCTGGGGTCCATAATAGAAAGGGAGAAGTGCCTTCTGGAATAAGGGCCTGGGGCGGCTGGCAAGCACAGCTTGTTCCACTGTGGTACCATGTTCAACATGGCACTTGTCCCAAACTAAAGTGGCCTAGTTTGAGCAATAATTTACATTGTCACCCCGTGTCTTTTCCAGAGGGCTGATGGTGACTAAAGACAGATTAAGTGGGTGAGGAAGGAGCTCTTTTTTTTTTTAGCAGAAGCACTTAACCACTGAACCATATCCCAGCCCTTTTTATTTTATTTTTTTATTTTGAGACAGGGTCTCGCTGAGGTACTTTGGACCTTCCTAAATTTCTGAGGCTGGCTTTGAACTTGGGATCCTCCTTCCCGCCTCAGTCTCCTAAGCCACTGGGATTACGGGCATGGGCCACCTTGCCCAGCAGAGGGAGCCGTCTTGATGGTGGGCAGCCCTGAGGGAGGAGGAGGCAGGGCGGTGTGCGTATAGGGCAGGCAGGCCAGTTACTGGAGGGTTGATGGGGACTGAGGGCAATGTTGTGAAATGGGAGAAAGCAGTTCCCCTCAGTTTGTTTATAGGCATTTTTATTGGAAAAAATATCTTGTTTGGTTTAATAGACATATAAATGAAAAATGCACTGGAGCCCTTCGGGATTTGGTGTAACCAACTGGTGTCACAGTGTAGGAGGGCTCAGGCTGCCCAGCTCAGACCAGCCCTTCTCTGCAAAATGAGAGTGGATTGTTTTAAAAGGCATTATTTTTAGAGCAGTTCTGTGTTCCCAGATCAGTGGGATGGCACGTGCAGACTGAAGTCCGTGCGAACACCCTTCCGCCTGCCTGCTACATTTGTCGTGATTGATAAACCAGTAGTGACGACTGTTAGCTGAAGGTCACCATTTGCTTCAGCTTCGCTCCTTGTGCTGTACAGTTTTACTGGCTTTGATAAGACATGAGGACACATGTCCCCCACATGGTCATTCAGAGTAGTTTCACTGCCCTAAAAGCCCATGTCCACTTGTCCCTCCCTCTCTCCCCCCACCTTTCTCTCCTCCCCCCCTTTCTCCCCGCCCCCGAACCCCTTGCAACTGCCAACCTCATTGTATCTCTTAAAATGTTGCCGTTTCAGGGCTGGGGATGTAGCTTGGTGGTAGAGCCCTTGCCTAGCGGGCACGAGGCCGTGGGTCAGCGCCCAGGACTACAGAAAACCAGAAAACAACTACAATAGATCTTCTTTAGGGAAATTTTGCGTTTTCCGGAACGTCACATAGTTGGAATCCCACAGAATGTGTGATGCGCACACATCAACTTATCAACATGCACTCCAGGTGCTTGAGTCTTTTCCTGGCTTGATGTCTTGCTTTTTTTTACTGCGGAGTGATAGTCCATGTTCTGGATGCACCTGCGGAGCCTGTGGTCCATCAGAACTTGTTTTTCTCGTGGAGTTGTATGAGTGCTCAGATTGCTTAGATTTTACTCCTGCACATATCTTAAGAAACACCTCGTACAGTACAAGCACAGCATTACTTCACTCACCTGTTAATATATAAGCATAGCTTGAATTTTTGAATATGTTAGTTTATCCAACTTGCATTCTGAGTTTTGTGTTTGTCAGAACTTGTGTAGACTGTTTTCATTTATTTTTAAATCACCCGTAGGATCTCTTGCCGGACATGAGGACGTACTGGCCTGATATCACTCACCCATCTTCCAACCGCACCCAGTTCTGGTAAGTGGCAGGCGTCATGCTAGGCTGGGGAGGTACTTAGTGCATGTGGAATGGAAGCTCTGGGCAAGGCGGGAGCAGGCGGGGAGCACCTGTCTTCTGAGGCTGGGAAGCAGGAAGCGCCTCAGTTTTAGGTGAGGGCTGACAGAATTGAGCTTATACATGTGTTTTCTCTCCTGTAAGATTTTTTCTTCTAAAGTTAAAATACATCAAGTACTTGGATGTCTTGGTCCAAATTAGAAGTGAATGTTTCTTAGGGATATTGTGCTGTTCTCTTGAAATACATTTTAAAAGGAAGACATACCTAGGAGATAATGACCTCACTCCTGTCTGGGGAGTAGAGAAGGTGAGATCCTTGCCTGAGGCTGAGCCCACAACACCTGCCCAAGCACTTGACCTCCTAGGTGGGAGCTTCTGTGAGCTCATACCTGTCATGCAGGAGTGTGAGCCCTGGGCAGAAGAGCTGTAGTCAGCTCAGTCATTGCTTTTTCAAAAAGATAAGATTGACATTCCTTTTATTTGCATCATGTCAACTGAAGGTAATCGGTTCTTTTCCAACATCTTTCTCTAATATGACAACCTATGATTCAGACTATAACTAATCTTTCCCAGAAAGATTAATCTAGCCCAGAAATATTTTCATGTACAATTTTCAGGGGAAAAATAAAAGCTGAGTTTAGCAAAAGGCTTTTATAACAGTGGAATGAGGGAGAGAACCCCCCCCAAATGGCCACCGCTCAGCCTGTCGTTCACTGGACCGTATGTGCTTTGGGACTCATGGAGGCACTCCCAGTGAAAGTTCAGTTGATGAATAGCTCAGGCTTCAGCCCTTGTTTGGCACAGCCTACACTCTAGGAAATGGCTTCAAAATAGCTCATTACCATCATGAATTGAAGTAGAGGAACAGGAGGAAACCTCTGTCAGTTCAGTGTGTTTCAAATGATAAATCTGTTAACTGTACTGGTTAGTTTTCAGGCACTATAATAAATAGGTGAGAGAATCAACTTAAAAAGAGGAAAGGTTTATTTTTGCTCATGGTTTTGGAGGTTTTAGTCCATGGTTGGTTGGCCCCAGTGGCTCTGGGCCGTCAGTGGCACAGTGCATCATGGCAAGAGCGCTTGGCAGTGGAGGCTGCCTCACCTCCTGGCAGCCGGCAAACAGGAAGGCTAGGGTCCCGATTTCCCCCTGAGAGGCACACCCCTGATGACCTAGTTCCTCCCACTAGGCCCCACCTCTTTTTAATTTCCCACCACCTCCCATAGCCCCACAGGCTGGTGACCACGCCTGCAATACTGGGCCTCGGGGGATATTTCAATCCGAGCTGTAGCAGTAACTGAGCATACACAATACAGCTTTCCAGCTGTAGCCTTATTTCCTGATTTGAGCCAAATGACCAAATAAACAAGCTCACACAGGTAAAGACGGCCTCCGTGATGGTCCCAATGCCTAGGCAGGCAGCATGGGCACTGCACAGGCAGGGTGAGTGACCGTCCTTCAGGCTGGATAGTGAGTGAATCACACGCTCTGTTCCAAACAGGGCAACTGTGACCATGACTGTGACCATGACCGTGGTCAGTGCTCCACTATCAAGAGCCCGGGGGCGCACACTGAGGGGAAGGCATGCCCCTGCCTCCCAAGGCTTGCTCTCCACTCCCAGGTCTTCATCATCAGGTTGTCCACAGCACTCCACAGGGAAGCATCCTGGGGAGGGAGCCTCCTGCAGAACATGACAAACCCTGCCCAGTCCAACATACATAGTAGGGCGTCTTGGCATTTTTTGCGTGGTGTTTAAGATAGTTCCTAAGATTAGCCATTATGAAGAGCATGTGTAACAGCGACTCTGCAAAGTGAGGGTTTCTGTTTTGTTTTCTGATTCTTATAAGAAAATGAACGAGATTTAGGTCACACTCAACTTGGCCCTGCAGCCTCAAGTGGGCTGTCAGGGCTGAGTGGCGCCTGGTGGGTATGTGGCTCTCACTGCTGATGGGCAGGTGACAGTGGAGGGTGACACCCAGGACATCTACCCCTGGGCCCTGCTCTGCGCTCAGTGGACCAACCAGGGCATCTCCAAGGAGAGGGCAGCACCTGAGTCACCTGGGATTGGTAACCGACCCCTCTGATGGTAAATAAAAACTGTCCAGTTGTAAATGATGTGATTAAATATTTTGAGCTACATTATTATCAATATTTTAACATGTTCTTTCCTCCAGCATCTGTTGAGTTAAGCTTGCTCTGAAGGTAATAATAATCGACTTTGGACATCAGTAGTCAGCGGTACCCTGTGCTGGGCACTGTTCTTGCTTGTGTGAAAGTGCTCTGCAGGCTTCTTTGCTCCCACGCCATCCCTGAGGGACAGGTCCCAGGAGAGTCGTCACTCCAGTTACATTGCAATTAGCCATTCAGCTCCCTTTCTATTCCATGGAATATAGAAAGTTATGAGAGAATCTGCCTGGAAACTTCTAGAAGAGGCTCATTATTTACCTGTATTTATCCTTTCTGCGTTCGATTTCCATACTTTCCTCAGGCCCGAGAGACTTGTTACATCTGTCACAGTTCTTTAAAACTCACACTGTAGATGAATTGTACCGTGGATTAATGCACAGATTGTACTTTTGAAGGACTGCATGTTAAGTGCTTTATAAGTAGTTGCATAGACATTATTTATTAAAGCTTAAGGAGTTAATCCCTGATAAGCCCGGGGACACCTCACACTCGTTCTGTCTTTCCATGCTAACCATGACTGTATCTGGACTGTCAAGTTGTCAGCCCTTCTGAAGGTGGGTACATGTCTGCTCAGCCATTAATGAGCTGGCAGTGTGGTGCGAAGGGCCCTGACCAGGGATCAAGAGGGGTTCAAGTGCAGGCTGTGGGACAACCTGGCCCTGTGCCCTTCAGCAGGAGGCCTAGCCCCTCACATATGCGGCTCCCCGTTGCTGAACAGGCAGTAGTGCTCTCCCCTGGGAGCTAGGTGCAGCCTAAGGAGCTGGCAGCAGCCATGTTTTCCTGGAACACAAACTGCTGTTCCTCTAAGACTTGGTCCTGCTCCTCGGTGGTGTGCTGCCGTCTCCTGTGGAAAGGCCACGCCAACTGTAATGTGCAGCCAAGAGGGGCCTGGGCCGAGGCGTTCCTTGGTGACTGGCCTTGTGTCTTCTTGGCCCCTGTGTAGGAGCAGGGTGTGCCCCTATCTGGCGCAGCAGCGGGTGGCTGGGTGGGTGTCTCAGCGATGGCTTTTCTCTTCCCCACGTGGGTGTGTCCACTGAGCCAGCCAAATGCTAGGGAGAGCTGCTGGGTGGTGGGACACGGAGGCCCAACAGGGGTGCCCTTGGGGGTTGGCCTGTTTGTGGAGTCTCGTCCCCAGTACAGGCAGAGTGGCTGCCAGCATTGAGGACGCAGTATTGGCCTTTCCATTGCTCAGGGCAGTGGCGTGCCCCGCGTGGCTGGGGTGCTGGGAGCATGTCTGAACCGCTGCTCTAAACCCCCAGGAGGCATGAGTGGGAGAAGCACGGAACCTGCGCTGCCCAGCTGGAAGCCCTCAACTCCGAGAGGAAGTACTTTGGGAAGAGCCTGGCTCTTTACAAGCAGCTGGACCTCAACAGGTGGGTGCATCCTCTGCAGCCTCCCAGCCTGGGGCCTCATGGCCAGGGTGAGTGTGGACAGTGACCCACCAGTAGTCCCTGCCGCCCCTGAGCCTCACGGGGCTCAGGCTAGGGCTGCCTCCCTAGACGCTGACCTGCTGTGGAGTGGCCAGTCGGCCCAGTGGGGCTGGTGAGGCGTGACAGAGCTGTTCCTCGGCCTCCAGTGAGGCTGCAGCCTGAGACTGGAGCAGGCAGAGCAGCAGGCCCGAGTCCTCCAGCTCTAGAAGTACCCCAAGCCTGTGGACCTGCCACTACCTGCCCTGGCCTTGTATCTGGAGTCAGGGAGCATATTTTCACCATGCAGGAACCAGTGAGCTTGTAAGGAGGCATGTCTGCAAGTCAGTCCACTCGTTGCCAGTCTGATGCAGGACAGAGGAGGCTGGACACTGAGGAGTCAGCAGGAAGCAGGTTTATTGGCTGCAGCTGGTCCAGAAGGGGACTTTTGGAGGACCCTGCCTGCCACTGTTTTCTTGCTTTTCCTGGGAGCACTGCAGCTGGCTGAGGGACAAGTCGGTCCCTGGAGAATGCCTTGGGAGGGGCTCTCTGAGACTTTGTGCTGTGCCTCCGCAGCTTAGTCTGTTGGGTGACTCCCTCATGGGCTCTCTGTAGCCGTGCTTTAGGACATAATTCAAGGCTGACAGGCATGTGACATATTTAAAGACTTGGCCAGATGCATTTTTCTAGGATAAGCTTGGATTCCAAAAGTCAGTTGCTAACCATCTTTAAAACAGGTGTCCTCCTGGGAGACTGCAGAGGGGGCCATATAGGAGGAGTAGGGGCCCAGGCCCAGGAGTGTGTGGCACTGCGGAGCCCCTGCAGTGGTGTTCTGCAGCGCTGGCTTCTGGAAGGTGCCAGAGGGAAAGCACCAGTACTGAGGGAGAGGGGTTGGGTAGTAGCCATGGTGTGCTGTTCCCACGGCAGATGTGGGGTCCAGAGTCACAGATAAGAAAACGCCCTCCTGCATGAGTGTCTTAATTCTCTATGAAATAAGCTTGCTTTCTACAGCTAACTTTGTCTCCTTAATTTCAGCATGCTCCTAAAGTTTGGGATTAAACCATCCATCAATTACTACCACGTAAGTGTTGCCTTTTCATCTGACCTGATGTGCGCCTGCCCCGGACACCTGCGTGTTGCCCCACAGTGTAGCTGTGAGCTACAGCTGGACTTTAGAGTGACCCAACACAACCCTTGCTCCCTCTCATGCTCTAACTAGCTTCCCCGTGATGTTCTTTGCATTTACACACTGAGTGTGAATGAAGGCTACTGTGCCAGTGGTTTGGAGGCATGCGTGCCCCATGCTCAGAAGTGGTGTGTTGTGCTCCATAGTTTGCAGAGTGGGTGGAATTCAAGTGTAAAAAGGGGACATCCATTTTTATAATATGTTTGAGAAAAAAGCAATTTTTCATGATAGAACTGTGTGACATAGAAATTGAAACATGGCCAGAGCTGATTGGCTGGGAAGGGTACGGAACCAGCCACTCAGTCCCGGGCTGTTCTCGCTGACAGTTCCATTGGCCTTTGGCCGCGCGCACTCTGCTGGGGGCTGCTGTGGTCCGTGGTGCCCCTTGACGGGGCAGAGTGGCTCAGCTCGGTGGCAGCTGCAGCCGAGACAGACGTGTTACCTGCAGAACCTCAGGTGCTGCCCGGGTCTTCACAGAGCTGCATGCAGGCTCTCACTTCAGGGCAGTATATCAGATTCTTGAGGCAGTGGGGTGTTTATCAGGTATGGATCTTAAAACAGGGTGACGGTGACGCTTTGAGTTGTCTGACAGCTTGGGGCTGGGGCTGGACCCTGAGCAGTTTTGGCCCCTGACGAGTGGGCAGTGTTGCCTCTGCTCCCCATGGCGTCTGTCGGACTGGAAACGTTTCCCCAGTTCTCTTCCTCCCTCCATGGATCCCGTAGGCTTGAGGAAGGTGTAGCTGCTGCCCCTCGAAGACTTCCCTGCCCAGGCAGCTGTGCAGCCCTTTTGGTCCTGCTCTGGACTCACGTTCACATAGACAAGGGTGGTGGGTTTTAGGTTTTTGCCCAGAACTTGGGGTTCAGAGACTGAGTGGTAGGAGCAGCAGTGGCCCCCGTTTGCTGAGCCCGTGAGCTCTGGGGACTCTCTAAGGTGTGGGAAACACACAATGGTGACCCAGGGGTCCCCGCTGTGAGGGCAAGTCTAGCTGGCAGGCTTCCTGCTCTGTGTCCAGCATACGGCTCTGGACACACGCCAGCTGGAGCCCCAGGAGGGCTGAGCTGACTCCCTAGGAAAGGTGTTGTTGAAACAGCCCACAGCATGTCACTGTGAGCACAGGAGGAGTGTCCCCAGTGGGAGAGCCAAGGGCAGCGCTGAGTGAGAGCAGGGGCCTCAGGGGCCCGGGAGCAAGGGCACAGGAGGGCTGCTCAGCTGCATGGAGCTGGGGGAGATCCAGAGAGGCCACGCTCCTGGGATAGTGGGGGCCAGGGTGACTGAATCCAGCCTGCACAGTTTGAACTTCAAGACTCTGCAAGGTCCAGGAGGAGAGCAGACAGGGAGGGAGGCCATGGGCTGGGAGAGAAGGCATCCAACACAAGGCAGAGGAAGGGGTAGGAGAGGAGGGCAGCAGGGCAGGGGCTCTGCAGGGTGTTGGGGCATGGATGAGCATCACAAGCAGCCACCACAGAAGCAGAGCACAGAGGGCTGCAGGTGGCCCTGGGAGGTGCGACTCCCCAGGGAGAGTGCAGGGGAGGGGCGGGAAGGGGAGTCTCCAAGAGGGGCAGGGATGGAGGGGTCGGGGCATGCAGCTGAGGGTCGGGAGGTGGGTACTCGGAGCCAATGCCTGCCTTCTGAGTAGGAAGTGGTCACTGTAATGTGTTGGGGCAGGGTTGCAGAGTGGGCGGGGCTGCCTTCAAGGGGGCTGTGGTCTGGGCATTTCAGTAGGGTGACTCTGCAGAGGAGAGGCTGGGCTGGGCACAGAGGGCAATGGGAGGGGAGTCAGCTTGGAGCAGAGAGGACTAGCGGATGGAGCCCAAGTCCCCCATGTCCTCTCCTCAGGGTGGGGAGGGGTCATTGTCATGGTCTCTTGAGAGCCCAGCCAGGAGCTCTTGGAGAACGAGGTCTGAGGCACTGTTTCTGTTAGCACGTCACACTCTGCGTACTCTGTGACCTATCCTATTGAGGCTTCGTTTCTAATACACCTTTGTTTAACGTCAGATTGCAGATTTTAAAGATGCCCTCACCAGATTCTATGGAGTGGTACCCAAGATCCAGTGCCTTCTGCCGCAACAGGTGAGGCAAGCCGTGCTTTCTCTTCCTGGCTGTCCTTATGGAGAAGACGGTCACTTTCTTGATAGCTCTGTCTTCACCACAGTGTTCCCAGGAGTGGAGTTGCATTTGTGCACATGTGTCCGTTTGTGTGCACATGTATCTGTGCATGTGTGTCTGCGTGTGTCTGCGTCTGCACATGTGTGCATGTGTGTGTGCATGTGTGTCTGCACGAGTGTGCGTATCTATGCATGTGTGTCTGCACATGTGTGTGCATGTGTGTCTGTATGTGCGTATGCATGTGTGTCTCCATGTGTATCTGTGCGTGTGTCTGCACGTGTGCACATGTATCTGCACGTGTCTGTGCACGATGCGTGTGTGCTGTGGGCACTGGGCCTGTGCATGTGCGATGTGCACACGTGTATCTGTGGGGTTTGTGTGCGCACAGGAGTGTGTTTCTTTGGGGCTGTGCTAGAACAGTGTTTGACCTCTTGCCACTTGGGCCTGAGGAGAATATACGTGGCGTACCAGGGAACGTGGAACCTGGAGAGGAGGTAGAGATTTTACTAAGTTGAACATTTCTAAGTTAGAGAAGTTCTAAGTTTTTGTGTTGCTAATCTTAATTATTTTAATTGCAGTTTTCTGTCAGACTTATAGACAAAATTGTAGTTTCTTTTTTCAGCCAAAAGTATCTGGGTTCTTTTAGCAACAATGTAGTATGTACCTATGAAGTTATTGGTTCTCTCAGTGTCTTGGTGTGTTTGCAGCGTGTGCACTTGGTCTGCATGCATGCAGGTCCCTTCCAAGCGAAAAGCACCTTCCTTCCCAGAGGCTGCCAGGCTGATGGAGGCCTGAGCTTTGGCTGAGCTGGCCCTGTGTTCACCAGCCATGCTCTGCTCACAGGGCTTTGCTCCTATCTGTCACCTCAGGTCTGGAGCTTCTTTGGTTATCAAGGCGTTTCTAAAGCTTCAGGATCCTAAAATCCTGATGATGAGCCAAGGGCTGAATGCTAAAGCATCTGTGCCTTTTTGTTTTCAGGGTGAGCAGGTGCAGACCATCGGTCAGATAGAGCTGTGCTTCACCAAGGAGGACCTGCATTTGCGAAATTGCACCGAGCCAGGGGAGCAGCTGTCCCCTAAGTGGGAAGTATGGCTGGCCAAGGGGGCTGCAGCACAGGGGATGGCAGTCTGTGAAGATGGCCCAGTCTTCTACCCGCCTCCAGGAAAGACCCAGCATTGATCCCCAAATTTGGAAATATTCTGTTTTACAAAAGAAGAGATTCACAAATCACTGCTTTCTAAACACAATTCCAAAGCTTTTTAAAGTGTGCTCTGCTTTTTCCTTTAGTGTCTGTGAAGTGACTTTGTCCCTGCCCCGTCACCTACCCTCTTGGCTCCTCTTCTGTGGACTTAAAATTTGCAGATGAGGTCGTATTTGGCCTCGTTTTCCATCAGAAGGGGACCAAGAGATTCAAGCCACTGCTGTGTATTTAGAAATGTAAGTGTAGCCCAATGAGTGTTCCATCCTTAGGTTGTAAGTTCTAGAACCTTGAGACACCCCTTCCTTGGAGGGTGTTACTGCCCCGCATCAGGATCTTGGCCTGTCACATGAGGGTGGCGGTGCTGTGCTGAGTGGACCTCTTCCTCGTGTGTTTTATGAACACTGCCGTCTGCCCTAGGTTCTGCCTGGTCTGTCCTTTTTAATTTTTTTTTCTGTTTATTTTTTTATTTTATAATCGTTTTAATTTGTTCTTGTTAGTTCTACATGACAGTAGAATGCATTTGACATGCACATACATGGAGTGTAACTTCTCCCTCCTCTGGTTGTACGTGGTGGGGAGTTACCTTGGTCATGAAATCATATATGCACAAGGGAAAGTGATGTCTGACTCGTTGCTGTCTTTCCTAGTCCCACCCCCTCCCTTCCCTTCATTCCTCTTTGTCTAATCCACTGAACTTCCATTCTCCTCTCCTCCCTTATTGTGTATTAGCATCACATATCAGAGAACATTCAGCCTTTGGTTTTTGGGACTGGCTTATTTTGCTTAGCATAATATTCTCCAGCTCCATCCACTTACCAGCAAATGCCATCATTTCATCCTTCGTTAAGCCTGAGTAATTTTCCATTGTGTATAGATATCACATTTTCTTCATCCATTCATCTGCTGAAGGACACCTAGGTTGGTTCCATAGTTTGCTATTGTAGGTTGAGCTGCTGTAAACATTGATGTGGCTGCATCACTGTAGCATGCTGATTTTAAGTCCTTTGGGTATAGACCAAGGAGTGGGATAACTGTTAAATGGTGATACCATTTCAAGTTTTCTGAGGAATCTCCATACTGCTTTCCATAGTGGTTGCACCAATTTGCAGTCCCACCTGCAACGTATGAACCTTTTTCCCCTACATCCTCACCAACATTTATTGTTGCTTGTATTCTTGATAATTGGAGTGAGATGAAATCTCTGTGTAGTTTTAATTTGCATTTCTCTTCTGTTTATCTTAATAAGGTTAATAACCTTATTTATTTTATATAGGGAACTTAATCTGTGCAGATGTTAAGTATTTGAAAATATTTAATTCCCAGAACAACCATGTTTTCAAAATAACTATGTCTTAAAAACAGCTCTATTGATTCATAGGAAGGCACTTAACCATTTAAAAGATTTTTCAGATTGACTCCAAAACAAAACCTAACTCCACTATGTCTCCAAGAGATACATCCTGAAACGCAGAGATTCAGAAAGGCAGGACACACAGAGAGATGAACCCGGCAGACGGATGGTGAGGAAGAAGGCCTCGCCCCAAGTGGCAGGAGACGAGCTCCATCCTAGATGCCCAATGGCTTCTCAGATCCAAGGTGATCAGGGACTTGGACAAAAGCAGGCCTTCATTTTTTCTTTTCTGTGCTAGAGGAAAGAGCCAATCTTGCCCCGTGCTGGGTGAGGTGAGGGGCAGAGTGCCCCCGGGGACGTGTCCCCATACTGTGTGGGTCCCTCCACCTGGCCGTGTCCCTCGCCCCTCTTCCGTCTGTCTCCAGTGCCTCCCCTAGGCTTGCCCGTCCAGAGTGCTGCTTGGCCCTGCCCAGCTGGTTGGCTTAGACGTTGGTGAGAGGACAAGTGGCAGCATGAGCAGGGACCTGCCTCCCTGACTGGCAGAGCTCCCCCAGTGTGCGTCAGCAGGGACACTTAGGCCTTGGGCAACTGGAAGGTGCTGTTTCTTTGGTTTTGCAAGGTTGTGGCTCAGGGTTAGGGTTTCTGCTTTAGTGTTTGCAAATGAGCTGAGGAATTTGAACAGAGGTCCTCCTTGAATTGTGTTTACCTTAGCCTTGGAAGGTTGAGGAAGGCAGGCTGCGACGTCCTTTAGACATTGTCTAAAATCTGCCTGTGTATTTATTTTTAAATAAGCCCTTACTTAAAAAAATAATAATAAGGCACAGTTGTTATCCTGAGCATTTCTTGAGAGTAGCCTGGGGCTGAGACAGGATGGTGTGCTGGACAGAGGTGGGCTGGGAGTGAAGCGGGATCATGCAGGGTGACCTGCCGTTGTCATTCTGAACGCGCGTGGTCTGGTATGGCATACATGAGGGGCACAGAGCCCACAGCACCAGGGTCCTCAGGAAGAGCTCCTGATGTGACCTGTGCTTCTGTTTGGGTCCAGTACATGGCAGAAGGTAGTAGGTAAGCTTTCCACAGTGAACTAAGCCAGGTACGGGCAGGGCACCTCGCGAGCAGGGGGCATGGGAAGGACTCCAATTCTGAGCGCGTTTTCACGTTAAACGGGTAAGTCTTGGATGTTTTCTAAATTCAGCTCACGAGGCCGGCTTGACCATGCTGTCCTCTGTCAGTGCGGCAGGGAGGAGGGAGTCTGCTCAGGTTTGGAAGATGAGGAGGCAAGGGACAGGCCAATGGGGTCGGAGCCAGGCCCTGGCATGTCCTTGGGCAGGGAGCTGAGGCAGCCACCAGTGTTCAGTGAGGGGTCCCTTTGCCTGAAGCATCCCTGCAGCACTGCGGAAAGAGGGCCCTGCAGCCAGACCTGGAGGGGCAAGTGGGGTTGGAGTGTGGACGTGAAGGATGCCATCGGCAAAGTAGGGAAAGGACCTGTGGGCCCTGACGCCCTGGAGCCTATCCTGGCATTAACCCAGGGCTGCCCACACGCCCAGAGCATCTCTGTTGCCTTGGGAAAGGTGTGGCCCCCTTCAGAGTGCTCTTCCCACCTAGAAGGCAGAGCCTGCCATCCAGCAGGGGGTCTTAATCCCCAGCTGTCGCGCCTCCGTGCAGCTTTCTACCCCATCAGCTAGTGGCACCAAGTCCACTCCTTCCAGGAAACCCCAGAGTGAGCTTGGGCTTCTTGTCGATTTCCCCTCCGCCAGGAGCAGCTCTTCTTAGCACGTTCCTTGGCTGCCTCCCGCTGTTGGCTCAGCTCAGCTCAGGGCTGCTTGCTGGACCACGCAGACTCCCAGCCAGCCTTTGTCATGACCTTCATTGTCCTGGAGCCCGAGTGCTAGTGGGGAGGGTGACAGCAATGGGGGGATAAAACAAAAATGAATAAAATAAAGTGGGTTGTGTGTCTGGTGGGGAAAGGATGGAGAGGTGGTGGCCAGGGGTGTCCGAGGAGGGAGCCCCTGCCTGTCAGGATAGGGCTTCATCCAGCTGGGCTCCCTGAGGCCACTGCGGTGTTGGAGGCAAGGAGCGCTGCTCCCTTGTTCTGAGCACGTGGACAGATGGGACATCAGAGAAGACGGCCGCAAGGCACACTCAGGAAACACTACTTCTCTCTATGCCCAGATGCAAAGAGCTCACAAACTAATTGCTTCAGTGTTTCTGTGAATTCTGGGCCAGGGATAAAAAGAATTCAATCCAGATTCCAAGGTCGTTGAACACTGGACTGTAAATATTTTTCCAGAATTCAGTGGCACTGGCTGTATTCAGCACTGTGGAGCACTGGGGAGCAGGTGGAGACGGCTGCTTTCCTCACAAGATCTGCTTGGATTAGTAATCGACTTTGTAAGAAGAAAACTTGATTGCGTCGTTTAGGAATGAGCTACATTTCCCACAGAAGGGGCAATAGCTAGGGTTTTTTTAGGCTCAGCAAAATCTTTGACAGGCAATGAGAAATACTGCAATTTTATGTAATTTTTTGTGATGGAAATTCTGGGTTTTTTTGAGTGACTATAATGAGTCTACCATTTACTTTAGACAAAAAGCACAGAATTAGCTTTTCAGGCTCAGCTGATGTTAGAAAGTTGGAGATGGATGAGGCTGGGAGCGTCAGATGCTGTGTTGACTTGATGCTGACGTGCCCTTGGTCTAGACCTGTGTGGATTGAACACATTCACAATCCTACTTCCGGGAGGAAGTGGTGCAATAACTGCTATTCATTTTTTTGATGTTGAAAAGGTGGTATCAGCCTGTTTTCTACCAGCAGACATTGCACCTGGCCCCTTCAGTGGGTGGGGCCTGGCCTGCTGTGCTCTGGTGTTGGGGCATGCCGAGGTCCCCATGAGATGCCAGCTCCTCATGCTGCTACAGTGCTCAGCACAGCCATATGGACCTCGTAGGTGCTTCATGCCTATTTGACCCGAGTGGAGGAAGGACAGCAACTGACCAATGGGGAGACATATGGCTGGTCTCCAGTATTTGGGTGCTTGTTACCTCGTGAAAGCTTGAATGTCACCTAGGTGGTGTTTTGATGAATGTCTTAGGGCAGAACAGAACCAGTCCCCACCCAGTGGGCTGCTGTGTTTACATCAATGAGTGACTTTTTTTTTTTGGTACCGGGGATTGAACTCAGGGGCACTCGACCACTGAGCCACATCCCCAGCCCTATTTTGTGTCTTATTTAGAGACAAGGTCTCACTGAGTTGCTCAGTGCCTCGCCGTTGCTGAGGCTGGCTTTGAACTCGCGATTCTCCTGCCTAAGCCTCCTGAGCCACTAGGATTACAGGTGTGCGCCACCACGCCTGGCAATGAATGACTTTTAACTTTGCTACAACTGAGAATCTGATGTATGGTGATAGCTGCCCACAGGTGGTGTCTGTGGGCTCCCTGGGGGCAATGTTCTGCTGGCAAGCAAGCAGGCCCAGGACTTTCTCAGGCACCAGTGAAAGCATGGATTTGTGCACCTACAGTTATAGACAACAAAAAGGAGGCTATCTTAAGAAAGAAAGGCAACTAGTGGCTTAGTAGTTGAAGGCATGTGACTTCAGGTCATTTGATCAGGGCCGCGGGTCTCTGGGTTCTGTCTCCTCCACACAGTGGTTTTCCCCAGCCCTGCCAGCATCCAGTTGATCAGAGAGAGGCTCTGAGCCATTTCCCTGGTAACAAGGCTACTTCTCCCTAAGCTGAATCTCCATAAGCTCATTATTCTCTTCCATTTTTATTTTCTATACAGGATTCACAAGGACAAATAGTACCTTTCTTTTTGTTTGCTTGTTTTTGCAGTGTTGGGGATCAGATCCATGGCCTTGGGCGTGCTAAGCAGGCACTCTACCACTGAGCCGCACCCCTAGCCAAGGAGCCCCTCTATCACCTTCCCCATTCAGACCTGGAGGATTCTAGTGGAAGGGTCAATTTTATACCTTTTCCTAATAAGAGCGCATGGCAAGTGCCTAAGTTGCATATGCCAGGCATCCTACACCGTGTTCTTGTTTAGTTTTCACAGCTCTGCCGGCTACAGTCCTGGCCATTTTATGGACACAGAAGAGCAGTCAAGTCTAAGTGCATGTGCAGGGATGCAGGCAGAAAGAAAAGCCCCTGAGGGCTGGGTGTAGCAGTGGTACAGCACAGGTCCTGGGTAGATCCCGGCACGCACACACACACACACACACACACACACACACACACACACGCAAGCAAGCATTTGAACTTGCAAGAAGCTGGGTGAGCACACCTCAGGCACAACAGGCATGCTCCAGTGTCTTTGCAGAGGGACCGTGACATGATGGCCTCTGCTTCTCAGCAGCACTGCTCCTGCCGTCTCCTGTGTGCTGGGTAGCACATGGCACTGCCTTGCTGGGGGAACCCAAGATGTCTGTTGGGTTCCGGCCAGGGCAAGCAGCCGCCGGACGCTAACGTCACCCAGCTTTCTTTGTGACTTGAGATGAAAGCTTGAGACGTGGCCTTGAACGCCCCTTCATGGCCTTCTCCTTTGGGCCCTACATGCAAAGACAAGAGAAAGTGGGCGAGAGATCCCCAGGAGCTCCTGGGGTGGAGCGGTGCTCAGTGGGGCAGGGCTGACCTGGCCACAGAAGACGGAGGTCAGCAGAAGGTTGCCATTGCTGTGGCTGGATGGACACAAGCGGGGCCCACGTGCCCTATCAGTGAGGTATAGAGGGGTTGCCAAGTCCCCAGCACACCACCTCAATCAGAGCAGGCCTGTAGACCCTCCAGGAAGCAGCCAGCAGACACAGCTCGGAGGGCACAGCCTTTGGAGAGCCCGGTGCAAACTCTAGGAGGCACAGTCTGCAGGGCAGGGCGGGGCTTCTGTGGACCCATGCTGCTCCATCGGGGCATGAAGCACAGTGGCCACTGTACCCTGAATGTGGCTCTGAAAATCCACAAGTTACCGTGTCTTTACTCAGACCCTTCCTACTGTGCTCTGGGGACTTCTGGCAGAGAATGCAACTGATTGTCGAGTAACTTTTAAATCAGGCAAATTTGAGATGTGGGGATACCCTTTTCCCCATAGTTCTGGGGAGCAGGAGAGAGAGCCACTGCGGGACTTGGGAAGTGTTTGCCCAACCCGTCTCATGCAGCCAACACGTGGTCTTGGCAAGAAAAGTCCTCAGGGTACCACTCCAGACAGTGGGGCCTGAAGACCACAAGTCTCTATCAGTGAGAGCAGGTGGAACAACTTCTCTTTGTGCTGAAAACCTGGCACAGGGGTCGGCACCACTGTGATCCAAGGATCTGAGACCTGAAGAGGACTTGAGACTTCTTTGAAGCAATACAGCTTCCTGGATATGGCCAGTTTGCCTCCCATCGCAGATCTGATTTTCTTAAATCTGACATAACCACGCATAGTTGGGAATTTTGAAGATGAATATCCTCGCAGTGAGTTGAGTTTGGGGAGCATGTGTGGAGTTGCCTTCGCCCTGGTCTCCCTGCGCGCCTCGCTCTTTTTTTTTTTTTTTGGGTACCAGGGATTGAACTCAGGGGCACTCGACCACTGAGCCACATCCCCAGCCCTATTTTGTGTTTTATGTAGAGACAGGGTCTCACTGAGTTGCTTAGTGCCTTGCCATTGCTGAGGCTGGCTTTGAACTCGCGATTCTCCTGTCTCAGCCTCCCTAAGTGCTGGGATTACAAGCGTGAGCCACCGCGCCCGGCTGCGCCTCGCTCTTGGCTGGAGCTGTGTGCTGCTCAGATTAGTCTTTTTAGGCACGGCCTGGGAGCATCACTTAGAAGAGATGTGTGATGATTTCTGAAGTCGTCACCAGGAGGCAGTGGGCAGGTAGGTTTTTACTCAGGTGAGCATACCTTGTGAATATAAAATTCTTCAAAACAGTAGGAGCTTTTGCTCTGCTTTTCTGAAAGCCGCTGTGGTGTCTCGACACATTTTCTTACTTGAATTTCAACAGACTCTCATTTTATTTATTTGTTTCTTTCTTTCTTCCTGTGGTGCTGGGAATGGAACCCAGGGCCTCGTTATGTGAGGCAAGTGCTCTGCTGCTGAGCTGAGCCCAAGCCCTCTGGTTACTGACTCTTAAGCTGAGGCCCAGTGGCTTTCTGCTGTCATGTAATTCTTTTTTTTAAATATTTTTTTAGCTGTAGATGGACATAATGTCTTTATTTTATTGCTTTGTATGTGGTGCTGAGGATCGAACCCAGGGCCTCACGCATGCGAGGCAAGCGCTCTATCACTGAGCTACAATCCCAGCCCCTGTCATGTAATTCTTAATGCTTCTGTGGGTCCCCATCCTGTTCCTTACACTTAGCAGTACAGGGGACTGGCACAAGGATGTTTGGAATACATCATTGCACCTGCATTTGACTGTAACTACAGTCCAGGCAATTTACTTCATTTGCATTAAAATAATGAAATTATGTGAAAATTGGTCCAGAAGAATTGAAACTGGGTCCTGCTCTTCCTTCCATCTTTCTGTTGAGGACATCTTGATCTACCGTGGGAGTTATACTTACATGTCAACTTGACCGGGCCATGGGGTGCCCAGGCATTTGGTCAAATGTTTTTCTGGATGTTTCCATGAGGATGGTTTTGGATGAGATTAATATAAAATTAGTGGACTCTGAAAAGAGCAGATTACCTTCCCCGCATGGAAGGGCCTCCTCCAGTCTGTTGAAGGCCTGAATAGAACCAGGCTGAGCCCCTAGCAAGAGAGAATTCTCCGGTGGGCCACCTACGGACCTGAACCACAGGCTTTGGCTTTGCTCGCCTACATAGCTGCACAACCAATTCCTTAGGACAGTTTTCACACATGCGCATTCTGCTCCCAGGGGGATGTCTGGCCAACGCAGACCTTGCATGAAGGCGGCGAGCTGTGCAGGTCGTGTGCACACCTGCCGCCCCAGTCCCTGGGCCTTTCCATGTTGACGGCTTCCGGAAGCCTCCTTGCTGGGGGCAGTGCAGTGCCGGCACAGGCCTTCGTGTGGGGCCTCCCCGATGGCCCTGGCTTCCTGGGGAAGTGTGCGCTTGGACACGGATGCTGCTCCCAGCCTGAGCAGCAGAGGTGGGAACCCAGGTGTGCGGTGACAGGGAGCCTGGCACCCGGCCTCTGCTCCACCAGGCTCTCTCCAGGGCCACCTGGCCACCTGCATTGAGAGCTGGAATGTGGTGCAGAGAACTCTTCCCCAGGAAGCACTTGAGAGTATGTGGCTGACCTGATGCCTGTCACCCCCAATATTCAGGGCGTTTTCTTTTTCATTTTTTAAATTTATTTATTCTCCTTAGGTATACATGATGACAGACTGCATTTTGATTCATTGTACACAGATGGAACACAACTTTTCATTTCTCTGGTTGTACGTGATGTAGAGTCACACTGTGTATGCAGTCATACACGAAGCTAGGGCAACAATGTCCATTCAGGGTGGTTCTACAAAGAAGGACATTCGTTTACATACTCACACATGGCTGTGGGCATCGAGAACTCGACCCCAACAAACCACTCACCCATCCCTAACCTCATTCTGTTCATACTGGTTGCTCAGTAATGCCCAGGTGGCCAAAGCACAGGGGGACCCCATGTAGCGGTGGGCTGTGGAGCCTGTGGTCTCCTCCAGACTGGAGTGTGCTCAGGGCTCCCACGGCCTCTGCCTGTGCCTGCTCCCAGCTGAGCTCTGCCGACATCTCCCCAGGGCAGGCTCCCTGTGGGCCAGAGGCTGCGCTGCCCTGGTGTGTCCTGCCAAGCGGCTTGGTCTGGGTGGCTGGCTCCGCAGCTTTATCTTTGTAATTAATGAGAAGTGATGCGGCCATCCCCGTCCTCCTCGTACCCTCCACGTGCTCATCTAGTGGAAGTCATGTGGAGCCGGGCTTCCGTTTCTTTCCAGGGGTTAGGTGCGTTCTTTCACTGTGGCTCAGTGGCCCCTGTTGGGCCACTGTGTGATCTCTACCTGGCAATGGTGTTGCTCTCATGCCCACACACTGTGCCAGCATGTTCCAACCTCAAGTCCCACTTTCCGAGGAGAGAAGTCCCGTTCTGCAGGCACATGGACTACGACATCCATGTCTCCATTGGCTCACGCGTGGGGAACCGTGAATCTAGAACCACAGAGATTCTTGTTTCCCCCTCCCCCGTTTGTGCCTTTCTCCAACACTGATGAACCTGCTCCTTGCCTCAGTGTCTTTGCTTATCTCACCAACCAGGCTGTTCCTGCCCTCTGCTGTCCCCGGGTGGTGTGGCCGCACCTGCCCCGTACCGGCTCTGACACTGCATGTTGGGCTTCCTTCATTCTCCTCCCCTGCAGGTGGCCCGACATGCCAGGAGGAGGGAGGAAGGATGGTACAGCCCATCCGTGTATGAATCCTTTCCTTTTCAGTCTGCAACACTCAGTCGCACACACATTTCCTTACTGAAGTTCTTACAGAAGATGTGAGATGCAAGCAGTAAGACCAGAGAGAGCGAGACACTGCCTGGCTTTAGGAAGGGTGTCCCGGGAGCCAATGTCCAGGCAATCACATCCCAGCTACCTATATAAGTGGCCCTGCGGAGGCTTGCTGGGTACAGGGGAGGACCCCTGGGCATCTCTTTTATCGCTCCGGCAGGAAGACATCCAGCAGATCCTTGGCCTAGGAGGCAATGGTTCCTGCAATGGGCAGCATTGGGGGCTGAAGGGTCCCTTCCTCTGCAGAGCCAGAGTAGCCTTCCCATATGTTAGCAATGCTGAGATGATACCTTTTACAAATAGCTTGTACCCGTCCCCTGTGTTTGGTGTTGACAGCACATCCTGGCCTCCCTGGAGCCCAAAGCCCCAGGGAAGATGGACACAGCTCTTCAGGCAGCACAGAAGGCAGGGAGAGAGCATGCGGGGGAGGCTGTGCAAGTGGGCCATGTCCCTCCTGCAGAGCTGGCGGAAGGGAAGTGTCCTTGAGCTACAGGCAGAAATCACGCTGGTGTACTTGCCTGGAGCAAGAGCTCAGTGCTGGGGGGAGACTACAGCACGTATCTGCCGGGCCCTGGATCACGGCTGCTCTCTGTGCTGAGCAGATCTGGTGCTGTTTTCCTCTTGGGGTCCATACAGCAGGCAAGGAAGGCAGGCAGTGTTTGCTGTTAAGCTCCTTTGTCCTCCGACTTGCCAAGGAATCCACACACTGGACACAGGGGACGACCGGCAGGTTGGCAGCTCGCGTGCCATCTTGTACTGGGCTCATCCCCACGTGATGCCAGTGGGGAGACGCTCGGATTCCTGGGGAGCCACTGACGAGGCTGCGCACATGCCAGAGGCCCCGGCGGCCATGGCCACACAGCCCTCAGGCCAGGCCTCGCCCTGCTGGTGTCTCAAGCTGTCACACATTCTGTGAGCGGCTGGGTGAGCCAGGCTGACCCCTGGAGGCAGCCACAGCAGCTGCCCACACCCCATCCCTCGGGGCCCCAGACCTGGACTTTGTCGTTTGGGGTGAGCTCTTCATGGGCTCTGTATAAGGATTTGTTGAGCGAGGGCCGAAACAAAAGCAGAGGCTTGGAAAGCCAGGCTTCCCTGGCCAGCGCCAGGGGAAGGGCTCGGCCAGTGTGCCTCCAGAGCAGCACAGGAGGTGACAGGCACCACCAGGGCCGCTTCCTTCCTAAGTCAGCAGCTGGAGACGGCCTGCAACCTGAGTGCCAGGTGGACGCTGCTCAGAGAGCTCGTGGAGGGCGCATCTGTGGACCACAGTCTCGCCAGAGCAGGGCACGGCCTTGCCTGGACCCTGCTTCTGGGAGCAGCCTCTTCCAGCAGCCCCACAGCTTCATTTTCTTTCTAGCCAGAGGCTCTGAGAAGTGGTCCCTGTGTCCCCTCCCTGCCCTCCTGGTCACCTGCCTCTGCTGCTCTGTAGGTCACCCCCTGGTTCTCCAGCCCTGGCTGCCCCCGGGTCTCTATTCAGCAGTTACCCGCATCTCCACCTCTCCTTTCTTTCAAACCCTCCATAAGCTCCTCCCCCTTGGTTTTCTAACCCTGCTGCCGCTGTTCGGTGTTAATCTTTCTGTATGGATCCTGTAACTCTGGCTGTTGGTATGTTGCTAGCCCTCGTCACGCGCCCAGTGCATGGAAGGAAGGATTGACCTGGTGTCTGTGAGCTGGCCTTGGGCATGTGGGCGGCGGGAGGGCAGGTTGGGCAGTGAGCAAGGACATGAGCAGAGAATGAGTGGCTCCTGCCAGGGGACCTGGGGCCCAGGGCCGCAGTGGGGTTTGGGAGCAAGAGCGGTAAGGTAGGGTAGCCTGAGGAAAGAGGCTCAAGCCCAGTGCAGGCGGCATGTGAGAGACAAGCCTGCAGACACAGCGGGGCCACAGCCAGGAGGGGACCCGCAGGCACAGTAGGGCCACAGCCAGGAGGGGACCCGCAGGCACAGCGGGGCCACAGCCAGGAGGGGACCTGCGCGGACAGCTTAGAGGAAGGCACTGAGTGGCAGAAGGGACCAGGGGCTAGGAGGAGGCTGGTGAGGAAAGCAGCCCAAGGACCCAGGCCTGGACGTGTGGGAGGCCCAGGAAAGGCTGAAGTGGCTGGTCCAGACAGTGACCCAGCTCGGAACCCACTCCTGGTGCCAGCTGCGTGGGAGGAGAGAGTGGGCTGCTGGGTGTGCTCTGGGCATGCCGGGAAGGCCTGGAGGTCAGACATCTGCAGGCTGAAGGCACTCTGGGATTGCTAGTGGACTCCTAGAGAAGAATCGTCTCACAGTCCCACCTGCCCCAAGGAAGTCAGCACAGGACTGAGGGAGGCGTGCGTCAGTCCACATAGAGCTGTGCCCACACCCTGCACACGTGGGGGCGTGTCCCGTGTGGGGCAGACGCTTTCCCAGCTGCTCTGTGGCTGCCCGGGCAGTGCTCACGCCTGCTGTCCAGCCTCGCCCTCACCCACCACTCGCCAGTTGCCCCTTTATTCAACGTGCACTCACACAGCTCCTCCTTGAGGGGCAGCCGCTCCCAGGTCTGGAGCCCCGTGCCATGGAAAACCCAACGCCTGAGGGACAGTGCTGGGGACAAAGACGGCTTCATTCAGTGGTCAGAGTGGGGAAGAGGCCGCTGTGCCCCCAGCCAGCTGCCCTGCTCCAGGGTGAGCGGCAGATTCAGGATCCAAGCACTGGGGCGGCTCATAGAGGGGCATCGGTGTCTCCTCTGGGGGCAGGTGGAAGCCTTCCAGGAGCTCGGTGCCCCTCCCTCCCCTCCTTCAGTGAGCTGGTGTTTCTGGTCACGGTGGCCGGCAGGTGTCTTTAGCCTCTGGGGAAGAGACAGGAGGCAAGTCCAGGCCACGCCATCCCTGTGCTGTGGCTCCAGACAAAACGTTCTCAAATGCTCGGCGTGGCTACCTGCAGAGCCAGGTGGACCCTGGCCCCCAGGTCAGAGCAGCACAGGAGAAAGACAGTCGAAGACAGAAGCCAGGTGTCTCCATCCTGCTCCTGTCCCTTTGGGATGCCTGCAGGTCCACGTGACGAGTCAGAGTCTTCAGCCAAAGTGGCCTCAGGTCCCCAGAGAGTGACCCAGACCACCGTCATCACCACAACCCACATGTCAGAGGTATGGTCTGCAGCAAAGCCGGGGGGACTACACTGCATTGTCCACTGTGTGACCTCCAGGGTTAGTGACTCTTGGGTCAGCTCAACAAGTGAGTCCAGAGCATTGATTCCGGTGCCCCCTTGTAACAAGGGTGAGGGTAAAGGATTGGATGCGAGATCAATCACGTGTTACTCCCTGGAAGTGGTCCATTGGTGGCATTTGTGACATCAGAGGTGGCTGTGTGACCTTCCTGGCGCCTCTTGGGCTATGGAGTGACCTGGCTCCCAAGGCTGGTCTGGGCCCATCCTCCACCAGGGGCGAATGTGGCCTGGGGAGCTGCGGAGCCCTGCCCGGCATCCCCTGCTCATGCCACCACGCCATGCCTCTCAGCCCCTCAGCCGCTCCCGTATGACAAGATTGTTTTGACAGGGACCCCTGGACTCCTGGAGCCTCACCGTTCCATGATGTCTGGACCCTGATGGTCTTTGTGGCACCCAGGCTGCTGAGAGCTGAGCATTCACCACAAACCACGGCTCGCCACACAGGGTCAAACAGGGCGACCTAGCCGGGTGCTCATGTTCAGCCAGCAGGCACAGAGCGCAGAGGGAGGCACGGGGAGGAGAGAGCAGAGGCGGGTCAGAGATGGGTGGGGAGCGCAGGAGGCCGCCAGGCTGTCCCTGCGCCTGTCCTCTGCCTAGAAAGGGAAGGCCCTGCTGCCTCTGCCCTGGGAGCAGCTCTCACTGGGGGTTGGGCTCTGGCTGAGCTGAGCTCTGAAGACCAGTGGAGCCTCTTCCTTCAGGGTGCGCCTGTCTGCAGGTGAGTCAGAGGCGGAAGCGGCCGGGCGTCTTCTGTTCAGGTGGACAGTGCCCGCACCATCTCCACAGGGCCGCAAACTAGGGGGGGATGACACTGCATTCTCCACCATGTGACCTCCAGGGTTAGATCAACTCAACAAGTGACATGGGGACACTGCTCTGTGGCACAGGGTGGCAGGCAGGTCCATCGCCTGGTTCTGCCCCGCGTCCCTCTTCTCTCTACTTCTGTGTCTGTTCCATTCTCGAGCAGACAACCTACCCCTGTGGCTGCCTCTGTGGTTTTCAGGATTTAAAGACCTCCACACAGCATCCCCAACCCCTCACATTGCTCCTCTGCTGTGGGTTTTACAAGTGACTGGTGGCTGAACACAGCGGAGGCTGAGCCCCCAGCACCCGCAAGGACACCCCACCAGGCGGCTTGAGGTGGCAGCTCCCTGCCCGCTGCAGCGAGGCCATGAGCCCAACAGCCCCTCATGGCCTGTCTCATCTCAGTGCTGGGCATCGTGGTGCAGGGCTTGGTGCTGACACCTGGCAGGCTCGGGCTGGGACCCGGTCAGCCAGCTGCCCAGAGAGCCTCACACCAACGTCCAGGCATCCAGGCCCGCGCTTGCCTTGTGTGCTGTCTGTGCAGTTGGCCCTGAGCTGCAGCATCGGGCAGGCTGGAAGGCCTGTGGCCTTGGGCTGGCTTTCTCTGGGGGAGAAGTGGCGGCGGTTTGGTGGCCCTAACATTCAAGGACCAAGCAGCCCCATTTTTCACCCTTAAATCACACCCCAGCTGATGCCAGTGCCTGGGATTTACCCAGCATCCTTTGCCCCACACACTACACTGCTGAGCTGTTCTCAGCCGCTGCCACTGTGTGGAGTCTGGCGAGAGTGTCAGACAGGCTCTTGTTACTTGTTGCCTCCAGGCTCCTGCTGTCTTTCAGGCTTCCTTCTGTGCCTGGCGGCTGGCCAGCCCCTGCTGTTTGCTCTGCAGAGCAGAGGACTCCCTCTTGACTCCACCAGGACCTGTAGCAGGATCCAAAATGTCCCCAGTACCACAAGCTACTTAGATGCAAGCCATGCTCTCTAGTGGCTTGACCCTGCCAGCAGACCCGGAGGCAGGCTGAAGAGGAATCAGCTGGGCAGGAATCAGCTGCCTGGACATGCATTAGGTCACCAGACCTTCTGGCGAGGCCTCTGGGGGTTCACTGCTCTGCATGGTTCCGCGATGAACAGGCTTGTGTACGGACACGCAGCCAGATACCTTCACGGCTGCAGTGAGAGGGGGCACACTTTCTCTGGTGTCTTTTTAGAGAACACTAACCCCTTCCTGAGGCTCCACCCTCCTGATCACCTCCCAAAGGGCCCCCCCCCCACAGCGAAGGGGATGGAAATACTTTCTGCATCTCAGGGTCCCAACCAGCTAGGCCCTGATGGCTGAGTGTGGAGGGTTTTGTACACCGCGAAGCCTGATGTGCAGCTTGAACGTGCGGCCAGGCCAGGTAGGCCAGGGGCCTCCGTCATCTCTGCTCAGCATTTGTCAGGACCCTCTGGGCACTGGAGACATGATGAAGGTCACGGTCTCCCGCCTTGAGCAGATCCGGGCATACGTCTTCCCACGGACTCCCAGACTCCCTCCTGCGGAGCTCTCGTTGTCAAGAGCCCTATCTCCGTGACTGTGCCTTTTCCCCACAGAGACCCTGCGCGACTGTCCAGGTGGAGAGCCTTTCTGTCCCGGGCTAGTGACCTGTGTTGCCCAGACACTGAGCGAGACCCCAGCGAGAACGCAGGGCTCCGTCCTCCAGCCCCTGGCTCTCCTGGCCTGGCTCCTGCATGGCCTCCTTCTGCACAGCCTCCTCCTGCACGGCCTCCTCCTGCACGGCCTTCTCCTGTATGGCCTCCTCCTGCATGGCCTCCTCCTGCAGGCCCAGGAGCTCTGCCTTCACTACTGACCTTGGTATTTTAAAAATAACTTTTAACTATACTGGAATGCTTGGCCATCGAATGCCTGGAAAACATAAACAGGAAGGAAATAAGATTTTAGCCATGATCCCACAGGGCATAGGGAACTTCGCCCCACCTGCCCTCCCCACCCCACTGGGGGCTTTCAGTCCCTGTCACACGTTTGCACCTTAAAATTACCTGGGGAGCTTAAAAAAATCACTCCTGCCTGGGCCCCTGCCAGACCAAGCACATCAGATCCTGGGAAGCCCGGCCCAGCAATTTAAGTCTCTCCAAGGATCTGGCCCCTGGCTAATGCATCGGGTCTTTTGATTCCAAGTTGTACTTACATCCTTTATCTAGATCCGAACAGCTACCTTAGAAAAAAATAACAATTTCAAACGAAAAAGCGAACTTGAAAGACTCCTCCTGCAGGCACGTGTTTGCCCACCACCTGGGACCTGGATGCTGGGATCCTCAGGCACGGCTCCCATCCCACAGAAAGACGCCAGGCTGGCTCCCTGAAGGACAGAGGGAGCTAGATGTTCTGGTTACTCGGGGGAGGGACTGGCCTTAAGTGCCCCCACCCCAGCACTTCGCCCTGTGCTGAAGACCAGCCCTGCAGCTGCCCAGGGAACACATGGGCATCATGGCCACAGGAGGGATTCTGCACAGCTTGCTGGGCCCACACCAGGCCTCCTTGGTCTGCCATCCGGTGTGCCAAGGCCAGAAGTGCCATGGCCCTTTGTCCTGGGGTGGCCCCTGTCCACCAGCCAATCTCACGGCTACACGAGCCTGATGGTGTCTGTCCACGTCCCCTCCCGTCTAGCCACAGGAGCCACATTCCTACCTATGTTTTACCAATTTCAGAGTAAGTTGCCGATGTCACTACACTTCACCAGAGTTTATCGTAATCATTGCCTGGATTTCAGCATCCGTGCCGGTGTTTACTTTCAGTGTAGTTTAGACCCGGCGAATGCACAGCTCACATGCATGCATTCATGTGCTGACTCTGCTCAGGTGGGACACAACGCAAGAGGGACCCAAGCCCAGGAAAGCACCCGACTGAGGATCACCAGTTCACTATCAAGGACAGCACTTGGGACCCGCCATGGAGGAGATATAGAGGGTCAGGGGCCGGGAGGTCTGGGGACCTCCGTGTCCTCCCCAGGGCTCTGTTACCGTGGGCCTGGGGCAGACTTTAGTCTGGGGCTTATTTGCTCCTGTTATGAAGGCAGCATCAGGAACAAGAGGGAAGTACAATAGGGCCTGGCCAAGCGCAGTGCGGGCCGAAGCGGTGTCCTGAGATCAGCCTAGGGCAGCAGGGCGCGACTGGGCAGGCTGTGCACAGAGCTCCTCAAGTTGTGCAGTGTATACCTGCAGCATGGCCCACGGTGGCCATGAGGAATACAGGAAGGCTCAAGAGGAACCAGCACGGATAGAATTGATTAACACACAGTTCATGGTGTCACACAGGTCCGCACACCTTTACAGACGTATCTGATCCCCACGACAACTCAGTGAGATTGGCAGAGGTCGGAAGCTCACCCTCACTCCAAACACCGCTGGCGTTCCATTCCCAACACGGCAGCGAGTGTGTGACGTCAGCCCTGAGAGTACCGCTCCCTCAGCCCCAGGGAACCCTTTCTTGGCACTATCCAGATGTGTGTGGCTGCCATATCCTCCGGCTCCCTTGGTTTGGCATGCCTTTCCTGGGCCCTGGGTTTGCACCACTACTTGGTTTTTGTGCTGCTTGAAGCTCAGGTGGGTGGTCCTTCGGGCAGCCCTGGAGCCAGGGTACTTCACTATCATTGCTGTGGCTTGACTCTGCACGTCCCCAGAGGCTCCCAGAATGGAGCCTTGGGAGAAAGGGCCTCTGGGGTGGGCCTTAGGTCACAGGAGGCATGCCTTAGAAGGGGGTCCCAGCCCCTCCTCTTCCTCTCTTTTGGTTTCCTGGCTCCCATAAGGTAGCCTGCCAGGGTAGGCTGCCTGACACAGGCCCTAAGGCATCAGTGCCAGTCGACCATGGACGGACACCTCCAAATCTGTGGATCAAAATAAACCTTTTCTCAGTTGACTAGCCAGGTGTTGCTGCAGCTGTGGAAACTGAAGGGCATGTGCCCTGGGGCCGTGCCTGCGGTTGTAGATTATAATGCAAGTACTCTTACTTCTGTGGAGGAGATAGACCTCAGAGAAAGAAAGCCACCGGCCTGGGTCCCAGGAGGAGGAAATACTAGAGCCGGGCTTGGAAGGCTGGGCTCTCTCCCCAGGCCCTGGACTCCTCCTACAGCTGGATCCATCCACCCAGCCATGCACTCCCTGCTGACTCAGATGCTGAGATGTCCCATCCTCCTGATTCTTCATCTTATGGTGCCAGTATCCTGTCACTCCACTCTGGCTCAGCTCGGGCTCAATTAAACCTACTTGCTATTATTTTTTATTCCCAACCCACAATTGCCTCCGAACTTCTCAGAATATTCAGCTTAGATGAAGGCAATTTTTGGACAGATGGTTCATTAAAATGTAGTAGAAAACATCAAAAGTGTTACAGACACATAATGAAATGTATGGATAATGCTTAAATTTTATGTTCAGAAAGAGATTCCTTTATTCCACTTAGGAATAAAGGTAGAAGTTTCTGTTCCTAAGTAAAAAGGAGAAGGAAGATTTCATAAATATGTTAATACTACTAAAGATGTTGATTTGTTCGTTTATTTCAGATTTCATACTACATGTATTATTAAAAAGTGATATTTGTAAACCTTTAGTATCAATTTAGGATAGTAATTATCGTCTTTAAATTTTATGTAGCAACCATCTTTTAGTCTATTTCTTTGAAATTTATTCCACATTTTATGCTTAAAAAAAGTTAATCCTCAACCAAGTCACATAAATCTTCACCAATTTCTTCTTTGCTTTTACATTTTCATATTTTACAATAAATATTTTAGGCATTCTTAAGTAGTTTTGTATACTGGACAAATGGAACTTTAAAATGTTGTCCCCCTCCAAATGGCCAACGCCCCACCCCTGTCCCTGGCATCAATGCTTCTCCTAGCGTATCTGAAGTCCACGTGGGTTCCTCTGTGTTCCGGCTGAATTCCCCATTGCCGGTGTGCAGTGTTGTTCTGCCGCGGCTCAGCTCTCCTCCGCGAGCCCCTGGGGGTGCTTGGTACCTGGGAGAGCAGCTGATCTTATTCTTTTTGTTCCTTTTTAGGTCAGCCTTACACTTTTGCTCATTTCTTAAGTTATTCGTCATAGCTCCATTTTGATCATAGACCCCACAAAATCAAGCCAACATTTTTAGAGTGTGCGTATCCGTACCTTCCAGTTTTGCAGTCAGAAACACAACTCCCCACCTGGCTCCGGTCGTCTGAGCATCAGCCCTGCCCAGCTGCCTCTGCTGCTTTCGCAACAGCCCCCAACGAAAGTATGTGTGAGTTGGGAAAAGCTTTCAGGCCACTTTGAAAATCACCTGAAAGCAAAGATCCTTTTTCCTGTTTGCAAGCTAAACCCTGCATTTAAAAGAAGTTATGGTTGTATGTGACAAGAGACGCGGACACGCTCAGGCCCTTCGCCTATCAGGCTCACATTTGTGAATTCGCCCTTAGCATACAGGGAAACTTCAGATACAGAGTGTTTATTGAAGCAACAAGTTTACTTGTGGGGAAGACTTCCATAAATTAAGGTGTAGTTACATAATGGAATATTACATAGCAATCTAAAGTAATTTAGAGGACTGAAAAACTATCGGTAGATTTTTTAACACATTATAATTTAAGTGATGGAGAAGATCATAAGACACTTTGCTTTAAGAGAAGCTGTTTTAGTCAGTTTCGGTGTCACTGTGACCAAAATACCCAGCAAGGAAAACATACAGAAGGAAGAGTTTATCTGGGGACTCGTGGTTTCAGAGGTCTCAGTCCATAGAAGGCCAACTCCATTGCTCTGGGCCCAAGATGAGGCAGTGCAGCCAGAATTAGACAGCCAGGTAGTGTAGACAGGTAAGAGTCAGGCCAATCAAGGGGGCAATCTGGGTCTGGGAAACTGGAGAGGGATTGAAATGCTGATGCCTTCAGAGCCCTTCCTCCATCCTTCTCAGGATAACCTGCCCGGCTCCAATCCGTTGCTAAGGTAACCGTCTGGGGGATTATCCCTCCCTGCAGGGAGTTGTTAATTACTCCCCCTTCCTGCCCACATCACTCCATCTCGTCCATCTGCTTTTCACCTTTTGGCCATCCCTCCGAGCATCTCCTGGGCCTAGTCACATAGGCAGGAAGGAGAGAGAGAAGGGGAAGAGAGCAGGAGAACAAAGGAAGCCTAGGACGTATAAAAAGGCAACACACGGGTACTTCTGGGGATGCCAGGATATCAGCTACGGCCCCCTCCTCCTCCCGGGAGAAGTCTATGTGACCTCTTTTAAATAAACCCTGTGTAAATGCTTGCCTGGGTGTGCTGCTCTGATGTTCAGACTTTGGCATGTGGAGGAGCAGAGCTCATCCCAGGTAACCGGCGGCATCAGCAGCACGTAATGGCAGAAGGGCCCACTGGAGGAAAGATGTCAGCTCATGGTAGCCAGGAAGCAGGGGCAGGGTCCACAGGGCAGATGTACCCTTCCCAAGCACCCCCGTGACCCATCTCCTCCAGCCACACCCACCTACCTACGGTCACCACCTGTCAGTCCATTCAAAGGAGGATGGACAGTAAGGTCACAGCCTCACAGTCCAATCGCTCCACCTTGGGACATTCCTCACTACAGGAGCTTTTGAAGGACACCTCACATCCAAACCATGGTGGAAGCAAACATTTTTAAGATGCTATGTTTTAAGATGGGCTGTTCTAGGAAAGCCAGCATGGAACTCTCCCCTGTGCAAGGGTCAGGGAATGGGACAGGGTGTGAGCTGGAGCAACAGGAAGAGCCATCACTGCACGTCTCCGCCCTCATCCTGGCTTTGGAGGGAGGGAACTGTGTTTTCAGGCCAGGCTTCCCTCCTGGTGTGAAACAGGTGTAGTGCAAGTTCAGATTCCTGCATCCCAAGAATCGGACTGTGTTTCACCTGGGTTCAATGGAAATGGTGCTGGCCTGACTCTAGCTGACCTCCTTCCTCCTCTGTGTGCCTAGACCCACCATTTCCTTTAGATCTGTCTGCCAGATAATTGGTGACCCATGATCTAGAGATCAAAATAATATATATGTGCATGTGCGTGTGTGTATGAACAGATATGTACATACACAGGCATGTTGCTCTCCTCTTCTAGCTTCTCAAAGTTCATTTAGAACGTATTTCTTAAGAAAGGGCAAAGACTTGTGTTGAGAAGGCTCAGCATCTCACAATTCAGGGAAACTTCCACCAGTGCCAATCAGAAAACGTCTATTTTTACTGAAGAGGAAGATGTCTTCTCAGCTGACAGAAGCATCATCTAAAACACTGCATAACCAGCTGCAGGGAGAAAAGCGTTCAAAACATGAGACAAAGGGCTGTTTATACAGGAATCAAGCCAGACTTTTTTTTTTTTAGGCTGGATGAGGTAAACAAATCGGAAGACTATTTGGGATGTTTTAGATACCAAGCTTCAATACTTTTATAGGGAAGTCCAGATCAAGGGGAACAACAAAGCTGAACCACTGGCAGAGTGGGGAGGTCCCTGCTCTGATGCCTGAGTCTCCAGGGGCAGCTTCGAGGGAGAGGTGAGATGTATATTTGAAAAAACACATCAGAGTTAACTACATTTTGATACTACTTGCTAAGGATCAAATATAATATCTGGAAAAGCCTGCACAATTTTCCTTCATTGTGAAGGGTGTTCAAACTTGTCCAGCTCCATGGGTGATTCTGTTATCCAGGAAGCCCACTGTAAATAGAAAACTTGAGACAAAATGTAGCAGAGCTCATGGGAGCAAGGACTGCTTCAGGCATGGGGACCACTGGAACCAGCAGAGGTTGAGGCTGGCCGAGCAAGGAGGGCAGGCGGTTTCCAGAGACAGGAAGTGAGGCACGGTGCAGCCTGATTGGCAGCCTGTGATGGCCGCAGCATGGCTGGCTGTTACTAGGATGCTTAGCTAGGTGTGGTTTGTGCATATCCTAGGACAGGTGGCCTGTCCCATGTTAGGACCACGGTGATGTAATCAAGGATCAGAAGGTCTACCTGCTGTAAGTCCAGGCAAGGCTGCCTGTTGGTCCTAAGGGAAACCCAACCCACGCTGCATCCAGTAGGTGAAAAATTTCATCCATAAATGCAGGTATGCAGGAACTTCCAGGTTTTTCCCTTTAAACCCAATTAATTTTAAGGGGAGGCCCAGCCATCCTGGACTCTAGGGAGGCTTAAGAGGTTTCTCTACATAGCTATGCAATTATGGGGCAGTGGGACCCACGCTGGTTACTTTCTGCCCCAAAGACCTGCTCCCTTTAAGGCGGCTACTTCTCCTAGAGCAGGAGAACTTGGCACCTGAAGCCGGGCTCTGGCTGAGACAGGTGAGGAGTAGATGTCACACTGTCCAGCCAGGGGAAGTACCTGCTGCAGATGCCCACCAGGACTCTGCCTAGAGTAAGTGTCCCTGCAGAACCCTCCTGCCACAGGAGCTTCCCTGGGGCCCCGGTGCCCGCCTTCCACGTGTTGTGACTAGAATCCTTGGAGGCTTGGTGTGGAACCAGAAGTGGCTTTCCCAGGACTTCCTCAGCAAGATTCTTGCACTCTGTAGGCTCCTTTCTGGGAAAAAGACGTATTTGAAGGGAAAAAAAGATTTATTTTTAACAAGTAATACATCCTAGTAAGAACTTTATCTCATTACATTCTTTAAGTGAGACAGATTTCAAAGTTAAATTATTCTCCAGCAATAACCTAGTAATATTATAAGAACTTAAAAAATGCCCTATGGTTATTCCTTTCCCAGTGTTCTAATGAATATACTCAGTATTCATTTTGCAACATGCTAATTTAAAACTATTCTTTTACCCCGAAACACTGAGAAAATCAAGAATTGATGCATTCATATTGTGAAATAGATTCTGTGGGGTCCTAGTCATTGTTTCTAGGCCCTACCTCTGACACCTCAACCCTCTAAAAATCCAAATATCCCTTTGTTCAGCAGAGACTCATTCACAGAGTAGATGTGGCCGAAGGCCTCGGCAGCCGGGGTGAGTCTAGGCTGGCATAAGAGCCCCACACCCCGGGGACCCCATGAGGGGTCATGGCACTGGCACTTTTGTTTTGCTTGAATGATTGATGAACTCAGCCAAAAAGGGGTGGATAGTCCTGGAACATTCTTTTATTTTTAAAATATTTTTAGTTTTAAGTGGACACAATACCTTTATTTATTTATATGTGGTGTTGTGTATCAAACCCAGTGCCTCACACGTGCTAGGCAAGTACTCTACCACTGAGCTACAACCTCAGCCCAAATTCTTTTATTTTTATTTTTTCCGGTGTTGGTGATTGAACCCAGGGCCTTGTGCATGCTGGTCAAGCACTCTACCACTGAGCTGCATCCCCAGCTACTGGAAAATTCTTGTTGCTTTTATTTTTTCATGAAATCACACATGCAAACAAACACACACAGATGTATAAACCATTTTGCTGATACCTTTAAAAATTTCCTCAGTAATTATTCATATGTCAGTTTTTAAACATTTAGTAGGTACTCGGCCCTGCCTCGGGTGCTCTGGTGAATGCAGGGCAGCTATCCTCCAGGACTTTATTGGTACTTCATGTTAATAAATATAAACGTGGTTCACGGAGGAGCGACCAAGTCACCAGTTCATTGCTGGAGTGTTGGACACACCCCAGGCATGACCAATCCCACGCCTGTCACTTGCTTAGTAACCAGCGGGACCTTTGGCCAGCCCAGCCCTTCAGACAGCTCTTGGTCTTGGCCTCATGAATTTCCCACCATCCCAGCCCAGGAGGTGCTCTGCCACCTGCTGCTAGCCACACCTGTTTTGGTGCTCCTGACCTTCCACACCTGTGCAGCCCTGTTGTCTCCCCTGCAAGGATTTCTGCCTCCTCAGGAGCCCATGGGCAAATGCAAATGAGACACATGGTGTGTTGTGGGCACTCGTCCAGGTTGGCTGGCTGATTGTCCTAGGGTCACTTTTCTGTGGTTTTGCGTGGTGTAGTTCTTTTTATATCCCAACAAATTGATGCAGAAACACTCCTGACCAGCCTTTTCCTATTCTGGTCATTGTTGAAGCTCAACTCGTCATGTAAGAAAGGAAAAGCAAGAAATGACGTGGCCTCCTGCACACCACGCGTCGAGGCCGCTGCTCTGGTCTCTTCTTACATCTCCCCGACAAGGTAAGCAAGCATCAATCCTGTCCTTTTAAAAAAAACGGAGGTAGGCTGGGCAAGGCAGCACACACCTGCCATCCCATCACTGGAGAGGCAGATAGTGAGTTCAAAGCCAGCCTCAGCTACTTAGTGAGGCCCTGTCTCAAAATAAAAAATAAAAAAGGCTGGGGAGTGGCTCCATAGTAAAGGGCCCTGGGTTAATCCATGGTACCCAAAACAACACCACCACCAAGCCTACACAATAACATACTGTGCATTTCAAAAAGCTAGAAGAAAGGACCAGAAGCTTTTACCCTGGAGAGATGATAACTACTATAGAAGATCAACATGTTTAGCCTGAGTTAAGCACTTCTCAATGCAGACAGGAGCTGCAGCACAGCATGGTGCCCCTAATAGGTACAATTTTTGTGTTTTTATATGTCAGTGAAAAGCAAAACCTAAAATCCCCCTAGCCCTGCAAGCGAGAGAGTGAAGGTCAGCCTCAGGGGGGGGGGGGCTGTGCTCAGATGTGTTTGTGCAGAAGGAAGTTCACCTCCCCCTGGCAGCTCCAGGCCTCAGTGTCCTCTCTCAGGAAGCCTCAGTGCAGTGGAATCCAATGACACACCACCTCCCAGACCCTTCCTTTGGTGTTCAAGGGGGCTTGTGCAGCGCTGGGTGCGTCAGGCTCTCATCTGTGCAGTTTGTAGTCACAGGGTAGCTAAGAGTCCTATCAATGCCATGCTTTTAGTGACATTGGTGTTCTGAGACAGCTAGTGCTGTGGTTTTGAGAAATCACCGGGTCCTGTTCGTGCACCTTCTCCTGTGAGTGCCCGCGACCACACCTTGTCCCTCCCACGTCTGGTGAGACACGGCCACATTAGAACACCATTTACACAATTCAGTTATTTTTATGTGTTTCCTGTTCTCTTCTGCTCTTAGCCTGATAACTTAGGATCATTCCCTTTTAAATGAAGACAGGTGGCCCTCACTAAAACATAGCGAGCATTAGTAAAATTACCGTTTGCCATGGATCTGAAATGGCCTGTGATAGTCTTCACTTCTCAAAGCGGGTGGCTCTGTCTCTACAGCTTCCAGAGATCTCAAACGTTTTTAATTTTAAAGCATTTCCACACTCAGGTCAGCTATCGGTACATATACATAATATTATTTTCAAAAGAACTTGAGTTTCTTCAATAGAAAACACATTTTTAAAAAAAATCTAGAAATATGCTTTAAAAATGTTATTGAAGGCCATTTTGCTTGGGTGAATCCCACAGAAGTTCTTGGACCTACAGTGCTAGTATCTTTCAGTATGGCTTTGGGGAACAGCAACGTCAAATCTTCCAAATGATGGTTTGTGCGTGTTGAATTAGTTGTATAACTATAGGATTAGGCTTATGAAAGCTGAACCCAATATGTTTGGCTTGAGGCTAAGTTCAATGAGCCCCTGGAAGTACCTAATTGACAATTACTGCTTGGTGTGCCTCATTAGGACGGGCACGGGGTTTGCAGTACCTCTCTGCAGGATCAGCAAGTTAGGAGGAAGCCTGGTAAATATCAGGTGGGTTTTTTTCTTTTCATTTTAGTGAGTTTGTGTCAATTTGGGGGACATACCACGAGACATCAGAAGCAAGCCTGGAAGGGAACGTGCACCTTCATCTTAGGCAGGACACTCGTGCTTCTGCAGCCCTGAGCATGGCCCAGCGCTGCTCCACCTCGGGGTGGGGTGCCCTCCCCACCTATGGGGAGACGCTGGGGTGTCCTGGGCATGTTGGGTCACATGATTTTCCTCACCAGTGAGATGGAAAATATTAGTTGAAGGCTGTAAGCTCCTTCTTTAAAATCTTTTCCTAGCTTATAATTTGCTTTTCATAATAAAGAGAGGCTGTTTACTCTGTGCCCAGCCTTTGTTTTCTTCCTTGTGAATGATTTCTTTAGAAAAAACGCTGCTGCTACGTTCCGCATGCCACGACACCGTTATGTTGGAAATGGGGCTTTGACCGTATCCTGAAAAGAGTTGGTTTGGATCCCAAATGCCCTTGTGTTTTTCTGGACCAAACTGCAGACTGTTAGTAGATGAAATGGTTTCTCTAAGCCTCTGAGAGCTGCTTTGAAGCATAACAGTTGCTAGCTAAAATGACGTCCCTGTGCTTAACTGGCCCCTGCAGAGGGAAGATGTCGATGCAGGCTTCTTATGTACCAATTTTATTCTGGAGTTCAGGTTCCTGAACATTGTAGAATTACAATGCTTTTTGATTTTTTGTTACATTCTCTCCTCATTCCCCAATGGGTTTGTCAGTCTGCTCAGGCTCTGCCATAACAAAGTCCCACAAATAGAGTGGCCTACACAGTAGACATGTCCTGTCTTGCAGGTTAGAGGCCAGGTATAGGCGGCTGGCACTCCCTCTGTGGGTCCCTGGCAGGGTCTCTTCCAGGTCTCTCTCAGGCTGATTGCGTTCACCACCCCTTGGCCCGTAGCCGCAGGTTCCATCTTCCCATGCATCTCTCTGGGTCTGGTTCAATTACCCCTTTCCACAAAGACACTAGTCATATTAGGTTAGGGTCACCCTACTGCAGGGTGGCCTTAGCTGGTCACATCTGCATGAACCCTGATTCCACATCAAGTTGCATCCTCAGCTGGAGGGCTGGGACATCAGCATGTTCCTGTGGGGTGTGGGCACAGACTTCAGCCCACGATACGGAGCCATGTGCCTTTTGGTTAAAATGTGTTTGGTTCTGAGGATATTGGAGAATTTTGTAAAACCATGGAGAGAGGAAATGGCTTGGCAGGTGACAACTCCACTAGAAATCAGTAATTTCATTTTACCAAATCTTCTATACATCTCCACGGGCACACTAGAACCGCCCAGGATGACTGGTGAGTCTTATGAAAATACCTGTCAAGGTCAGCAAGGGTGGTCAAGGGGCCTCACCTTCTCAAGCACAGAGTGGCCCCGATTCGGCTGGGCCTTTGCCCTCAGGTTGCAGAACACACTGTGGCCTTGTGATCACAGCTGCTGCTGTTCCCGCCATTATGCAGGGGACAGCTGAAGAGAGCTGTCAGCTCAGGCATGGGACCAGTACCCAGCTCCCATCCCCACGCTGCCCTGGGAAGTGTCAGCTGCCCTTTGGTTGTCAGAATCCATGGGGCACAGCCTTCCTTTTTCCCTCCTGCCCTTCCTCTCCCTCCTCCTCCTCTCCCGAGGAAGATCAAGGGGCCGAGCACAGGCGTGGTCTTGGTTTCATTTGCACAGGGAGTGCTCTCTGTGTGGGGCTGGGTTTCCCTGAGCCTGACGCCAGCGCCTCTCTGTCCCAGGACTCTGGGACCTGGCTCCCTGGCAGTACTTCCTGTTGTGCTTAGTCTGCAAGGTTTGTTTCATTAAAGACTCATTTTCAACAAGGTGCTTCCACTGTTCTTTCTTCTTGGAAATAGATGCTTGCGAGGTGAGTTCTTGGAAATCAGCTTTTGAAGAGGGTGTTCATGTTGAGTTTCCTGGGATTCAGTTGAATTGAACACTCTTATCCCAATGTACCAAATGTCTTTGGTCCTTTATTGGGGTTTTTGTCCTCTTAGGGATTTAGATGTAATCATTATTTCCCTTCAGAAAAAGTGCTCCTTCTCTCTCTAATGCGTCTTTTCTAATGCATGCTTTATGAACGGGGCTAATACTTTCCTGGGTGGATAATTTCCTCTTGAAAGTTCTCTTTTTAAATTTTGTTTTACCTTTGGGTCCTGGGCAGCCTTCTGTAGGTGGCTTCCCTCTCCCACCCAGCAGGCCTGCACTGGGTCTCTGGGACCATGTCTAGGACGGTCAGAGTAGCCGTGGTTTGCTTTTGAATGGCTGTCTTCCGTGTCCTCAAAGGCAGCGGTACAGAGTGAGGCAGGTGCAGACTCCCAGGCTGCATGAAGTCTCACTTCACCTCTGGACATCACTGTTCTTCAGTCTCCTCTTCACCTGGGAGGAGTCCAGAAGGGGTTCAGCCCATGTCTTAGTCACACTTGCACAGTTTAGAAAGAGACCTGATAAACTACAAGCCATGTTTTTAGCACTTCCCAACATGCCCCTGGGATCACAGCTCCTGTGTTTGGTGACAGCTGATTCTGCCAAGGTTTCAACCCAAAGCCTCCTGGACGCCTGGTGTTCCCTCGGGTTTCTCAGGAAGCATGCCGTTCAGAAGAGGCCCTAACTAGAGTTCTTCTCCTTATTTCTTTCTCAAACAAAAGGACCAATATTTCTTTCAATCCGCCAGTGTCAGAGTACCTGTGGAAAGTTCCAGAAACTGTAGACCTTATAGACACATGGCGAGGAATCCTATGTCACTTTTCCTCCATTGCTTACCGGAGAGTTTAGTCAGCTGTGACACAATACCCAACAAGAACAGCCTAGAGGAGGAAAAGATTACCTGGGACTCACAGTGTCAGAGATCCATAGGCAGCTGACTCCATTTCTCTGGGCCAAAGGTGAGGCAGAACTTCAAGGTGGAAGAGCCCAGTGGAGGCAAGATGTTAGCTCGTAGTGGGATCAGGCAGGAGGGGACAGGGCCACAGAGAAGATGTACCCTTCCAGAGCACAACCCCAAAGAGCTACCTGCTCCAGCCACACCCCACGTGCCAGTCCATTCAAACCAGGATGGACGTAAGGGTACAGCTCTCACAGTCCAATCATCTCGGAACATTCCTGCACTACAGGAGCTTTTGAGGGACACCTCACATCCAAACCATAACAAGAAGTTTCATGTTTTCGACCCACCAGGGTAAACGTTCTTCATCTCTGTTCAGCGCTATCTTTTATGAGAGACTTCTCTGGCTTTATGATAGGAAAAGCACCTCAACCTGTTATTATTCTGTGACCTTTCATATTACAAGCAGGTTACCTTAATGTGCTCAGCACATTGGAAATCTTCACTCTGCTGTCAGTCGGGAGAGGTCCAATTTGAAAACGAATGATTTTGCTATTGTTTTGAGTAGAATTGATTGCCAAGGTCCTCACTACCCTCATTTTTGTAGAGAGATGAAACCAGTGTCACACACTGAACCCACTGTTCACTTCCGAGCTGCTGTTTTGCTATGAAATATGAAGGTTCTGAACTTTCAGTTTTTCTAATGAACTGATTTCTTGGTGATTTTATAAAGATGAAAAAGAAGGGGATTGGTAATTGTTGGAAGCAGTGAGCCATTTTCACGGATACGTTCTCAGAAATAAAGGTGTTTGCTGTCGAGAGGAGCACACTTCCTCCCGGAGCAGAGCTGAGTGGAGCGAAGTTAAACCGAGTTAGATTTTGTCACTGCTTACCAGGACGGAACAGGACGCCCAGGCCAGCCCTCAGGGAGCTGGCTGCGTTTGCACAGGCTTGTCTCTCTCCCCATGACAAAAATGGAGGGAGTCAAAAGATCAGTCTCCCTAAGGGAGTTCAGAGAAGGAAATCTGTCCCTGGAACCCTGTCCTTATTAGTCTCCCCCTCTGAGAAGCTGAGCTCATCGGTCTGAGTCAGGCAGCAGGGCTCCATCTCCGGTTGTGCCGAGTGGGTGTGTGTATTTTGCACACCCCTTTCCCCGAGCCGCAGGATTTTCTCCCCTGTGACGTGGGACTGTAATATCCACACTAGGTGGAAAACTGAATGAGATCATGTGCATGATACACTGTTTGGCTGAGTATTTCTCCCCCAAGAAATCCCTGTCCTGCCCGTGACAGCTCTTGTGGTTGGCTGGAGCCGCTGTCTCTGCATCCTCCCACAGAAGGACACTGCTGCAGCTCAGGCCCCTGCAGCAGGCTGGTCAGGAGGGCTGGGGCCGAGGCGTGGGCGCCCAGTGCTCCAGCCAGAAGGCTGCTCTGTCCAGTGATTCCGGGAGGGGACTTCGAGGCCACTGCTCTGCCGCTGGATCTGCGTAGGTAGGCGTCTCGAAATGTGAATGCTGAGAGCAGCTCTGGGCATCTGGCTTCCAGTCTGGCAGCACGGTGGCTGAAGGTGGTGCTGAGGGTCGTGGGGGAGTGCCCAGAGGTGGGGAGGGGAGGGCAGACCTGCCCTGGTCCCTCCTTCCTCTTCCCCAGCCCTCGGTTGCTATGCAGTTTCTATGGCAGCGGCATCCTCAGACTCAACTTTCACCCTCATTTAGAGCCAATTAAGGTAAAATAGTGAGGGGAGGGAGCAGGGGCGCCTGCAGGCTGCGAACGAAGCGTGCACTCTGCCAGAGACGGCAGCCTGGGAGCTGCAGCCCATCGCCGCCTCCCTCTCCCACCACAGCCCCCTGGAGCCAGGATTGGCGGAGGAGGACGCGCACACCAGTGGCCACACTGAAGACGCCAGGGACCCTGCCCAGCGCCCGGAGGCCCCTCAGTGCAGGTGCCCCATCCGCTCCTCCCAGCCACGCTCTGCTGGTGACCACTGCTGCCTCCCTCTTCTCACGGTCTGTCTGGCTGCTTCTCTGGACTGATCAGCGCCTCTACTTATTTTCTTTCTTATTATCAATATTTGATCAGAAGAAAAGGAAAGTTTTTAAAAATGCCAATTGCACAGTTGCTGGAACTATGGAAAAAGATAGAAGTGGAGCCCATGGAGATAGAGGTGAGTACAGAGAAGGCGACAGGCGCGTTTTCACAGCATCCTGAGAAATCTCGAGGAGCAAACAGGCTGTTTACTCACAGAGGGACCCACAAGAGGCAGAGCCTTGGGATTTAGTGAGTGTGGATGTGTGCTCTGGCCCATGTGCGTGCACGTAAGCATCATGTGTGTGCAGATGTGGCAACGTGTGTGGTGTGAGTACACAGAGGCACAGGAGGGAAAGTCACTGCCTCAGCCCCCAGGGTGCTCCCTGAAGCCTCGGGGGTCTCCACACGGGCCTGCACTGGTGTGCCTGCCCTTCAGCAGGTGGCTCGCAGGGCAGCCCTCCCTGCTGTGGTAAGATGCCAAGCTGTAAGCAGGGCAGGAGTGTGTTCGGATGACAGAGAAAGCAGGAGGAATGGGAGGGGGGCTGCGGCCGGCCTCGCCATCCCAGGAACATCATCCGCTCTGTTGAATTATACATAACCAACACACGTTTTTCTTAGAGAAAGTTCCTCAAAGTTATTAACATCTACAAAAGTTTTATATATACCCACACTGCCTTGATAGCAGCTCGGACTGCGTTTAAAATGGCTAATTTTAATGATTTACTAAATCTTCAACAAATCCCAGCTTCAACTTCTGCCTCATCCCCTACACCCAGTGCCATGTTTACAAATTCAATAGTATTTTTACTTAAAATAATATTGAGACACGCACATGGCCTAATTTTAAACGACTGAGAGATCCTGGTTTAGAGGAGAGTTGATTTGCTATCTTATATTTAAATACATTTCTGAGCAGCCAAAGTGAGTCGTGTTTGAGGTGTGTGCCAGGCATACGGGCTGCTGCCTGGCCCCTGGTGTGGATGAGCAGCCTGGCGCCGGTGCCATGCAGTGCTCGAGGGGGGTCAGCACCAGCTCTGTGGCTGCTGATCACTCTGTTTGTAAATGTGCTTCTGGGCATTGAAGACGAGGCCTGGGAAGGAGACTTCACTCCAGGGATGGCCAATCCAGGTCTCTCTCTTTTTTTTTTTTCTTTTTTTTCCTGAGAGACATTTGATTTTTCTAAAATTCAAGCAGAAGTTCTTATTTCCTGGTGCTCCCTGAGGGCCTCTGACTACCAGGACGGGTGTTGTGGTAAGATGCCAAGCTGTAAGGCCTCTGAACCCAGAGGGAGGACAGGGCCAGGGGAGAGGTGAGGGAGGGTTTACAGGATTCCTGCTGGGACTCTGGGCTTGACTTTGTCCCAGGGACAAAAGCCTCCAGAAGCAGCTTGTGTTTTAAAATTTCTGAAGTTAATAGAAAATGGATGGGCCATGAACAGATTATAAAAGCTATCATTTGATTATAAATCATATGCGTATATGAGTATATATGATTATAAAACAATGTCATGTCCCTGAAAAGTCTTGCAAATCCAAAGCACTGGAAGCTGAGTTGACTGATAGCAGGGGCTACCTATGCTCTGCTGAGAAGGCAGACTAGGAAGTTTCAGCCATTGATTTGTACACAACACCACGCAGGCAATGCAGATGAATTAAGCACTAAAGCAAAAGAAATTTCCCTCCAGCTTCCTGGTTGAGATTTTCAAAACAGCGGGCCCTGGGGATTTCATGTATGCAGGATGCAGTGGCAAAGTCCTGTTACCTGGAATGCAGGGGAACAGAGCCCTTCCATAGGATTAAAGCTAATCTACTGATCCTGAGCATTTCAGGTTCCTGAGGAAACTTTACGTCCTTAAAAATGTGAGACCCATGGGGTCCGGCACTCCTAGGTGGGTCTTGCTCTCATGTTGCCTGTTTTATGTTCCGTGGGACTAAAGTAGCTCACGGATCAGGAAGGTGAGCAGAGGCGCTTGGAGCCTCCAGACTGCTCAGGGTGTCATAACATGCCTCCTCTTCTTCTCATGAGGACATCAGCTATGAAACTTTAGTTCTGATGGTTATTTGCTTTAAAAAAAAATTATTAGCACATGATAGTTATGCAGGGAGCTGATGCATAACGTGCGGGTAGAGCCTGCATGGGGGAAGCTGGCCCCTCCGTGTCAGCCCCGACGGGTATTTAGCAACTGGTTACTCCAGTGTGGAGAAGTCATCCCGGCTTCTCCTTTCCCCCAAAGCACCTCTTCCTGCTGTTGTCCCCTCGGCCTGTCCCTCGTTCCCTTGGAGGGCCTGTGGCCGGAGGCCGAGCAGTGGTTATGCACTTCATCTCCGTCTCACAGCAGGGTCTGTTCTTTCCCCAAAGCCATCCTCGCTTCAGTTCAGAGCAGGAAAATTCACTCCACTGTCCTGGGAATGTAATTGTGGTCTTGTGAACTGTTCTGAGGTATTTGAGATGGTATTTTACCTATAAGTGGGCGTGTGGACAAGGAAGCCTGTGCCAACTAGAAGATGGGACCCCCAGAAAATCCCTGAAGGAGCTGTCAAGAGAAAGAGGCAGGCAGGGTGATTCACTTTTTAGCAGGTAGAGGTGAATCTAGCCAAGGGCATGCTTTGGGGAGAAGGTGTTGAGGGGAGGCCAGTGCACCAGCCCTAGTGACCTGTTTTATTTCTGCTGTTTTGGAGTGTGCGTGTGATTTTTCTTTCTGGGTGTCACAATGCATTAGAGAAAGGAAATGCCCCCATTTCCAAATAGTGCCCATCAAACATGACTACCCAGGAACTCAAAGGCAGGCTGGTGTGACAACCTGTCTTGTGGTGCCTAGGTTGAGAGCAGTGATTTGGCAGCTAACCTTCAGTGGCCGTGCAGGAGGGAGCCTGTGTCGCTGCCAGGCAGGTGCTGCTCCAGTGAATCTTCCCACGTCTCCAGGTAGTAGGTGCTGTTAAGTGCTTGGTTTTGTATCTGTGGAAACTGAGGCCCACAGAAGCATTAGCCAGTCATGAAGTGTGAGCAGAGACCCAGACTCCGGCCTCCTGTTTAAAACGTGGGCTCCACAGACACTTTGCTTTATGTCTTTGCGGGCCAGGCCTTTACTCTCTCTGGTTTAGTCAATTCTTCCAGCATTAACCTGAGACGGTGGTTTTGTCCCATTCCAACAGGAGTGGTTGCGGGGCGTCGCCCCTCACTGTTGCCACCTTGGCTGCGTTAGGCTGTGAGCTTCGTGGAGATCCACGTCGCCTGCACCTTGCTGGTGGGGGGCTGCATACATCTTGTTCTGCTTTCGACTGTGCTGAAAGTGACACACACTTCATTGCCTTAGTAATTCGTGGCTTTGGGTATGAACACTCCCACCCTTCTTCCTCCTGTTCCATAAAGGATTCGTCTCTGGCACGGAGCATCATACGGTCACAAGTAAACCTAGGTGGAAAGGGGCCAAGATGCAGTTCCCACGTCCCCTGAGCTCATGTGGAATATTTAGTCAGTCCTCCTTTGACTCTGCTGTCTGTGTGAGACGGTGTACGAGAACCTCGCAGTGCTAACTGCTTACATATGTCTTTGTTGACAGACCACCGAGGAGGAGCCTAACCTGGACACAGAGCCCATCCCAGAAGACACCGCGGAAGAAGTAACTATATGCATATTTCATTCAGCCTGGTTGCATGGGGAGGTCGGGTCTGGAAGGTGGAGTGGTGGGGGGGGGGTGGAGTGGAAGCTTGAAATCAGTGGCCCATGTGTGGTATTTTAGTTAAATAGGTATGTTAAATGTGCAGCCAGGTACGTGTATCTACACACATGCACACAGACATGCACAACTGTATGTCGTGTGTGTCACATGCAGCAGCTTTCCTCAAAAGGAATAGTATAACATGGGAGGCATGACCACAGGCTAGGGTAAAGGTCTTGGGTGACCAGTTGGGCCTTCTCAGGAGAGTGACCGTGCACCATTTGCAAGGCCACTATGGAGGAGGTGCAGCACAGGAGAAGGGGACAGAGAGTTCCACCTGCAGGTGTTTGGAACCAGCCCCTGAGAGGTCTCGGGGTTGGGGTAGGACCATGCTGAGGGTCCCAGAAGGTGGTCTTCTGTGAGGAGGCCACCTTTCCAGTGTGCAGAGAATGGCTGAAGAGGCGCCGTGGGTGAAGAGGGCCTGGGGAGAGGGAGCTGGGAGGCAGGAGCTATGGCTGCCCAGGTTGCCCAGGATGCCATCCGGTGGGCCCAGGGAAAGGGCCGCGAGTCATGCCTGGCTGTGCCACCCCCTATTCTCTGGCCCTGGAGGATGCCACTCCTGAACCAGGCCAGGTCACCTGACTCAGCTGGGGCAGGGGAAGGACCCTGGCAGCTCTGGTGTTGAGGGAGGTGCAATGACAGCCTCAGGCCTGGCAGGGAGACCAGGGAGCTGGAGAGCTGAGTTCCAGAGGGGAGGTGAAGCGGGGTGGAGGAGTCTAGTGAGCAGGCCTATTCGCATCGCGGCAACCCAAGTCGGCTTGGCCGGGCACCCAGGCACGGCGCACTCAGCATTTGCAACTCTGGTGACTTTTAAAAACAGCTGTGGGAATTGCATCCTGGAAGGACTGGGTCAAGGGATGCTCCTGGCCTCACCAAGCATCTGCTCAGGTGCTGAGATCTGCGTTCTGCTACTGTCTAACCCATGCACACCAGTACCAGCTCAAGCCCGGTATCACCCGATCCTGTGATCAGGTGACACAGCACGTTGGTTAGATAAGGAAAATTCCACTCAGCTGCCTGTCATTAGTCAGCTGGCTGCCTCTCCAGCCTGGGCGCCTGTTGCTTTTGAAGAGTTTGGAGCTCGGCTCCCCCAGCCTGCAGTGATGTTGCTGCAGTTGCAGACAGAACGCTCGTCTTGGCCCCGTCGTGGCGCTCCCTGGACAGCAGGCGTGGCTCTGCTTTGCCAGGGCCACACAGTCAAAGGGCAGTGGGACACAAGCTGGTGATTGTCCTGAAGCAATGGGGTTCAGTTTAGTGTGTGCAAAGTCATAGGGTGAAGAAGTGAGGCGCCCCCTCCACACGGAGCAAGGAGGCCCCGAGAAAGCAAGCCACGCCCGCCACTCTTCACAACACGTTGCCAGGCCTTTGCAGGAATGCTCGTTTGTGGGGAGTCTGTAAGGTAGTTATTGAGGGGGGATTACTGTGGTAACTTAGCACTTGGCTTCTGGAAGCAGATTCTGTGATGCTCGGCTAGTAGAAGTGGGGTAGACTGTTCAATCTGCAGGGTCCAGCTGAGCGAGGAGATCGGGTGACATGTCTCAGTCTGTTGGGCTGCTGTAACAAAACAGAAGGAACTGGGCAGCTTAGGGACAACAGAACTTTATGGCTCAAAGTCCTGGAGACTGGCGAGTCTAAGATCAAGCACCCGCGAGTTCAGGGCGTGGAGAGGACCTGCTTACTCCGTGTCCTCACAGGGCAGGAGGGCGGATGGCTTCTCTTAGGCCTCTTTTGTAGGCACCCATTCTACTCAGCAGGGCTCCACCCTCAGGACCTAACATCCCAAAGGCCCTGCTGCCTAACAGAGTCATCTTGGGAGTTAGAATTTCAACAAATGAACTTTTGGGGGATGCAGACACTCAGCCCATAGTACGTGATGATGGTCACAAGTTTCTAAGAAGCTAGCAGAGAATTCTATTCACACCTGTATAACAAGAGTGAGTACTAACACCATGTTCTCCTAAGACCTTGCCGCCGCCTCTCACACTCGGCCTTTCCGCTTGGACGTCTAGGTGTGAACCTGATACCAGAATGCAGTGAAGACAGCTGACTTCTTTAAAGGTTATTTTTGATAATGGAGCATGAGATAGTGGAAATTATTATTTCCTGATGTTTCCTTGTCTGGATGATACAAAATCATATATTTTTTATTCCTCATAAGTATAAAAGAAAGCATTCCTGAATAAATAGAGGCACTAGGTATTTCACAGGAGTATAATATTGATATTTAGATACATTTGTAGTGTTTGTGGGACTAATGAAAGGATCCTGGAGAAGGTCACTGGTTTACTCCATGTTTCTCATAGCAGTTCTGAGAGTCAATGTGGCTGATTTCGGCGCAGCCGCTGGTGGAGGCCGGTCTGGTGTCCCTGATGCAGTTGTCCAGTTTTGTTAGAGTGGAGTTATCCCTCATGCTCTGTCCTTGGCCTTCAGAGTGGTCACGCATAGCGCTCCTGTAACTCCAGGCTTTGTGGATCAGATGAAAGAGGGAACCTGGATATACAGTCTTCACCTTTTGCCTCCTGAACATACGTGATGATGAAAAATTCATCTTACGGGAAAAAGAAAATCCCTCAGTCAAGCCTGTGGCCCACACTACGCCACGCTGTCTGGGAAGAATGCAGGACATTGGGACCTGCCACCTCGTGATGACCTTAATCAATGTGGCTTTTTGTGGAATCATTTCTTTAGCTTTCTGAAGAACACTGGGGAATAATATTTTCATATGAATATCTCAATATGTGATTCTTGTTCCCTCTTGCCTCCTGGCATAGCTTTGTCCAGCTTCTGGGAAAAGGACCCTGGCAAAGGCCTGTAGACAGATGGACCAGAAGCCTGTTTCTGAGCTCCAGAGACGCCCCCGTCCCGCCCTGCTTGTCCTGCCCATGGCTGAGGGAAAGGCTTCCCTGATCAGGAGGTGCCCAGGAGTGTGCAGTGTTGTAGACTCCCGGGGATGGGGAGGGCTTGGTCTGATGTCGCTCGACACACAGAGGCAGGTCCCCTTATATTCTCCACAGTAAGATGCCAGCAGGTTCCATCAGGAGAACTTTCTTAAGGGATCATTGGAAGGATCTCGGCATGGATGGAGAGAAGCAGACGCACTCTGAGCCTCTGCGGCGCCCTGCTACGTGTAGCATGGGCACCTTCTCGTTTGCTGGTCTTCCTTTTGCAGATGATTTGCAGTGAAGCAAAAGTCGGAATGCTGGAAGTTAGGATAGCTAAGGCCATTTAAAGTTTAATGCCACAGTAAATGTGTTGCTTGGCCCCGATGCTGTTTGGCAAAGCAAGGGGCCTCTGGAAGGTTCCCAGCGGCTGCTGTGCGGTCTCGCCCTGTAGGGCTAATTGAGTGAATTTATCATGGGCCAGAGACGACCTGCTGCCTCGTTGTCTGGGAAACCCGCTTGGACATTGCACCAGGAGTCCTCAGGCAGACTGCAACCACCGTGTGCGAGACTGGTGGCGAGGAGGGCAGGTTTGCCTGTGGGGAAGGAGGCTAGCAGACGTGACAGGGACGGCAGCACTCCCTCCTCTGAGCTGTGGGTGGGGCAGTGGGACAAAGGAGATGACCAAGGCCAGCTGGGAGAGCCAGGAACAGCGGCACTGGTCCAGAGGTGCTGGGCTTGCCTTTTCCCTGGTACAGATGCCGAATGTCCTGCCTCTGTGGTCTCGTCGTTGGCCCAACATAGTCTTAGACTCGTAGGTGGTTTTTCTTTTTTTTGGTACTGGGGATTGAACCCAGGGGCACTCGACCACTGAGCCACATCCCCAGCCCTATTTTGTGTTTTATGTAGAGACAGGGTCTCACTGAGTTGCTTAGCACCTCGCCATTGCTGAGGCTGACTTTGAACTTGTGATTCTCCTGTCTCAGACTCCCTAAGTGCTGGGATTACAGGCTTGAGCCACCACGCCCGGCTGCATAGGTGGTTTTTAAGTGGACTCTCATTCCACAGAAAAGCCTGTGAAAAATATTGAAATTTTTAGTGTATAATTTCTGAAGAGCTTAAATTTCAGGGTTCTGTTTATTAATCATTATAAAGACCAGTTTCCTGTCTGGGCAGCTTTAGAAAACCAGATCGAGGGAAGTTGTTAAAATATTAGCATGTTTTTACTTTATTTCTTGTGACCACTGGGGTATTTCCCTGCCCCGATTGGTTCTGATGGTGGAACAGGAAGCGCATGGCAAGGGCTGGCACTTCGGCAACCGTTGGTGCACACCAGAGGATGCTCCTGGGAACAGGAGGATGCTGGAGGGGACAATAACAGCTCAGAGGCAAGGGAGGGTCCTGAGATGGGCACACAGCCCCTTGAAAGGTGGCATGGAGTCTGTGGACAGCTCACTGATGAACTCCTGGGCAGCTGCCAGCGTGACCTGCAGCAGTGACAGTAACCAGCTCTCTGACTCCCAGAGCAGTGGTGTCTGTGACCTGTACCTTCTTCACCCAGCAGAGCATGGGGCAGAAGGCCAGGGAAGAGACTGGCGGAAGTGTGCAGAGATGGGTCAGGTCAGACCATCCCTGCAGCTGTGTGCAAGCAGTGCGCTGCTCCTGTCTCTGGAATCTAGACAGAGGTTCACTGCTCCCTTAACAAGGAAAGAAAAGACAATGGCATCTCAACTGGTTTGAATAGAAATGAAACAAGACGAATAAAGAAACCGAGGACTAATAAAGCAATTAAGAGCCGTGCGAGTGCAGTTTGAAGAGGTAGTTAACAGTCTTGAAATAAGATCTGTGAAGAGCTCAGGATCTCACATGATCCGTCCTGTAAGGCACCAGTGGCACCGTTGGAAGCTGGTGGTCTCAGAAAAACAGCCATTCCATGCAGCACGTGGGGCCAGACCACGTGGCCAGGGCTGTGCAGCAGTTGTGCCTCCTGCCAGGCTCTGTCCACCTCCTGGGCTCAGAACTCCTCGGGGGTCTGCGTGAACACCAGGCTGAGGACGAGCAGCCTGGCTGTTGGCGAGAGAGTGCCTCCCTTCACGTCTGCGCTGCTGTGTTCCTCTGGAGCAGCCCCGAGCCACGGGGATCCTCACAGAGAGTCTACAAAAGGGTAGTGCAAACATCAGTCCTTTTGGAAAGGGAGATGTGGCCAAGCCACGACACACCCATGCCTGTTTGGACCCCACGGGGAGGGGAGTAGCACTGGCTCCCTGGAGCCGTAGCATGCAGCAGGACACAAGAGTCGCCACAGACATGGGGGCAGCGTGTGATCTGATGTGTAAGTGGCAATTATTTGTGAGAATTCACAGAAAACAAGGAGCGTGGTTCTCGTCTTCTGGAGAATGGTGGGGGCGTGTTCCTCGTGGGTGGGGGCGTGGAGATGGGGGCAGCTCTGTGCAGGCCTGGCCACCTCACCTCTGCTTCAGTGCCGAAGTCTGCAGCTGTGTGATTCCCAGAGTGCCTTGTGGGAGCGTGGCGGCTCCTTCACGGTGTGAATAGAAATGTCCTAGGAGACCCCGGGCACCAGCTGGAGGAGTGTCCTGTGATCTGAGAGCACTCCATCAGGAGCATTACTCTGGCAGCTGGTGCAGAGGCTGCACAGCGAGAGTGACCCTACAGCCTAGTGGTTTTACGGTGTTTTCACAACGAGGACAGGGTTGTCTAGGGGCACAGTGCGCACTTGTGTCACGGCCAGAACCATCCGGGTGGCAATCGCTGCTGCATCAGGAGGCACAAAGCCTCATCAAGCAGCCTGTTCTGTGTCCTGCACATAGAGCAGCTGGCCGCAGGGAGCCCAGGTCTGTCCCCGCGTCCTTAGAGCTCCTGCCTTGGCCCAGGAATGACAGTGCAGCTGTCCTGCCTGCTGGGGACACTGATGCTCTGTGAAATGAGAACCTGCCTTTGGTGTGCCTGACTTTCATGGCCTGGAATCTTCCTAAGCTCTGGGAAGGGGGGCAGAGACCTAGTACTTTCCCTCCACATCAAAGATTGGCTAAGTGCATCAATGAACCCGTGAGTAAGGGAAGTTCAAACGAAGACGTTTTCTACAGATGTATTTTGTGGAATCACTGATCCCCCCTGGTACCCAATGTTGGGGGTAGATTTTTTGCAAATGAAACTGGGCATGGGTGGGACAGGCTGGCTCAGTCTCTTCCTTCTGTTCTGCCCTTAACACACATAGCTAGAGCTCTGGTTGCAGGAAGGCCCTGCCCAGGCCTCCTGTGCCCGTCCTTCACCTCCTTGCTCAGCACACGGGAACACCCATCCCAGGAGGGGTCACCGCAGGGCCTCACCTGCGGCTGGGTCTCTGGTGAGCCTCTGCCTCCTGAGGAGAGCACTCCTGGGGAGGTGCCACAGCTGTGGAGCTCACAGGCCACATCCTCATGCTGGGATTCTTGCTCCTTTTCCTTTTTCAAAATTCTCTCTCTCCTCTTCAAATTAGAAAAAAAATACAAAAATTTATTCTTTAAAAGCATTCAGAACACTCCAGAAGAGCTGTAGCTGGGATATTTTTGAAAATCAAACCCTCAACATTTTTCACTAATATCTGTCATAGGTAAGATTTATTATTGAATTATAAGAATTACTTAGATTTTTTATATTTTATTAATCCCAAGTGGGTAATTTGAATAATTATGGTAAGAAAGGACACATACACATTTAATTGAGGAGACTTTCTTCCATAGATAATTCTGTGTTAGGGTAAGATGCGGGGTATCAGTTAGAAAATTGCGTAGTTTATTACTTTCAGATTTTTTGAGGCAATAAAAAGGAAAGCGCAGCACGCAGCTGGAGCTGGGTGTGGAGATGGCAACTCTGCAATCTGTGTGAGTCATAAAAATCTTTAGGGAATCATCAAAACATTTTTTTTCCAGGATGCAGTACTAAAACACCCCACAGTGGCAAGTGCTCAGAGCAGCCACCAGCACCATGGAGGGCTGCCACCACCCCAGTGCTCTCAGCAGAGGCTCCCGTGGGAACCCTGGATCTGTCTCCAGAATTGTGGCACCTCCTGCCTCCTGCGGGATGGATGGGTACACTGGCAGGACTCACGGGCACTTATGTCAAGGCAAAGGTCCAGTTCTAGACTCACTGAGCATCTGTAGGAGGTTGGCATCTTGGGCACATGGGACAGAAACATGAATGAGCTATGGCTCCTGTTCCCAGAGCTCACCTTAGTGCAGGTTTCCAAATCACCAGGTAACTACAACAAGAGGGCAATTTCCCAGTTCCCTTCTTGAAGCTATGAGAGGGCTCATGCCCACAGCAGCGATGCCTGGTGGTCTCGGCCTCTCAACCTAAGCTGCATGTCTGGCTTGAGCTGATCAACCCCTCCTCCTCCTCGGCCACCTCTCTCTGTGTTTTTTCAACCACTGTGTGCTGAGCCATAGTTGTGTGCCTGGTGTCGGTTCAGCACCTTATAATTCCACAATAAAGGTGACACCACGTGTCTGCCAGCATGAATCTGGTAGGTTAGTGTTCTCCCCAATAAACAAGTGACCACCAGCCTGGCTCCCTGCAGAGTAAGCGCTGTGCAAAAACAACAGGGCGAGAGAGGGCCTGGGAAGGGCTGCAGCAGCGGCCTGGATCCAGAGGTGCTGCTGCCGCTGCCGAGGCTGGGACCTGGAGGTTAAGAGGAGCCGACCAACAGTGCAGATCTTCTGGAAGCTGGTTCAAGACAGGGGTCCAGCATGACTGATCTGTCACCTCCACCCACTGTCCCTTAGTAAGCGTCACAGCACTGCAGCTTTGCTAGAGGAAGTGGAGCCCCAGCCTTGGGAGCCTCTCAGCTCCTCTGCGTGCACCTGTCGGGGCAGGGGCAGCACCCAGGCCAAATGCTCCGGGAGAGATGCATTTGGATTTTTACCTCTACAACTGGGTTTTCATTCCTGAGTTCTCACCTTGCCTTCCTATAACTTCAGAAAACCACATTGTGCTCCTCTTTCCTGACACTGGGCTCACTCAGGTTCAGCCTTCCCTAACTGCCAGCCATGATCTCTGAGACCACCTTCTTCCCAGCAGCAGGAGCGCTGCAGCCACTCACCCGGCATAGTGCAGGAAGCAGCAGGCGCCCTGGTGCATGGTGTCATCCTCCTCCACAGCTGGGAGCCTGTGGACTGGGCTTCCTTCTCCCTGTGTGTTGGGAACACTTGGCTTCATTTAGACTGTATTAGATGTGTGCTTCATGGTTACGGCTCAGGAGGCAACCGAGTGTCAGATGTTAGGTATCATGCATGGTACCCCACAGGCGGTTTATTATAACATAGGAGTGTCCCTCAAGGAGTGGCAATGTGTCTAATATGCACATCATCTGAGTGCTGCCAGTGAAAGCGATAAGGAAGGGGGAAAATATTTCCTTGTCTTACTGGAGGATTTTAATGGAATCTGGGAACTAGGTCCCAGAACCACCATTTGCCCCGCCCTGGAGCAGGTGTCACACCTGCTCTGTCTGCGGGTGCAGAAAGAATTATGCCCTGGGCAGTTCTAGCTGTGGGAAAGCGAAGAGAGGCAGACCAGGGCTCCCTGGAGTGCAGACCACCATGCAGGGGCCTTTCTCCAGGTCTAGCAGGAGAGCACCTGGAGGATGTGCCAGGGCGGCAGATTCCAGCTCAGGAAGTCTCTGTGGGCCTGAGAGTCCAACAGGCTCCCAGGATGGGCTGCTTCTCCCCAAGGTGTGGGTCAGGTGCTGGTGCAGAGCACTTGAGGACGAGGGCATGGAGACTCAGCCTCTAGAGAAGCCTGTTCTAGAAGCTCCAGAGCAGTTTGGGGCAGAATTCCAAAACAGTAAGGGGATCTCCCTTCTCCAAGCAGGCAGCATATGGCATCTAGTTTTTATGTTAATACTGAGTTTGTTGCTTGTTTAACAAATATTTTATTATATACACAGATAACACCAGTTGTTGTAAGTAGTTGAACCCATTACTTTTCAGAAAGATAGATTTTTGTCTTTTCTGCTTTGATTAGAGTTTTCTATTGGGCATTGAACTCAAGCATGCTTAATCACTGAGCCACATCTTCAGTCCTTTTTATTTTTTATTTTGAGAAAGGGTCTCACTAAGCTGCTGAGGCTGGCGTTGAACTTGAGGTCCTCCTGTCTCATTCTCCTGAGTCCCTGATACTACTGGTGTGAACCATGACACTTGGCTTAATTTTTTTTTTAAAAAAACATGGGTTTGTAATTGTATAGTTCTGGAGAGCAGAAGTCCATAGGTGCACAGGGCTGGAACTGAGGGTGGGCTCCTGGCGGGCTCTGGTGTGGGCAGGGGCTTCCAGAGGCTGCTGTGTCCCTGGCTCAGGCACTTCCTCCACCTTCAGAGCCACCGTGGCTTGTTCTCCCCTATTTGACGCTGCTTCCATCTTTCCTGTCTGACCATGGTCCTTCTGCCTCCCTCTTACATTACAGGACCCTAGTTATTATACTGGGATGGCATCTGGTTTTAAATCAGTGAACTCAAAGGTGCCCATTATGAGTCGTAAGTCACTTTAATTTTATGTTTAAAAAGTAATGACATGTATAAAGTAAACTCTGAGATATGGTACATTCCATTTCTCCTCAGTTCATTTTCTTTTTCTTCCTTGAAGTTACTATGTGAGCAGAGTACACACTTATCTACTTATTTATTCCATACATGTTTCTTCAGAATTTATCCTACAAAAGGCAGCTGAGAAGCTGTTGTGGTGATGTGTCCTCTGCTCCAGGATGCTGTACAGAGGAGTTATCCTTTCAGTATAAAGGGTAGGCGGCAAATTCATAAAACAATGCAGAAAATTACTCTAACCCTAACTACCAAATTACAGAGAAGAATCATATAAAGAAATAAGTGAATGACCTCCCCAGCTACACTCAGGAAACTCAGTAGGGGATTGAATGAGTTTCCTCTGGCTGCTGAAACAAATCTTCACACACTTAGATAGAAATATATTATCCCATCATCCTTGCTGCCTTATCTGGGTAAAGACCCTTGATGTTCCAGTAAACCTACCCAGAAAACCCAGGGTGATCTCCCTGCCTCAAGATCCTTACAGTAATCCTTCATTATATGCAGTTTTGCCTTCTAAATTTCAGTTATGCATATTCCACTGTGGTCTGACAATAGGAAATGGAAAATTACTGAAGTAAATAATTCACAAGTTTCAAATCATTCACCATTCTGAAAGCATGATAAAATATCGTGCTGTCTTGCTCCATCCTGCCTAGGATGTAAACCATCTCTTTGTCCAGTGTATCCATACAGTATACACTACCCACCTGTTAGTCACTTAGTCATATCCTCCATTATCAGATTAACTGTCCTAGTATTGCAGGGCTTGTGTTCAAGTAACCTCATTTCACTTAATAGCAGCCCCAAAGTACATGAGTAGTGATGCACTTCATGGGCAGTGATGACTAGTGGCAATTTGGATATGCCAAAGAGAAATTTTTTTTAAAGTGAAAGTTTATCACAGGCATATATGTATAGGAAAAAGCCTAGTGTACATAGGGTCCAGTATGCTATTCATTTCATGTGTGCACTGGAGGTCTTATCACTCACACACAAGGGAGACTAACCCACTCAGAGGTTATAAGACCTGGCACCTGGACACCTGGGGCATGATTCCATTTCTGCAGGGTGCTCTCTACAGGTGTCTGGTCTGAGTAGAGAACAAGGTTGAGACCCTAGGGTTAGATATTAGAGAGATACAGTGCAGCATATATTTCATAGTTGGATCCTGAGTTGAGGAAATCAACCATAAAATATATTTCTGGGGACAATTTTCAACATGGCATACGTAGCATTTTTGTTGGTTTTTGTTGTTTTGCTAATATTTTTTGCTGAAGCATTTTTAAGTGCAATGTATAAACCATAGCATTTCCCTCCCGAGCGTTTCCCGTTGCCTCTCTAAAGTAAGAGCATTTTCCTACATAAGCATGGTGGCATCATCACTGACCGGTGGACACTTCCTTCTTGCCTTCCCCAAAGCCGTTGCGTTTGGAAGGTCAAAAGCTCTTCACTCGACAGGTTAAAATCTACCTCCTCCTCAGCATGTTGTACTTCCTTGGAAAAATCCATCATAGCTGAATCGTTGCTCTGTTGGACAGGCATTGATTTCCAGCTGTTAATTTTAGCAAAAGGCTTTGCTGACTACTGCATACAAGGCTCTTAGAGATTGAGGTACTCGGGCGTCACCATGGAGGGAGTTTGGATTTGTGACTTGGAGTCTTTGCCAGTGAAAGCTTGCTCAGGCAGGCAGACAGTGCTATTTGTGTGCGTCTTGAACA
>CM053406.1:6359564-6387089 GCA_028644305.1 Xerus rutilus | reverse complement strand
AGGTATTCCAGATCAGGTCTTGGCTCAACGACTCTTTCTCAGCATTTAGTTCCTTTAATTATAAGTGCTTGAAGGTTGTAAACTGCATTTTAAAAATATTTCAGTTTCACAGTTTTCATTAATTCAGGCCGTTTCCCAGGTTAGCTCAAATTAACATTGAATATCAAAACTAAAAATTTTGTACAAGTCTGCCAGTTTTGGGGACCTGATAGACACATTTTTAACATTTACTCGAGGTGAGGCTTTAGCTTCCCCAGCCCTCTCCTCCAGAGGTGGGTTCAGGAAAACATGTCTGAGTGGCGGTCAGCTGCCCTGACGTGAGTGGGCCTGACAGAGGATGCACCAGCAGGATCCTGCTCTGAGGCTGCTCTGTGGAGGAGCTGGCTTGTGCTTTTGTGCCGAGAGCGGCATGGCACTGCAGCCAGGCCACATTGCGGGGGCTCCACCCTGGGCTCCGGGGTTCTTGAGAGGGGGACTAGCACTGGCTCAGCCCACAGCTTGGCCTCTGCTTCCTGTGACCTTGTGTGAAGAGTGAGTGCTGATTGCCGGTTTCTACTGCCACCAGGTGCTGCCCCAGCACCCTTTCATCCTGTGCTAACTGGACCCCTTCCCCGACCTGCTGTGCCTGTATTCCTGGGCTCTGCAGAGCCACTGCCAGCAGCCATTTTCTTCCTGTTTGCTCTTTCCTTTAATCACTAAAAACTTTCCCAATTGTGTCTCAAGGCCAAACTGGAACTCTAGCCTGCATTTTATGCTCTTCTGTGGTCCCACTGTGCCTCTGCCCCATGGCTGTGCACAGTGTCATCTGCCCGTGCACCGGGCTGCCATGCTGTGGTGGCTGTGCCTGTGTACAGGGGTGGAGTTTTGTTTGGAACATTTCCCATTATGGTTTCTGACCTCCAGGGGAGGAGACAGTGGTTGTTGCAGAAGAGGAAAGTATACATGTGCTGTAAGGGAGCTTCTTCCAGAAGGGGCAAGGTCCTTCCTCCGCAGGAATGCCAAGCCCTGTAGAGGTGCAGAGGAGGCCAGGGCGGCAGCACCAGGGTCTTGTTCTCCCTGCCCTTGGAGTTGGACCAGCTTGTTTGGCAGGGGTGGAGATGGGCGATGGCTGGGTAGGAACAAAGAGGTTAGAGGGTCAGTGTGAGCAGCAGTGTGTAGATGGTGCTCCTGGCCAGACCCAGAGAGCCCATCTGCTGCTGTAGGGAAACTGTTGTCCTCATTGCCACGGATCAGACGTGGCGCTGAGCACAAGAGTGGCCAAGAGGATCCCAAAGGAGGGGATCTGCCCTGGAGCCTGGCCGCCTGGGACACAGACCCTGAGATGAGAAGCTTCTTTGGAGACACAGAGGGAGGCACCCTCAGGCCACACCTGCAGGGAGGCGAGGGAAGATGATGGGCAGAGGGAGAAGGTGCACACCTGCAGGGCCCAACAGCAGCCTCGCCAGTCCTGAGAGGAAAGGGACAGGCTGTGTTCCACGTCATGGCACGTGGGATACCTGAAGAGCCGAGAGTCTGAGCTGGCATTCTCCTAGTCAGAGGCAGTGCCCTCAGAGGGACCCCCACAGCTGAGGGTTGCATGCTCTGGCCTGCAGGGCTGGGTTGGCAGGTGGGCAGCCGGCCTCAGCTGTGTGTGTGATGGTCCAGAGAGGCTGGCTCTGGGACGTGGCCTACTCCCAGGGAGAGAGGAGGCCTGGCCAGAGGGGTCAGGGCTGGACGGAAAGGGGTTTGAAGTCTAGAAGGGAAAGAAAATAGAACAAAGTGTCCTGAGTCTCAAATGAAGGGTCTTAACAATCAGCACAGGACAGGATGGAGGCTGCGGCTCCAGATCCCGTCACGCTCAGGCACATACACTCATACCGCAAATGTCACGTTTAAGAACCTGTGGTGAAACACGCCACTTGAGCTCTTCATCTTTTAAGTGCATGGCTGGGTGGCACTGAGGACACCCAGGCTGCCCTCTGCCCCACCGCTGTCTGTCTCCTGAGGGCTGCTCGCTGTGCACTCCTGCACACAGCAGTGGGGACACTCAGGCTGACCCTCTGCCCTTCTGTCCCCACCACTGCCCGTCTCCCCAGGGCACTCACGTGCGCTCCTGCACACAGCAGTGGGTCACCCAGGCTGCCCCTCTGCCCACCGCTGCCCGTCTCCCCAGGGCACTCACGTGCACTCCTGCACATAGCCCAGCAGGCCACAGCAGATGGTGCACACGTGCTCCAGTGTCTGCACGTTCTTGTCCAGCGTGTTTCCTGGCACTTCTTTGTTCTCCCTGTTTTCTCCACAGCCACGCTCCCCACGGGGGAGGTGTTTTCTCAGGGCAACGTCCCCACTGTCTGCTGTGCTGGGATTGGCCCAGGCCCAGTCTCTGTGGTTTAATCTGTGCTTCCCTTGTAATCAGTGACGCAGGGCATCTTTCTCAGGCTTCTTGGCCATTTGTGTGTCTTCTCTGGATGAATGTCCATCCGAGTCCTTTGCTTATTTTTAAAATTAGTTTCTCTGTTTTTATTATTGTTGCTGCGTTGCAGGAGGGTCTGTATGTACACTCCAGCTATGACCCCGTCATCTGATGACCAGTTCCAGTGCTTTCTCCCGTTGTGCTATCTTCCATCTAGTTCAAGTCCATTTTTGCACAGGGTGTGAGTAAGGTCTGACGTTAGACTTCTGCATGTGGAGAGATGCTTTGCACCATTTGATGTATTGGGTGCCATGAATGGCTTTTAGCCTCAGGATTTCCCACATTTTTGTGTGATAAATCATTCTCATAAATGCAGTGGAGTCATGCACCACAGCACTCTGAGCCCCGACACGCAGCACATGTGGTGGTGGCCCGTGAGATGGCGTCGCCGGGCCTGCTTGTTTGAGTACCTTCTTGAGTACCACTCCATGCTCGAATTACCCAAGGCTGCATTTCCCAGAGGCGTGTCTGTTGTTAAGTGACAGGTGACTGTGCTTGTTCTCCTCCTACCACCTAAGTAGCAAGAGCAAGAAGAATTCTAGGTGGAGAATGGGCCGTGTCCCAGTGTGTCATCTGCTCTGGGGACTGTGGTGTAGCAGAGCTGGCTGAATTCTGTCCCACGACCAGCCATGTAATTTTGGCCTCTATGTGTGACAGCCTGAGCGGTGTCCGTGAGCTGTGGTGTGACTTCATCTTTCCTGTGTGCCCCTCTGGGAGCCCATGGTGAGCACAGCAGGAGTCCCTCTTACAGTGTCTGCAGCTGGAACCTGAGAACAGGGCACAATAGAGGCCAGCGGGGAGTTTTGTGGAGGCTAGGCCATGCGGTTCAGGCTGAGCCACCAGCTTAATCCAGGGTGGGTTGCATGATATGTGGAAAAGCACACAGCCAGACCGTTTCTCTGCCAGTTTTCAGTGACAGTGATTGGCCCAGCTGAGCTTCTGTAGGAGACACGTTGCAGAGTTGGAGGGCAGGCGGCTGCAGGCCAGCTGAGGACAAGGCCCAGACAAGGTCTCGTCTGGAGGCCACAGGATGCCACCGGAACTTCGTGAACGCTCTGTAGGCTGATTGTACGTGGCAGAATGTAACGTTTTAAACAAAACCAAGAGGGGGAAATTTGTTCCCTTTTCTTCAAAACAATTAGAAAACTTCATATCAATTTTTAGGCTAAAAATATAAGCTACCTATGGCTTAGAGTATATTTGGAGGATGAACAGAAAAATGTGGGAAATACATCCTGTGCCCCAGTTATTTCAGCTGCTTAATAAAATTTACATCTGTTTTTCTCAGTAAAACTTAAAATACCCACCAACCTGGAAAATTTGCCAAAAGACAACATCTATTTATGTCCAAAGTGTTTTTAAAAAGTGACTCATCGTTGTACTTGCCCCGATTCATTCTTCACCTAATGCCATTTTCTTTGTTCTGTATGATGATCTGTGCGAGGGGCACGACTGCGGGTGGCCGCCAGCCAGAAGGGTCTCGCTTTCTTGCTGGGGTGTTTCCTTTGTGCTCTTTGGTTTGTTCTTGCTCTGAATGTTTTCCCCCCAAATCTGCGTGTTGAGCTCCTTGCCCCCATGGTGATGGTGTTAGGAGGTGGGCCTCTGCGGGTGATCTGGTCGGGAGGTGCAGCCTCATGAATGCTGTTGCCTTCTGTGCTGTGTAGTTTCTGCTTTTACCTGTGAATTTTATATTCACATTTTGGAGGAGTTGCAAAAGTTGTGGGAATAGCATGGTGAACTCCCGTGTCTGCTTTTGCACCCCAACAATTAGCACACACAACATCTAGTGCGACTCACACTCCCAGCCCCTCCCTGAGCCACCCTCCCCAGACCATTCTGGAGAAACCTAGCCATGGTGTTTCAGCTGCACCTGTGTCCAGAAGTGCCTCCAAGGATAACACACACACACACCCCTGCAAAACAATTATGGTGCACAAACACTAGCATGGAGCTTCGAGCCTCCAGCTCTCTCCGCTGTCTGAGTTCTTACAGCTGGTGTGAATCAGGATCTCAGTGAGGCCTGTGTGCGGTCCCGCCCTGCGGGACGCTTCCTGTGGGTGTTGGACCACATGCTCGCAGTGGTACCCCAGGACTGTACGGAGCTGAACACGTGCAGCTGCTTGGTACTTCACTGCACCTGTTCTAGACAGATGGGCTTAAATGCACACACCTCTGTGTTCCAACTCCCGAGTGTTCAGGTAGTAAGTAACTTGCTGTGCAGGTTCGTAGCCCAGGAGCAAGAGGCTGTGCCCCAGAGCTCCCATGTGCAGCACGCCACCCATCCAGGTGTAAGTACATCACAGGACGCTTTCCTGATGAAATCACCCAGGGACTCGTTTCTCATCATCTCTACATTTTAAAATAAAGCAATTTGAAATAGCACATTTTAAAATAAAGCAATTTGAAATAGCACTTCAAATCTGACTGTGTCTACACTGGTTTATTCTCACGAGGGTATAACACCCATGTCCTCACCTTGCCAGCCTGTGAGTACAGATGTGGCTATCATGTCCCAGCTCTGGAGCCGTCATCCCAAGACCCCCAGGTACCTGTCCTCTTGTAGTGACTCCTTAGCTCCCTGTGATAAAATGGCCATTTGTGCTGTGTTTGAAGATTCATTTGTGAGAGATTCATATTAATTCTTTTGCATAGAACTTAGGTAAGAAGTGATTTCAAATAAAGCTGCTAAATTAGTAAGTAACAGTGCAGTTTTAGCATAGTAATTGGTTAATTGTAAGTAGGGAGAATAATTGACGTCATCACAAATGGATTAATTGCTTTCTGTCAAGGATTCAGTGTACTCCCTTTAGACAGTGTAGTTTAAAATATAATGAGCACAATTCTCTACAGTGAATATTCAGAGAAATGTAGTTTCCTGTAACATACATATGTAATTCAAGGTTTCAAGTCTCTCTTCTTGAAACTGCTGGAACAAACCTTTCAATGTTATGGAAAAGCGTTCTCCTCTGCCCAGCAGAGATGCACAGTGGCTCAGGTTTGTGGTCTCACAGTGGAGCACGCGCTTTAACTCACGTAAGCAGGCATGTGTTCTTTGCCCCACTCTGTTATCCTTGCACCCAAAGTAGTGCCCTTCTCACAGGCTTGCCACTCAATTCCAGGTACATAACTACAAACCTGAACACATCATCATGATTATTTTTGCGTGTGGTGCTAGAGACAGAACTCAGGATGCACTACTACTGAGCTGCATCCCCAGCCCTTTATTTTTATTTTTTGCTTTGAGACAGTTCTCCCTAAATTGCCCAGGTAGGCCTCAAACTTGTAATCCTCCTGCCTCAGCCTCCAGGATAGATGGGATCACAGGCATGTACCACCATGCCCAACTCCGCACACCATCTCAACCAAGGTTGAATCAAGTATTTGGAGCCCTGGGGAGAGGAAGCAACTCATCCTGAAGGGGATCCCAAGGAAGGAAATCAGGGAAAACTTTTGGGAGGAAGGGGCATCTTCAGGGGTCTGCAGGGTAGTTAGGAGCTTCCCATCACATGAGGGCAGGGCCCCAGGGGAGAGGGCTGGCAGTTTTACATGCAAAAATGACAACATGTGGAGAGGGCTGGAGGGAGGATGGTCAGGATAAGTGGGGGACGGAAGAGGAGGTTTTGTTTGATTACACGTATATGCCCCATAGAAAAAAGGAGAAGGCAGCTCCAGACAGTTCATAGCACACAGCCTAGAACACAGCGTGCCCTAGAAACAATTCCAAATCTCCTCCTCCGCCCTGGATTTGCAGGGATTCAAAAGCTGGAGCCTGTACTAGGCTGGAGAAACAGGTGGGCCTGTCCACCATGGGTGGGTGGCGATGAGGAGGCCTTGTGGGGCACTGGGCCATCCAGCAAAGCTGCAGATACCCCCCAACCCCAGTGGCCTGTCCCTCTTTTCCCCTGAAGGCACCTCTGCAAACTGTGCACAGGATGACTTGTGTGGCGCCACCTGTAGGGCCAGCTGCTGCTAAGGGCCTCGTGCTCTCCATGGGTGATGCCCTGTGAGCCCCCACGCAGCCCTAGGAGTGAGGGTGGCATCTGGGAAATGCCATCAGGCCCCTTCCAGGGTTTACTTTTGTTTTCCACTAAACGCTTTGGTTATATCAAGTATAGTATGTTTACAGTATGTCATATTTTGTACATGTTTACATGTAAAGCTACCTTTGTGAGAAGTAAAAACACATTTATGTACTTGATTATTTTGTAAATAAAAAGCATTCAAAACAAATTTTGAAAGCACCACACAGAGGGATACTTCCAAAGTGAATGGAAACCCTCCTGCAGGGAATGAAGAGGTTGACTGGGAATCGTGTGGAAAAGAGCCTGGATTTGACTCCTCAGAGTGTACTTTCAAAGCTAAATGCTGGCTGTACAGTGGTCAGTTTATATACTGAAGCCCATAAACCTCCAAGTTCTGTCCACTTAAAGGCTTCAAAGGGTGAACCCAGTTGTCACAAGAAAACCTGCATCTGGATCTGGTTCCTAAGCCACCTTCCCTGCTAAGAGGAAGCAAGCACTCCTCAGGGTGGTGGATGGTCCCAGATCTGGAGCAGGCAGGCACAAGGTGAGCCTGGACACCTGTTGTTCCAAAAGTGCGAGTATGGCCAGTGGCCAGTGGGGACGTGGAGGACACAGACGCTGTTTGAAGAGCCTATGTTGGCGGAATTTTGAAAAATTGTGTACTCGACAGAATGATAGTGGCACTGAACTGTAAATCCATGAATTTGAAAAAATTGAATCTATTGAGTCAAAGGAATGATGAGAGGTGGCTGTGACTTCCCATTTAATAACAAGGCAGGAAGGATGGGGCATGGGCACCCTGGCACTGGGTGGAGGTCACTGGGGACAGGACAGCCACGTGGCCTCAAGGCACTGTCACCAAGTGCTTGCTGCTGAATAATAGAAAGGGGCTTCCTGGGGAGGTCTGGCAGGTGCCCTCAACCAACCCCAGCCAGCTGCAGAGGACAGCACAGGTGTCGCCTGGAGCATGCTACCAGGAAGCAGGGGCTGGTTCTAATACGACGTGGAGATGAGTGGAACACTCAGCAAAGGGAGAAGGGACTCCGAGCAAAGGCTAAAGACTCAGGGCATCAAAATGCAGTGACGTGATCACGGATTTTGAAAAGCTACAAAGATGTTTTGGGGACAAGTGGAGAAATTAGAATATAAATGGTAAACTCTATAAAACTGCATGTATTTTGAATTCTTGGGCAGGACAATGTTATTGTGGAGAATGTCCTGACTCTAAGGAGAAATGTGCTGAAATCTTGAGGTAAGAGGTCAGGATGTGTGCAAGTTATGATCAGATGGTTTAGCCAACGAGCGTTGTGTGAAATCAGAGGCAGAAGGACCACAGAGGTGTGGCGGACAGTGGGACTGTGGACCAGTGCGAAGACACGGGGCGCTCGTCACACCACCTTTCTGCAGGTTTGTGCCTGTTGAAAATAACACTTCCAGCCTGACAGCTCAGTCAGCGGAAAGCGAGACTCTTGAGGCTCTGGGGAAAAGGTGGCTCTGAAGCCCTGGCAACTACCATGCTGGGAGCCAGAGGTCGGCTGTGGATGGGTCTCTGTGGGGCAGGGGCTCGCTGCTGTTTTAAACCACCCTCCTGTCTCAGCATATGAGCATTAAAAAATCTAACAGTTTGCTTTTTTCCCACCTGGCAACTGGCAAATCTCCTGAGAAACAGTGTGACTGTGATGTTTGAATATGTGCCATGGATCACTGTTAGACGCACCATAACGAGACTGAGTCATCCGCCATCCACCTCACAGATACTTCTCAGAGCCAGTACTGAGGAAGGTGTTGCCACCAACCTTTAGTTCAGGTCACTAACTTTGAGGTGGGCACTATGGCCTGCTAAGAAATGGGAACCCCAGGATCTGGTGGGGCGGTGGGCACAGTGGTCTGCTAAGAAAAGAGAACTCCAGGATCTGGTGGGGTGATGGGCACTGTGGCCTGCTAAGGAGACAGAGATCCTAGAATCTGGCGGGGTGGTGGGCATGGCAGGACGGCACTGTATGGAACAGATCTGGGTTTTGCCGACAAGCTGCAGAAATAGGATTGAGCTCCAACCTCATTTTTAAGGACTGAGTGAGGGTGTTTCAAATATCTGGCACCCACATTTGTGATTTGGGGATGTAGTTTTGTTTTCATTATCTTACAAAGAGACATCGATATCAGCAGCATTGTTTTTAAAAGCCTAAACTTTCTCTTGAAAGCCGGGGCCGTCTGGATGTGACTCGTACAGCTAGTGCCTCTCGAGAACTATACTGTGGTTTGAATTTGCTCATTTCATTTGTGGAGTGAATTGGCCTAGATGAAAATCCAAGGAAAAGCCGGCGGCCACCAAGCCTCTGTCCATGGTCCTGAAACTCCTCTCACAGGCCCAGGAAGAGTGCCGTTGTCATCTCCTCGGTCTTTGACAAGCCATTCTTTTAATATGTTGTCTTCTGTTACCGCCTCCTCCAGCACACCACCACTCACGTGCCTCGGGCCCACCTCCCTTCTGAGATGCCCACCTGCCAGCAGAACGCGGCTGCGTTGGTGAGAGAACTAGGGTGTGGTGACAGCCAGCCAGTGGGGCCTTCTCTTTTGCACACTGGGCTCCCCTAAATGAGTGGGTGTCTGTTGGTCTTAAGTCATGGGCCAAACAATACAATTCTGGTACAGTGTGTTCGTTGGAATTCGGCTTCACTGGTGTTTGGTGAAGGTGTCATTGTATCCTAGCAACCACAGCCACTGCAGGCTGAAAGGTGGCAACAGACTGTTCCCACGCCTCGGCAGTGTGATGCGTAAACGCTTGCAGCCTCCTCCCTTCCCCCCAACGGAGTGTTCATCAGGCAGACTTTGGCGCAGCGGTTGTGGTCTGGACGCGCTCCCAAGCTTTAGTGAGCCTCATGGGTTCCCCGGGCACCCACATCAGTCAGGGAGCATGTGCAAGAAAGGAAGGTGCTTCTGGACTGTGTGGCTGCAGCACAATTCTTAAATTCCCTCTTCACACCTGTGAAAAATGGGTTGTGGTTGCTGTTGCTCTGAGGGGCTTTGCAGGGTCTGCCTAGGGCGCCACCTCGCCGCACAGGCCCGGGGCTTCCGCTCGTCCAGACGCTAAGGAAGTGTTGGCACAGGTAGCCGAGACGCTTCCTCTGACTTCAGCAAACGACAATGAGCAACTCAAAGGAAGCTATTCTGATGTGTCTTAAAATAAAAGAACTCACATAAGTTAAAAAATATTTTCTTCTTTACTGATTAATACAGTTAACATTTGAAGATTTTCTTAATTGTATCCAACAGACAACCTTTTAGTAAAGCATACTCCCGTCTGTGTGGTGTTCTAATAAGATGATCCCTGTGCAATAAAACTTTAAGGCATAAAATCATACACGTTTGAGAGATAACAAGTATATTTGATGTTTATAATCATAAAATGTATGCACATCCATGGTGTGGAGTTGATCAGTAACAGTTGATCAATTGGTGAGTATTTATTATGTAGCTGGCTGTGTGCCAGATGGAATATCAGTTACAGGCCAACATTGAACTTTGAGGTACAAGAGAATCCTAACTAAAGACCTAAAGTACTGGAAAAATGTGGAGCTCAAGTCTCGCTGTCTCCAGTATTCTCACTCCATAGTGGACCACAGTGTGCTCCACATTCAATCGTAGTTTTGACAACCTTATATTAGAAAAGAAAAAGTCCAGAGTTTTCTTTAGAGTGAAAGTCCACATTCCTATATTGTATATTGTGGGCTGACTCGTGTCCCTCAGAAAGATGTACTGGAGTCCTAACCCCCAGTACCTATGAATGTGGCCCTATCTGGAAATAGTGTCTATACAGATGTTAAATTAAGAAGCTCATCAGGGGGAACCCTGATCACATATGACTGGCCTCCTAAAGAGGACACACGGGCAAAGGCCTGAGACACGGCACATGTGATAGAGGGAGGTGTCACTGAACCAAAAGCCACCCCTGGGCTGGCAGCTGCCATCAGAAACTGCAGGAAGTGAGGGAGGCACCTCCCCAGAGGCTCCCCAGGAGCAGGCCCTGCAGACATCTTGGTTCCAGGTGCCTCAGCTGAGATGGAAGGCAACACGTCTCTTGTTTGAAGCCACTGGGTTCATGGTACTCTATTACAGCAGCACCAATGCGATCTGTTATAAATGAACTCAAAAAGCAAATTGTAACATCTGGAGTGAGCTCCTTCCAGTCCTGTTAGAGGTAGGCGTAATCAGGTCTGCAGCTGTCCTGGGAAGCTCCCTAGGAGGTGGCTGTCTGAGGCGTGGCCAGGGAGTGGGTGGCTCTCGAGGAGGCCACCTCTCGGTCCCTCTGTGGGACCTTCTGCTTCTCCTCAGCAGTGGTGCAGACCTTATCCATCGACCTCCCTTGTCCATAAGATGGAAAGGTCACACCACATGAGAAAAGTCTGCATTATTTCTAAGGGGCAGCTGCCTAGGCCAGAGGCAGGATGCCCTTCAGCCCTCCAGCCACAACCACAATCAGAAAACAGGATCCCGGGGGTCTCATGATGTAGTTTGAGTTACTTGGATTATTAGAAAATAAGGCTTGCAAAACCCCCTTGCCTGCACCTGGGCGTCAGGGGTTGCAGCAGGATGCTGGTAGTTCAGAGCCTCCCAGACACTCCTGGTGTCTCCCACCCGTGCCACAGTGAAGCTCAAAGATGAAGAGAAAATGCGTGAAGTGATCTGCTCACGAGGCTGCTTTTAAAATACTCCAAGTTTTTAGCTTAAATTTCAGGGCATGAAGTGTGAAGATTTGGGGAAGAGGGTCAGGGATGCCAGAGGGGCAGCAGGAGCAGATCACTGGAGCTCGTCCCCTTCACACAGTCTAGGGGGCGCGGGGAGGCCAGGCACCAAACAGACATTCTGCCAAGAGTTCCACTGTGTCAAAGCCACGTGAGTGCGGTGCCGGTGCTGCGAGGCTCGGCGAGAGCCCGGGCAGCCGCCCTGGAGGGGCGTTCAAGCTGAGCACCGAGTGGAGGGTGCAGGGGTTCGGGTGGGGCAGCTGTGGGGAGGGGGTTGCAGGAGGCTCTGTCATCTAAGATGAGACCAGGAGGGCAAGGTTCTGCAAGAAGTCCCCTCCACTCCTCCTGGGCCTGCCACGCCCTGGGTAACTACTGTTTAGCTTCATGGTTAACGTCCTAAAGAGGTCCTGAAATCCACAGAAGACCCCAGGGTCACTAGAGAAAGATGGCATCATGTTCAGTATGATTCCCTTGTTTAGTGAATTTTGAGAGCTGTTTATTCCAAGAATTAAACACATGGTGATTCTATTAAAAAGAAGAAGTGATCGTGACATTTTGTTCCTTCATCTTAGAACTGTGGCCGAAACCAGGCTGTACTCACATTTATAGAAACCCTGTTTAGGATTTTGTGAAAAAGGTCAGGGATGCTTCCTTTGGTCAAAGGAGTAAAAATAACTGCTGCACATTTAAAGCATTTCTAAAAATTAGTCAATATTGATCCCACCTTCCTCAGTGCAGGTGACAGGGCTCTTGGGCAGAGAAAGAGGCTGGTTCTCAACAGACTTATCTTGGACGTCTCTCTGCTGACACTGTGTAGACAGTTGCTCAACAGACACAGACAATCCTCTGTCACCAAGAGCCTGACACCTGGGGCCGCTCCCTCCAGCAACAGGATGCTTGGAGCACAGGAGCAGCCCCTCACAGGTGTGGGAGGAGACCTGGGAACTGGCCACCCAGAGGAGTACTGGGCCTGGCCCGCTGGCTGTGGCTGGGGCAGCCTGCCAGGGCCAAGGGACCCTCTGCTGCATGGGCCATCTCGCAGATGTGGATGCCACTGTGGGTGCCACTGTGGGTGGCACTGGGTGCCACTGTGGCACGCTGTGCGCTCAGTCCTGCATTGGCTGGGCCATGGCGGGCGCACAGGAGAGCCCCTCTCCCCACGCTGATGCTCCCGGCTCGCACCACCCTGTGCTGCCTAGAGGTGAGGCCTAGTTTTACAGTCACTTTTGGGTATATGTAGACATTTATTTGGGGCATGGAGGGAGTAGGTTCCCCACATCCTGTGGTCAGGGCCACGGATCTGTTTCCAAATGAGGAGAAGTTGAGGACCTGTGGGTGGTTGATACTCCATGTTCACGATCACCCTTGAGTAGGTTACCACAGGATCTGAACCAGTGAACACGGAGCACCGCTTCTGGGGGAGGCTTGGGCAGGCTCCCACAAGCCCCCCAAGTTTTGTCAGCAAGTCAGTACCTGAGCTCTTTGTGTGTTTCTTTTCTTTTCCTTTTTTTTTTTTGGTGCTGGAGATTGAACTCAGGGCCACTCGACCACTGAGCCACCTCCCCAGCCCTATTTTGTGTTTTATGTACAGACAGGGTTTCACTGAGTTGCTTAGCACCTTGCCATTGCTGAGGCTGGCTTTGAATTTGTGATCCTCCTGCCTCAGCCTCCCAAGCTGCTGGGATGACAGGCATGTGCCACCGCACCAGCTTTTGTGTGTTTCTGTTTAAAGACACTTTACCTAACATTTTCGTGGCCAAAGGCACTATAACTCCTGCATGAACAAAGCTTCTCTAACATGTGCTTTCTCTGCAAGACCCAGCACAGCCTGCTTGTGCTTGGGAACCTGGAGGTACTTTGGCACTTTGCTTGGGGACCATTTTGTAGAGTGAAATCACACACACAACAAAGCATAAAAATTAGAAGAGGCTGGTTCTAAACAGACCATTGGAGCCACACTTGTTAGTGTCTGAGCTGAGATAAATATTCCTGTTTCTGTAAAAATGTCATTGAGACTTTGATATATATTACATTAAAACTGTAGATAGTATCGAGTAGTACTGAAATCTTACTAATATTAAGCATCCATGAACATGGGATGTATTCTATTCATTTATATCTTCTTTACTTCCTTCAGAACTGCTGTACAGTCTTTCACTGCTTGGTTGATTAATAAGTATTTTATTCTTTTCAATCTTATTGTAAGTAGAATTGTTTTCTTAATTCCATCTTTGCATTATTTATTATTGCTGTGTAGAAGTGTTGGCTTTTTATCCTGCTGCTTTGCTGAATTTATTTGTGGGTTCTAATTGTGTGTGTGTGTGTGTGTGTGTGTGTGTGTGTGTGTGGTTTTTGTAGTTTTCTACATACAAGATTATATAATCTGTGAATAGAGATTACTTCTTCATTTCCAATCTGAATAACTTTTATTTCTTTTTTCTTTCCTCATTGCTCTGGCTAGCACTTCTAGTACTATGATGAGTAAAGGTGGCAAGCGTGGGCTCATTGATTTGTTCCTGATCTTCTAAGAAATCTTTCAGTTTTCTGCCAGGAAGTATGGTGTTTGCTGTGTTTTCTGTCTGTGGTTCTAATTATGTTGACATAGTTTCCTTTTATTCCTAGTTTGTTGAGTGTTTGCATTGTGACAAGGTATTGAATTTAATTAAATACTCTTTCCGCATCCATTGAGATGATCCTGTGACATTCTGCCTTCATTTGGTAAATATGGACTATTACATTGATGAATTATTGTGTGTTGAATCATAGTTGCATTCCAACAATGGATCTCACCTGCTTGTGGAGTATACTTTTTCCTATGCTGCTGAATTCCATTTGCTGGCATTTTGTTGAGGATTTCTGCATAAATTTCATAATGAACATAAGTGCGTGGTTTTATTTTCTTCTAGTGTCTGGTTTTGGTGTCAGGTTAATGCTGGCTTCTTGGAGTGCATTAGGAAGGACACCTCTTCTTTAAATTTTGGTAAAAGTTTGAGAACCATTTATGTTGGTTTGCCTTTAACTGTTGGGAAGAATTCACTGATGAAGTCATCAAGTCTAGTGCTTGTCTCTGTTGGGAGGTATTTGATTACTGATTCAATCTTCCGACTAGTTCCAGATCTATTTAGATTTTCTATTTCTATTTCTTTTTGGTTTAGTTGCAGCAAGTTTTCTACTTTTGGTAATTTGTCCATTTCATCTAGATTATCCATATTTTTAGTATACAATTCCTCACAGTACTCTTTTATGATCTTATGTACGTCTATAGAAAATGTCCCATGTGTGCCTGAGAAGGAGGGTGTACACTACTGTGTCAGGTAGAGTCCTATGTGTGCCATTTAGATCTAGTTAGTTCCTTTTGTTGATCAAGTCCTCTATGTCCTTACTCATCCTATTCCTAATTGTTCTATTACTAAAAGTGGGAATATAAAGTCTCCAACTGTGATTGTAGAAACTTTGCTCCCTCCAATTCTGTCAATATTTGCTTTACATAATTTAATTATCTATCAGGCATGTAAATGTTTATAATTTTTATATATTCTTGCTGTAAGGAAGATTTCACTAATATAATGTCTGTCTCAGTCTCTTGTGAACTTTTTTGATTTAGAGTGAATTGGTATGATGTTAATGTAGCCCTCCTTGCTCTCTTTTGGCTACTGGCTGCATGGAGTGTCCTTTGCTGTCTTCTCACTTTCAGTCTATTGGCCTCTTTGAATCTAAAGTGAATCTTTTACGGAGATCATACAGTTAGACCCTTTTTGTCTGGAATGTGTTCTTTCAATCTCTGCCTTTTGAAAGTTTAGTCATTTGTGTTTAAAGGCATTAAACTTCTGTTATTTGCTTTTTGTTTTCGATATTCATTATAGATTTTTTGTCCCTCATTTCCTGAATTACTGTCTTCTTTTGTGACTAGTTGATTTTTTGTAGTGAAACATTTACTTTTTTTTTCTCATTTTAATGTATATTTTAAGCTATCTTTGTGGAAGCTCTGGGGATTAAATTTATAATTTAAAACTATAAATTATAAAATTACGATGCTCTAATTTGAGTTTGTACAGCTTACTTCAATAACATAGAAGACTGCTGCTCCCTTAAAAGTTCACCTCTTCACTTGTCGATGTCACAAAATTCCATCTTTGTGTATTGTGTGTCCAAAAATACATGCTAATAATTTTAATTCAGTAATCTCTTAAATCATGCAGGTAAAAAAAGTGAGCTATACACCACCAATACTAGCTTTTATCAAGATCTCAGTGAAGACAGTAAGAACTTACTCTATATTCCTTTGTGGTTTTTTGTTTGCATTAGATGTATTAACTAGTTACTAACAGAAAAGGCCTACAGACTTGTTTCTTCCTGGATACACTCTTCCTGGACACACCCACAGTACAACCCTGGTGCCCAGTGGTCTTGGTGTGCTGGCCTTGGACACAAAGGCCTCAGAAGTTGTATAGCACTAATCAGTGAGCCCTAATCTCCTTCAGTTGCTCCAGGTCCTCAAGGAGCTTGTTGTCTAGCCCACTGGCCAGAACCTGCCTGATTTTCCATCCTTCATGTCCTTCTGTCTGTTCAAGAACCAGTCTGGGATCTCACACTGTCATGGACTCTGCATGATGCAGGTCTCCCTTTCAACCTCATCCTCGGTGAGTTTTCCCGCTTCTTGGTGAGGTCAGGATCTGGTTACCTCCATACCACGTGAGCTTACCTGTGTTCCACACCCTGAAAGGCAGTGATAGAAAAGGCTATTTGCCTCTGCACATAGGTGTTTGAGTACTCACAGAACGTGCTGGAAGCTCTCTTACGCAACATGGCGGCATGTAGGTCTCCTGTGGAGAAGCCTTTATATAGTTGTGAACTACTCTCTTATATCCTTTCATTTCACTTTTCAGGACTTCCTGCAACATTTTTTGCAAGACAGGTCTAGTGATAACAAATTCCCCCAACTTTGTTGATTGGAGAATTTCTTAATTTCTTTCTCAGTTTTGAAATACGATTTTGCTGGATATAGGATTCTTGGTTGGTTTGCATATCAGACCACTGTCTTCTGTCCACTAAAGTTTCTGATGAGAAATTTACTAGTCATTTTATGGAGGATCCCAGTACATGATGAGTCATTTCTCTCCTGCTGCTTTCAACATCCTGGCTGTGCCTTTCAGTGGTTTGATTGGAATGTGTTTCAGTGTGAGCTTCCGGGTTCGCCACCGTGGAGTTGATTGAGCTTCGTAGGTGTTTATATTCATGCTTATCATCAAATTTAGGTTTCAGCCTTTATTTCTTCAAATATTCTCCCAATGCCTATTTCTCCTCTGCTGCTCCTACAATGCACGTTGATCCGTTTGATGACTTCACACAGGTTCTTTATGTTCCCATTTTTCTTCAGTCTGTCTTTCCTGTTCCTGAGACTTGCTAATTTCCAGTATCTGATCTTCAACGTTGCTGATTCTTCTGTCTGCTCAAATATGCTTTTGAATACCTTTAGTGATATTTTTTCATTTCAGTTGTGCAGAATTTCAGTCCCAGAATTTCTTTTTGGTTTCTTTTTAGGATTCCTGTCTCTTCATTGATATTTCTGTCTTGTTTGTGTAACATTCACAGATTGACTTTCTCCACATTTTTCTTTATTCTTTGAGCATGTTTAAGGAAGTAGTTTCTAACTCTGTCTAGTAGAGCCATCATAGGTCTTTTTCAGAGTCAGTTTTCTTTTTTCTTTTTTTTTTTTAATATTTTTTTTAGTTGTGGATGGACACAATGTCTTTATTTTATTGCTTTGTATGTGGTGCTGAGGATCGAACCCAGGGCCTCATGCATGCGAGGCAAGCGCTCTACCGCTGAGCCACAGCCCCAGCCCCCAGAGTCAGTTTTCTGTTGGTTAATACGCTCCTTTGAACACACCTTTTTGTTTGTTTTGTGTTTTTTTTTATATGCCTTCAGTTTTTTTTTAAACTAGTTATTTGAATGTAATAATGTGGTACCTCTGAAAATCAGCTCCTTTTTTCTTCCCCAGGGTTTATGTGTACACATTCTCTCTTTCGCTATCTTTTTTTTTTCAATTGTTGTAGGCTGTTCTGCCAAGTTCAGCCTGGGGTATAAATTTAAGGTCTTTTCAGTTCTTTTCTGAGCCTGTGACTTTTCCTGGGCATAAATGGCTACTTTTCAATTTTCCCCGAATAGGCAGCTAAATCCGAAATTCTAGTCCTCAATGTCAGGCTCCCAAATGGGAGAAAAAGAGAAAACTGAAGTGGGACAAATGTTCCAGCCCTTTAAGTCTCCTGGGAGTCACTTCAGCTCGAGGAGGAGGGGCAGTGCAGCAGTAAGGGCCCCTGGCCTCTGCACATCTGTGACCCTGGAGCAGCAGTCATTGATGAGAGCACAGATCCCCAGTCAGTGGGGGATGAGATGATTGCCCCCAGCTGTGTACAGCTCCATCCACATCTTCCACCAGAAGGGGTGAGCCTCGGTCGATGCCTGAGTTCCAAAGCAGTCACACCAGTGAGGTGAGGGCTAGGGAGAGATGGTTCCTGTGCTTCCTACTCTGCTGCCTTCCCAGAAAGCTTCCCACATATCATTTTAATAATGATAATGTCTCGGGAGGAGAGAGAAAAATTCAGCCTGCTGAACTTGACTGCTAAATCAATTCTTGGGTTTTCTTTTGAGATGTCACTATTAATTTCCTAAAATTGGAGAATAATTTTGTCTCTAAAATTGGAGAATAAAATTGGAGAATATTGGATCTATATCTTATAGATCCAGCTCATGCTTCTTGTTAGTACAGGTACTAAACCACAGCTTATGTTCAAAGAGAATAAGTTTAATCTCCTCACAGGGGAGACCAGAAAATATAAATGCACTGAATATCTAATATCTTTAATTAATGAACAATAACAATAATAGGGATAAAACACATAAGCACAAGATCTCACGTGCAGACTCTTGCAAGTACTCTGTTGTGCTTGGCCTGTCCCGCAGCTCTGTGTTGTGGGCCTGCTTTTTATCTTCCAGCAGGAAGCTTTAGTGGTAACTAGTTTTATTAGCTAATTTATTTTCACTAGTAATCTAGACATTATTCTAGTGGTGTTTATGAAAGTCTGTAAAAGTAACCAAATCATCAGGGACTTGAGAAAACTGATAGGTTCCTAAGCCTGTCCAGCAGGTCATTTTTACAGGTTTGTATTTTTAAAATAGTATCTGGTTGCACAGAACCGACTAAAAAAGACATTAGCACATTTTAGTCCCAATGAGATGACAGCCTTGCATTTAGACACCCTCCAGCATCTTAAAAGCAATTTTCAGCCATCTTGCTCACCCCCAAGGGAGTTTCCATTTTTGAATTAAGAAAATGGCTTAGAAATATAGCTATGGAAAAGTTAGTGGCAATTTTCTAAAATTTATGTAAATTAAAACATCTCAGGCTTCCTAGTTCTTCATTCCATGGCGATTGTGTGGATAAGACAGATGAGAGGCACAAAAGCTGTCTCTCTGGCATTCCCTGGGTGATGGATCCTGTGAGGGTCCCCGTGAGGAATCTGGTTTTGCTGAAGTCGACCCTGACCCGGTGTTTGGTGTCCTGGTTAGAGCCAATTCCTCGCACCTTGCTGCCTGAGGTGGTAAGACAGTCCTGCTGCCCGCTTGCTTGGACGGTAGTGTCTGGGCTATCTTCAGTGCTCACAACATGAGCGGCACATTGTGCGTGTCCCTGGGCACCTGTTTCCATGGAAGCAAGGTGGCTAACCTGTCCTGGCCAGCTCTGGAGTGCCAGGACACTGCAGGACCTCCTGCTGCCTGGGGGAAGTGCCAGTGCCTTCCGCCGGGGCCTTTTGCTTTCTGTCTGTCCCTGAAGATCTGCCTGTGGGCCTCTCCAGGCAGAGGAAGTGGGGGCTAGGGACACTCACCTGGCTGAGGTCAGCCCTGCACCATTTATCCAGGAGAGCCAGACAGAGGGCCAGTATCTATTCCAGCCTGTGTGGACTTTGTTCACCCAAATAAACTCATTTCTTCAGCAGAAAGGGCAAGCATTTAACCCACAGTCCATTGGCCGGGCATGACACTGGGCAGAAGGCTTAGGAACCACTGAGAACTGGAGCTTAGTTCCTGGCTTCTGTGTACATTTGCCTCAAAAATATCGAACATATTTTACCTGTCAGACTTCTTTATTGCTCGCTATAAATTTTACCAGATGAGGCTTCATTTCTCAAATACCTTTGATTTTCCATCTGGAGGAAATTTTTGTAAAAGTGCAAAATGATTTCTCAGTCTTGTTTTTGAATATTTTTTTTTAGATCCCAATTAGTGTACACTATCTCAGGGCAAAAATCGCCTCTAAAAAGAGATCTTGCAACAAGTGTTTAAAGAGTATTTGTTAAAATAACTGATATAACATCAATTTGCTTTAAAAAAGTTATTCTAATTGGTCTCCTTTCCTCGTTTTATATTATCTATTGTTTATCCTTTAATCGCTGAGATTGGCATTTTAAAAATAGCAACCATAATTTAATAGCAATTAACATGGGTACATTCAAGTAAGTTGTTTTGTTCTCATTCGTGAGGTGGCTTATCTGATTTTCTTTATTTCTTAGAAATCAACAAGCTTTCAACCACTGGGGAAACTTCACGCTGGCATCATTTTGTCCTGGAATTGGCTGGGTTGCTGGCCAGCTGGGCATACCCACCAGCTGTTGGGCCCCAGTTTCTCCATCTGCAGTTAGGGGTGCCACTGCACACACGCTCGGGTGAGGCAACCAGGATGACGACCTTGAGCATCTGCGGGCAGCGTCCTGCAGCTTGGCGGTGGCAGGGCACTTTCTGCCCCTCGCTGTGAGCACAGGCCTTCCCAGCATCCTAAGCCTCTCACGTTTCCAAACCTGTGCTTCCCATGGTCCACTTTCCTGGGTTTTTCTTGTATGAATAAATTAAAGCAAAAGGCCACTGCAGCTAATTAAAATGATGTCCTCCTTTTCTCTTTGCCAATGTCTCAAGAAGGATGTCAAGAAATGCAAAATGTTCTCTGCTGCTGTCCTTCCAGCTCTTTGAGACACACCCCTTGAGACTGTTAAATAGTTTCCTCTAAACTTTGCTAAGGTATCAACCATTCATACAATGGACAAGAACTTATCAATTTCATTTGATTTCTCAAAATTTTTATTTTTGCCTTCAGATATTCTCATTGATTTAAAATGATGTGGATATTATATATGTGTGTATGTGTGTGTGTATACATCCATGACAGTGCCTGTCATGAAATAAAACTTTACCTTTGACAAATTGTTGAGTTAAGGGTAATAGGATTTGCTTTTATCTCAGGTAAAAAAAATGCTTTTATCTCAGGTTACTATTGCCCTGTTTGGGCTGCTATAACAAATCATAGTGGGTTGGGTGGCTTATGAATGACTGAAATTTTTACCTCATGTTCTGAAGGCTGGAGGTCCAAGGTTGAGGCCTGGTGGAGTTGGCATCTGTTGGTGCCACTCGGTTCCTAGATGGCACCTTCTTGCAATGTGCTCACGTGATGGAAGGCTGAGGCCGTTCTCTGGGGCCTCTTATATAACAGCGCTAATCCCATTCATGGGGCTTCACTCTCCTGACTAATCACTTCCCAAAGGTCCCTCCTCCCAATGTCCCTTTGGGAAATTGAGTTTCAGCACAGGAATTTTGAGGAGACATGAAGACTCAGACCATTACACTAATGGTCTGTAATTACCAAGCACTAATTACACAATGCTTCTAGTATAATTTGGCTGATAACCTCATTCTTGCAGGTTAGTCTGTTTCTACTGCTATAACAAAATATCTGAGACTAGGTAATTTATGAAAAAACAAATTTACTTCTTGCCGTTGGGAGGCTGGAAGTATAAGATCAGAGCGCCTGCAGACTGACCATCTGGTGAGTGCTGTTGGCTTCAAAGATGGAGCCTGTGGTCATACCTTCCAGAGAGCATGAGCATGGTGTCCTCACATGGCAGAAGGGTAAGGAGCCACTAGTTCCCTCAAGCCTTTTGTAAGGTCGCTAATCCCATTCTTCAGTGCTTGGTCACCTCCTAGAGGCCCCACCTCTCAGGACTGTCATGTTGAGGTTTAGGTTCCAACGTACAAATTTTGGAAGGACACATATTCAATTTATGGCACCCACCTCTTTCTTTTTCTTTCTCTCTCTCTCTGTCTTTTCTTTGGTACTGGGTATTGAACTCAGGGTACTTGACCACTGAGCCACATCTCCAGCCCTGTTTTGTGTTTTCTGTAGAGACAGAGTCTCACTGAGTTGCTTAGCACCTCGCCATTGCTGAGGCTAGCTTTGAACTCGCGATTCTCCTGTCTCAGCCTCCCAAAGTGCTGGGATTATAGGCTTGTGCCACCGCACCCAGCTCCTTTCTTTCTCTTTGTTTAGTCACATCTCCTTAGGGGACATGAGCAGGAGCCAGCTGAGAAGTGCCCTCTGAAAAGTTGCATCTGTGAGACTGACAAAATTGTGTGTGTACATGAGCCCACTAGTATGTATGCTTCAGTGTACCACTTAAAAAGTTGCATCAAAGTTTTATTAGAGAGGGTATATCTTTTGGTGCTTAAAAGTATACAGATATTTAAAAAATAAAACTCTTTTGTCTCTCTCTAGTATTTCCAGTGGAATCTGATTGCCACAGTGATTTGAGAACCTGCCATTTGTCAACCTTTAAAAATATATGAACATGCTTTCTTTCCACGCATGCAAAAATTTTTGGTAACTCTTTTTTTCCTTCAGCTCAGATTCCCATTCTACCTACCCCTTTTGAATAGTATGCCAATGTGACAGATGTATTTTTTTCATGAAAGTATTTTATTTATTACCTTTATGTTCTTACAGTAAACTGTGTATAAATTGTAACCAATTTTAAATGTCTTGTTGCAACCACAAGTATTGTTTATTTGAATTATCATTGTGATTATTAATAGTATACAATCGGTTAAAATTGAAACAACTTTTTTAATTGATAAAATTAAATATAAAAGATAAAATGGCCAGATATTTGATATATGTGCTGATATGGGAGGCCCCTCCCCAGGCACCCACAGCCTTGGGAGTGCTTGCTACCCCACGGCAGGTAGATACACATGCAGGTGGACTCCATCGAGCCGTCTACACATGTACATGGTGCAGTTCTGTCAAATCCGTTCTGCATTCCCTCCCTTTTCCTGTCCCTCTGCCTTCCCTCTCAGTCCTCCCTCTACTCTGCTGATCTCCTCTCTCTCTTTTTCTGGGGTCTGCACCCCACACACTCTTTCCCCCTACCTTGCTCCAGCTTCTGCGTATGAGAGAAAACATCCCACCCTTGCCTGTCTGAGCCTGGCTCGTTTCACTCAGCATGATGTCCTCCAGTTCCACCCATTTACCAGTGAATCCCAATTTTATTCCTCTTCATGGCTGAGTAGAACTCCACAGTCCACCACGTTTTCTTAACCCATTCACCTGTCGACAGCTCCTGGGCTGGTGCCACGGATTGGCTCCTGTGAATGGCGCTGCCTTAAACACTGTGGCTGATGTTAGCTCTTCTGGATAAATACCAGCGGGTGGGACGGCGGGCTGTAGGGTGCTCCACTCCGAGGCCTTGGAGGAGCCTCCACGCTAGTGAAAGCTCGTTTTTAAGGCTCTGTCAGCCTTAAAATCAGCTTGCCTGATTTCTCCCTTCCATCTCTTCAGAGACAAAGCCTTGGTGACAGCTGCCCCAGTGGCTGACTGTCCCTGCGTCACCGAGCAGCCATTTTGTTTTCCTCCGCAGCCCCACTGGGTCTCTGGGAGTCTGTACCCAGGAGACACACAGAGTGACATGGGGGGGGGGGGTCCAGGTGCACCTTTTGGCCTAACAGGGAAAGAGCCTGTGGGCAGGTGGCAGGGGGGCGTGGCCAGAGGGGTTCTTAGCCAATCTCAGGGAAGAGATCCTGCATCTGCAGCTGACAGATAACCACACTAGAAACATCCATGCCATGCCCCCCTTGGGTCTCCACACCTGCACTGACCCTGCCCAGCCACGTCACAGGGAGAATGCCATCTCCCAGGGCAGGGCCAGTGCTCCACAAGTCTGAGCTGCCCCCACAGCTGGGCACAGCTGGGCAGCTGTTAGGCTGACTTAGGATGCTCAGGAATGCCCTCTTTTGGCACCAGGATTCCAGAGTTTGCTGGATCTGCTTCCCTAGGGTCCTGGACACCAGACCCTGGGCTCCCCACTTTCTGTAGCCAAGGGCTCTTGCTGATAGTCCTGGGTGTTTTGGGCCCTGAGTTTTAGGCAGTGGTGGTGTTTGTGTGTCCAAGGCCACCTCTGTCTCATCCCAGAACCAGGCGCTGGACACGGCAGAGGGTGAGCAGAACCCAGCTCAGGATGAGCTGTCGCAGAGACGAGCCAAGCCAGCACTCACAGCCAGGGAGGGTGCTCTGAAGAGCTGGATGTGTGAGTGTATGGTTTAGAAGGCCAGCTGGCTCTGAGGACCGTGGCGTGAAGTCAGAACGTGTGGCTGGTGGGAAATTGACAAGCCACCCAGGCCAGTGCTGCCCAGTTTGACCTCCGCTCCGCCAGCCCAGCCTCCGTGAGGGGGCACGCGGTGAGACCTACAGTCCCGCAGAGTCTCTGGCCTACTCAGTGTCCCGCGTCGTCTGGAGTCTTACGTCCCACACCTGTCTTGGCCCCTTCTCCTCCTGTCACCCCATCAGCACGGCTGGAATTCAGTTCTCTCTGCCAGACAGTCGCTCCTGTTAGTCACCTCTGAGCTTAAAATTCCTCCAGGGCTTCTTCACATGGATTTTTCCCCATAAAATAAAATAACTGTCATGCCACCAATATCTAAAAGTGCTGTGTGAACACAATGCGATCTCCTTCAGTGGCACTCACGCCTTCCGTGTGCCAGGGAAGCAGACAGGACGCACAGCAAGACTGTGGTCAGACACCCTGCTTGTTTTCTGCCCCAGGATTGTTTGGGCCTCCATCCTTAGTGGAACCTCCATGTTCAGCGGGTGAGTGTGTGGGTGGCTGTTGGCTTGTGACCCCCGTGGTGTGCACTGCCTTCCTGACTGCTGTCGAGAGTGGACTGACTGCCAAGCAGGGGAGGAAAGACTCTCTGCCTTCGTAGGTTCAGTACCTGGAGGCCTACAAATTAAATGGACAAGAGCCAGTTCAGGCAGAGATTGTTTACAGGTGAACAGGCGTGCATCTGGGAGTGCTCGGGGGTGAGTGACTTGGGGGCTGGCTGGAGTTGGGGCAGGGAGCGTGCGTGTGTGACAGAAGCTCCTGTGGGAGGAATGGGGTTCTAGAGGAAAGACTGGGAGGTCGGGGCACACAGGAGATGAGAAGGTTGGGAGGCTGAGACAGGAGGATCACGAGTGCAAAGCCAGCCTCAGCAACAGTGAGGGGCTAAGCAACTCAGTGAGACCCTGTCTCTACATAAAACACAAAATAGGGCTGGGGGTATGGCTCAGTGGTCGAGTGCCCCTGAGTTCAATCCCCAGTACCAAAAAAAAAAAAAAAAAGTTGGTGACAATGTGTGTGTAAGGCAGGGTGGCCTTGGCACCCCCAGCACTTGGTAGGCTGCTCTGGTCTGTCCCCTGGAGGGGAAGGTGCCCGTGGAGGGATTCATGCAGTCCTCATTTCTGGGAAGTCTCTGCTTTGGGTGAGACAAGTGGAGTTTGGAGAAGGCTCCTTTCCGTGCCTTTGGAAGCTCAACCACCTTCCTGCAGACCCGCCTGGGACCCCGCGGCAGCAGGTGCCGTTCCTGTCTCCTCACAAGGCAGTTTTCTGTCTTTCCCCTGCTGGGGACGCCGTCTCATTCAGCTCTGCAGTCCAAACTCGGTGCCACTTCCAGTGGGGACCCTTGATTTGCCTTAGTGCCTGGAGGCTCACACATGGCCTGGAGTCTGCCTGGATTCTAGCATCTCTGTCCCCAGAGGCCTTCGGGAGGCTTGATCTTCACCTAACTGTCCCTGTTGCCTAGCTTGGCAACCCCAGAGACCTCAGAGAGCACTGGCGATCACCTCCTAGCAAACTGAAATCCTGCAGCCCTCAGGGAGCCTGGAGAGCATCATCAGGCAGTGCTGGGTCTGCCGCAGAGCCGCTGCAGGAAGCCACATGGAAGGAGCCACAGGGTCACAGCGCCCTCTGGGGCCAGCGTCAGTGTCTTACAGTTGCAGGTTCTTGGAGCAAAAGCAGTTGTGTGCTCTTTGTGTTATTTTGAAGACTACAGTTTCCATTTCCCTCCCTTTATTATAGGAAAATAACTTTAATGGAATGGCACAATAAATAAAAAATACAGTTGAGTTTGAGATTCCTTTCCACTATCAACTTTCAGCACATGCATATTCAAGTAGGGTGTAAGCATTGACAGGCCAGAGAGGGTTTCCTTTAGTTTTATAAATACACATAATGTTTATTGCTTTTCCCAAGGAGCTAAGTATAGCACAACATAGAAAATAATAAAAATATGGTAAAGGATAAACATTTAAAATCGTCCTCAGTGTAACAGGACAGTGAGAGAGCCGTGGCCCCCTGGCCTGCCCTCTGTCCATGTCCTCACACCCACCCCTGGGTGCTCATCTGTGCTCACTGCCTACGTGGGTTTCTGTGTTTGCCTCGCCACCACGGATACGATCCACCAATATTGCATCAGGCTTTTTTAAAACTCGCTTTTAACATCTCACAATTTCTCCTAAATTCTCAAAAGTTGGAAATCATTATCTCTAACAAGCCTAGAGTTTTCCATTATACAGCTATACCATTCTTTATTTGTAGAATCCTTTATTGTGGAATATTTGGGTAAATTTCCTATTTTTTACCATGAAAAAAATCACTGTGGTTAATGTCTGCATATATCAGTCTTTATCTTTGGGTAAACTTTCAGAAGTTATTGGGACAAAGCGTTTGTGTATTTTTATATAAAATGCTTATTTTCACCTTGCCTTGTGTAAAGTAGTATTTTAGGTTAGTTTAAGTAGAACATGTGAATTCTTGGCTTGAGTTTCTGCACAGTCTTGAGAGGCCTCATTTTCTGTGAATCAGGATTCCCAGTTGGGCAGTTTACACTCTGGGTGAAACCCTTTACCAGGTCTCCATCTTTCTTGTTCTCCTTTCTGCCCTCTAGTGGTCACACTGGGAAGTAGTGATTTACTGGTAAAAACCGAAAATGAGCAACAGAAAGGGACGTGATCCAAACTACTTATGACTTATAACACAACTGCCAAAACCTAGCAGGGCGCGATTTATTCCCCTCTTCTTCTCTTTGGTTATGTGGGTGATGGATTTCAGCGTTTCCCTCTCCCGTGATAAGGAGCCTATTAGTGTTTTTATTTCTACCGCTGTACAGGGCCAGCCCCTCGTGATGGCGCGCAGCTCGAAATAAATTAAAAGAAGAGTGCTCTGACCGCCTCCTCCCCACTCTCCCCACAGCTGTGACGTCGCTGATTCCACGTCTTCCGTCCGCATCAGCATCAGACGTGATTTTGTCTTTTCTACTTTAATGGTTTAGTCGTGTGCTTCGGCTTCTGTAGCCAGACCAACAACTGTTACTCTCAACCAACCGTTTAACTGGTTTGCTTTTCTTACCACTAATGTCGTTATTGTGGATTCTCTTTCCTGAAGTTCTGGACGTTGAATGGGGCTTATTGGACAATGCATTTTGTAAAGTGGTTTGGGATAAGTACAGGGCATAAACAGATGCTGCCTATCGCCAAAGGCCGAATAACAGCTTGCCGGGAGTGTTGTTCCCTGACCCATCCTTCTCTCTCCAGTTTAGGATTTGGGAGACGGCCAGCCTGAGGCCAGCCTGCTCTGGTGCTCTGTGGACACTGCCCCACTCTGGTGTGTGGGAACCTTACAAACACCCTTGTGCTTCCAGAAGCAGCCCTGGGGATGCACAGATGCCTCTCCGTAGATGTGTGATAGGTGGCTATGCCAGCAACCTTAGGACACCCCAGACCTCAGTGCCAGCCTTGTCCCCTGGCCCCAGCAGCTGCCCCTAGCCACACCAAGGGAAGCCTCACCGGTGGTCCAGAGCAGCCAGTGTGCCGGGTCAAGGAGATGCCAGCCTCCTCTACAGGGGCTCAGGTTCCCAGACAGAGCTGGTCCTTGCACCTCACCCCTCCACGGCTTCCCCTGTGACCCCATCTCTGCCCGCCTGGGGCCTGAGAGGCTGCTCCCTGTGACCCCACTGCTAGCCTGCATGGTTGGCAGGTAGTGTCCCGTGTCTGGAAGGCCTGGATGGGCAGCGGGCTGGCCATCCTCACTCTTCCCTGTCAGATTCCCGGGGCCACTGCTCACCTGGGCTCGGGCTCACCCTATGCCCCAGCTGTGCCCGAGGCCTAAAGTGC
>CM053406.1:6319392-6359064 GCA_028644305.1 Xerus rutilus | reverse complement strand
CAGCCCTCAGTCCTCACCAGCTGCCAGGACCCTGGGGACCTGGGGTCTTGCTCCTGAAGCTCAGTTGGCTCTTGACCAGGGGTGACTGTGTGGCCCTTGGGGACATTTGGCCACGTCTGGAAACACTTGAGTGGTCATAACTGGGCTGTGGGCCAGGGAGGCAGGTTTGGGCATCCGGGGGGTCAAGGCCGGGTGCTGCTACACATCAGCAGTACACGAGGCAGCCTCACAACAAAGGCTACCCACCCAAGTATCAGAGGCAGGGAGTCAGGACACAGCTCCGTCCAAGGAAGAGCTGCCACTGGGCTCTGGACACCCACTCCCCGGCCTCTGCCTCAGCGCCACCTGTCTTTGGCTCGGGCTCAGCTCCTTGCTGAGTCTCCCAGACGCCATTTCCACACCAGGACGGCTCCGTTGTCTGTCCTTGGAAGGATCCAGTGCAGCTAGGCCTCTGCCTGTGTGGACCTGTTTGTGGGGCAAACAGCCGTGGGCCAGCCCCACAGGTGCCCCTGACTCTAGAGTGCCAGGCCCTCTCCCGGGAGTTGTAACCAGTGTTTGCCTGGGCGGGGGGTTACTTAATAAGAACTTCGCCAGCAGGCCTTTCTACAGGTACAACCTTCACAAGATGAGGTGAAGAAAAACGGCCCAAGACGTCTCATGTTTCTGCTGGAGGAATGATCTTTAGAGCAGGCCAGAGTCCCTGGTCCTCAGGCCAGTCCTGGGAGGCTGGGAGACGAGCTCCAGGTTCCAGCAGGATTCTGTAACAGCTAGTTCAAAGGCTCTTTGTGGTAGCAAGGTAACAAAATAACCTGGAGGGCTGGGTTCAGATTGTTCGGCTCTGCGTTTCCTCTGGGCAGTTTTACTGGGCTTGCTGGTAGCTCTGCCTAGGGTGCTAAGGGCACAGAAACCAGGCTGGCCCTGTTACGGTCAGGATGTGAGGTGACCCTCAAAAGCTCACACGTGAGACAATGCAAGAAGGTTTAGAGGAGAAATGACTGGGTTACAAGCACCTTAAGCCAATCAGTGAATTAATCACCAGATGGGATTAACAGGTAACTGAAGGCAGGTGGGGTGTGGCTGGAGGAGGTGGGGCAAGGGGGGGGCTTTGGGTATGGACTTGTATCTGGTACATGGCGTCTCTCTTGCTCTGCCTCCTGACCATCATGTGGGCTGCTTCCCTTCACCACGCTCTTCTGCCATGTTGTTCAGCCTCACTTGGAGCCCCAAGGAATGGAATCTTCTGTTTATGAACCAAGACCTCTGAAACTGTGAGCCCTCATAAACTTTTTCTCCTCTACAATTGTGCTGGTTGGGTCTTTCAGTAACAGCAGCAAAAAAGCTGACTAGAGCAGACCCCTTCTGCACAATGCACCTAGGATGATTTGCAAAGAAACATGGTGGACACACTTTCTGCCTGGTGCCCCTTTAAGTTAAATATAAAGATACAGGCTACAGCTAGCATGTTAAGTGCCCATAAAATAACACCAAGAGACCCACTGGGTCTGGGATTCTTCAAGCCCAGCTTCTCCTGAGTGCATGTTTGAAACTGGCTCTGGCGGTGTTGGGTGGGCCCAAGATGGGATCTTTGGCTCTCATGGTGGACTAGTTTGCCAGGGCTGAGGCAACCAGGCACCAAGGACTGGGCTGATCACAGGGTGGGTAGTGCTGTCCCTCGGCCCCGGAGGGTGGACATTACAGACCATGGTGTAGCAGAGCTGGTTCCCTCAGAGGGTCTTGCTGCTGTTCCCATGAGGACAGTCATTGGACCTCACCATGGCCCCATCTCCAAGGACAGTGATGTTCCGAGGTACTGGTGGCTAGGGCTTTGGCATATGCATTTTGTAGGATATGACTGGACCTGAAACAGCCTGTATTATAATTACAGGTGCACTGTCAATTTCCTCCGAAGGCCTTTTGTCTGTGCTCCCTTTTTTTAAAAAATTAATTTATTTAGATGCATTTCAAGTCATAGTACATATATAGAGCTCAATTTTTCCATCTCTCTGGTTGCAAACAAGATAGTCACACCAAGATAGAGTCACACACACAAGATAGTAAGACGTGTTTTCATACATGTATCTAGGGTAGTGACATCCATCTCATTCAACCATTTTTGATGCTCCTGTTCCCCCTCCCCTCCCCCACCTCCCCCCGCCCCATTCAAAGTTCCTCCATTTCTCCCATGTTCCCCACCCCCAACCCCCTTACGTATCAGCATCCACTAATCAGAACATTCTTGTGCTCCCTTTTGAACACACCTCTTTTCTTCGGTGGCTGGGTTGTACACTAGGCAAGTGTACCCCTTTTAAGCCATACCCCAGCCCCAAACCTACCCTGAAAACAGCTCTATTCATTTTTGCAGTTTATTCTGCTGACCATGTAGTTCAGCTTGTTCACCCTGAGAGCTAGGTGGTATTTTACAGTATGAAGAATGCCAGTTTGTTCTTCTATTCTCCTTCCAGGGAGCAGCGAGGTTCTTTCTGCTTCTGACCTTGTGAGCAGTGCCAAGCCACCCTGTCCTGTCTTACAGGAAGGCGCGCACACTAGGGTCATTCTCTCTGGTCCGGAGGCTTAAAGGGAGCCGATGGGCCATGAACTGCCCATTTTCAGATGCACTTGCTGTTGACAGATTGCTCCAAGCTGACTGAGCTCTGGTGTGTCACATGTCAACCTGCTGTGTGCCAGTGTGTCCCAGTCCCCAGCCCCGTGACACGCTTGTGCTCTCTGCTGGGGAAGCTTTGCCTCTGGCGGGTGGGAAACGCTCCCCGCTCAAGCAGGAGGTCACCCCATGTGGCCTGCTTCTCCTCCTCAGATTGCATGGGGCGCATGTGGACTTTTCTGGCCAAGGGCTTATTTTGACATTGTATCTTTTCACAGGCAAAATGCATTTTTTAAAAAATTGAAACAGTAAAATCTGATTTTAAAAACAATGTATGGCTTTTTGACTGGTTTGATAATCCCTTTGGTAGCCCAAGTGAAAAACACATCGTCTCCTGAATGTCTTTTAAATTCACAAGTTTGACTTTTTTTTACACCTTGAACTGGAGCATCTTGGATTTAGTTTCCCGCGAGCCCAGGCTCACCAGCCGTTGGCCGCTGTTGATCTCTGAGGTGCCTGTCCCACAGGTCCTCCAAGCGGCCTGGCCCTGGCCTTGCTGGGCTCTGTTCTGCTCCTCAGGAGAGTCTGTCTGGTTCCCAGAACAGGAGGGCCAGTGCTGACTCTGCCTTCTGGGCCTGTTTCTGACTTTTCCCTTCTTCAGACCAGTGCTGGCTCTTCAGCCTGCAAAGCCACCTTCCTCTGAAAACAGAAGGAAATGAACCCCTCTGTTGTATGATTTTATTAAGTTAAAGTCATGGGTTGACTTGGGAAAGTGACCTCCTCATCTTCATTCTCCAGTATGACATTTATCTTCATTTCTTTTGCCCTTATTTCTTTCAGCAGAGTTTATCATCTTTTCTGTGAAGACTACACATTTTTGCTGGATTTATTCTCATACGTCATATTCTCCCAGTATCCAAGGCTGTCTTTTAAAATTGCTTGTGGTGGCTGTGCAGAGGCCTGCCTACAGCTGGCTGTGCTCTTGCTCTGGAGTAACTTTGCACACGCCCACATTACCTTCTTACGGTGGCTGAATCCCTGGTGTGGTCTTGTTTCCTAGACTCTGTGAAGTCAGTTTTATTTCATTCCTTCAAACTTGCTTGCTCTTATTTTTTTCACTATTTTTTTCTAATTTTCTGATTTAAATACTTATATTTAAATAGTTTAAATAGAAACTATTATATTTGCTGCTTCCTAGCGTGAGATCCTTGGCTCGGATCTTGCTTTTCTGTGTCTGCTCTTTTGTGCAGGGTGGATGGTCCTCTGGGGTCTTGGGTCCTGAGAGCACTGCAGGGCTTCTCTGTCCCTGTGCTCTCCTCAGGGCCCTCCAGAGGAGCTGTGTTTGCACCTGCTGGGTGGCTTAGGTGTTCCCAGCACAGAATCAGCCTCCATGTTCAGTTTCGACTTGAACCACGCTGTCATTATAAATTCACACCTGAGCCCATGCACGGCTCAGGCTTGGCATTTTCAACCATCAGGAATGCCAAAAAGACCATGTGTTCTTAACCTGGTTCCAGGACAAGTAAGTGCATGTTTTCGTTCCTTTCCTGGATGACCAGGGGTCTGGCTCCAGCCTCCCTGTTCCTGCCCAACTGTCTGCGCATCTCGGTGCTAGCTCATCACCCCACAAGGGCCACAGCGTCCTGTGCAGCTCCATGGGAGGCACAAGCCTTAGCCTGAACGACAAGACAACATCCCCACTGGGCAGTGGGCAGGGACAGAAGTAGACATCCCTGCAAAGGTCTCACAAATGGCAGCTAAGCACATGGGAAGTTCCTGTGGGACCCTGTGATGCCACGCCTAAGGGTGATCCAAGATTGTTCCAAGCAGGCGTTAATGAGTACCTGTGCAGGTGCGTTCCTGGCAGCACTGCTCACCGAGCCAAAAGGCAGAGAGCCCTAGATGTGTCAGCGGGAGAAGGAGCAGGGGCACCAGGCGAAGCAGGTTTGCAGTGAGGCGGTGACACTGCCCCCGGCTGCGCTCAGTGCTGCTTGCTTGTTTACTTGGGGGTGTGTGTCATGGTGCCGGGGATGGACCCCAAGGCCTCATGCAGGCTAGGTGAGCACTCCACTGTGGGGCTGCACCCCGGCCCAGGTGCACCTTAGAGTGGTCAGTGCTGTAGTATGTGAACTTCATCTCCATAAAAAAACCATGGAAAACAAAACCCTAAATCTGAAGATCAGAGAAACGGAAAGTCCCCGGGGGCCCTCTCCGGCCCCCTTCTCCCCTGGCCCACTGAGTCGACCCTTCTCACAACCCAGCTATTCATTTACCTTCTGTATGTCTCTCTGTCCATCACTTCTGAACAGGTGTAGGGGACACTTCTTAGGTACCACTGACTTGCTGGAGGTGGGGCCTCCCGCCTTGTCGAGGACCAGAGCAGGATGGCAAGGGAGACGGGCACGGGCTGCTGTCCAGGACACCCCATTCCAGGCTCACTGCCACCCCTGGCCCCGAGAGGCCAGGCTAGGCTGCCTGGCTTCTGGTGTCCCTTCTGGCCCTCGCCTTCTGGGGTCCTGTGCTGCTGTCCTGGCCATCTGTCCCCTCTGGGGAACACTGTCCTCCTCTGCCCCCACACTGTGGCTGCTCTTTCCCAGCCCTGGGCTCCAGTGAGAAGTCCCAGGAGCACAAGCCCATACCCTTGCTCATTCCCCAAGTGTCACCCAGAAACAACTCTGGACCCTGAGGCCTGCAGATGTCAGCAGAGAGGTCATTTCTTGGTCGATGCCACAGCATCAAGCTTCCAGTCCTTCAAGTCAATTCCAAACACAGCAGGCAGGGTGGCGGCAAGCCCTGGGCACAGGGGAGAGGAGGGAACCTGAGGCTGGGGTTGAGCAGAAAGCTCTTGGCCTTCCTCAGGGTTGTGACCGTTCTCCAGGAGCACCCCGGGGTGCCCTGGGGACCGAGGCCTATCTTGTGGGTGGTATCAGGTTTCCGGGTTTCCTCGGCTGCCTGCTTGGTCTCTCTCAAGCGTCCTCTGCTGACACCTCGTGGCACAGGGTGAAAATGAGAAACAGGCATTCGGATGCTCAGAAACCAATGGCCAAACTGGAGCTGGGAGCAGGTCCCCTGAGTTGTGGTATGCAGGGTCGGGAGGGACATGCAGTTTTCAGGGGAAAGGCCCCAAGAATCAAGTCTTCCCCCAAGTCTGGGTGAACCTAACAGTTTAAGCTAACCATCTGGGCAGTTTTCAAATGATTTCAAAAGGACAGAATCTTAAAATTGATTTCATGGCCCAGGTATCTATGAGGACTAGAACTCATGCTGCTGAGAACTCTGATGCTGCTGAGCGCAGACACAGGCCACTCAGTTCCGTGTGCCATCTCGACTGCTCTCTTGTGCCCCTGTCCTCGTAGCTGAGCATGGGAGCCAGGCATGATGGCAGCACAGATCCTCTCCGACAGCTCACCAACACGAGGACCCCAGGAGAGCACAGGCAGGCAGTGCAGCCAGGCTCCCAAAGAAGGGCCAGAGGGGCCAGGGCAGGAGCTCAGCTGGTAGAGCACTTGCTGTGCAGGCTTGAGGCCTAGGCTCGGGGAGGGCCTGCGCCTGTGACTTGGGAAGCCCCTCTCTCTGTATCCTGTCCCGTCCCACACTGCTGGAGCCCAGCACGTACCTGCCCAGGTGTTGCTCCAACACCTGAATACAGATTCTGTCTCCTCTCAATCCTGCCAATGGGGACGTTGAGGCTGGGCAGTTGAGTGACTGCCCAAGGTCTGGGAGAGGCTGAGCGCCCGCGTGTCCCCAGCAGTGTGTCTCGTGCAGGGTCACCAGTGTGGTGCTCAAGTGTGGGCGTGAACCTGAGAGCCCGTGCCTCCCTGGGCACCGGGGGACACGCTGTGCCCCTCTGTTGGTAAAAACAGCTGTACTGCACCACCCAGTCGCCGCCAAGCATCGGGTGTCAAGCTTTCCTAGACCCCGGGCACCCTTCCCGCTCGGAGAGCATGAGTCGATTCCCTCAGCAGCTTGCCGGTGACTGTCCAGATGTGAGATTGGAGGAAGGGGCAGTCTCCAGGGTCCTCCGTCATCCAGCAAGCAGGGATGCAAGAGGGGAGCAAGAGAGCTGGCTCCCTTCTGCACTGTGAACTGCCTGGTCAGAGTACCAAAGGCCAACGGCAAAGGACCTGGGAGGATCAGGGCCATCTGGTCATCCAGACTAGATTCCAAAGCTAACCTGCTTGGCTTCTACATTTGTTGTATGACACTGGCCCCCTTCCTAGAGTTCAAAGATATAGCCCGTCCATTTTTGTTTCCAAAATGGCTGTTGATCATTTATCTAAAAATTTCTGATACACCAGAATGTTTGCTGGACCATTTTCCTGTCCTCCCCCACATGCCCCATGAGTTGATGAATCTCCATGAAAGACGCCTGGAGTACAGTCATTTGTACGAGGAGTTTTGTGTCACCTCAGCAGCCATGATGACATCACAGCCCTATTAAATGTGCTTTGGTCATCAAGCTTTGGGCCTGTGAGGGGTGTGAGCAGGGAAGAGGCCCCAACTTGTGGGTCAGGAGTCAGGGTTTCCTGCAGGGTGCTGACCTCTGCTGATGGAAAATCCACAGGGTGCCATTTGGACCCTCTCCTGCCTCCCCACCTGCTCTTCAGAGGCTCCCAGAAGGAGGGATCTGGGAGGGACTTCCCCTCCGGCTCATGCCCTGGAGCTAAGGAGCCTGCATTTCATTCTGCAGCTGGGAGCTGCCCCAGTCCCTGTCCCCCCAAGCAGGCCTGGCTCTGGAGGGAAGCACACTGGCTTCCCAGGAGGTCGAGAGGATGGAGGTGGGGACCAGTTATGGGGGGGAGAATCATGGTTTGATTTCTAACTCACCCCAACTCCCCTGTGTGATTATATCATCCTTAATGTAGACTAAATGTGGGGGGGCCCCAGGAGAGGAGAGGAGGGGAAGGGACAGGAGAGGAGGGGGAGGGGAGGGGCAAAGGGGGAGGGAAGTGGTGGGGAGAGGAGAGTAGAGGAGAGGGGAGGGGAGGGGGACTGGAGGGGAGGGAAGAGGAAGTGAGGGGAAAGAGGGGAGGGGAGAGGAGAGTGAAGGGGAGGGAGGAGAGGCCAGGGCTCTTTGTGAAAGAAGACGCAAACTTAGCCACTGTCCTCCAGGGGCACCGAGCCAAGCAAGCCCTGTTTGCCCTGCCCAGCGGGTTCCCTTGGGGCCAGGGCAGCCCCCATGGACAGGCAGGGTGCCAGCAGCTTGGCCATGGGTTTATGGAGTGGTGGGGGTGCACAGTGTCATGTGCAGCCAGGGTTTCCATGGCGCACTGTTTGGCATTGGTTTGTAAGGCCTCTCTGTTGCACTAGGTCTCAGCAACATTTTTTAGTTACAGAAACCAAATCAAACTGGCTTGAGCCAAGTTGGCAGTTTCCTGGCACATGCCATTGGTAAAGGCGGTTCCCAAAGGCCCACAGCTGCTGGCGGGGCAGTTTCTCTCTGCATGTTTGGCTTCACCCCCAGGTAGGTATGTCTCAGGTGTGAGCCCCACACAGTGGCACAAGCTGCCGGTCCTGGAAGCCCTGGATGGCCCTGTTGGCCTGGGGTTTCAGGTCCCCCTCCGGCAGGCCCACGCAGGGGCATGACTGGAACCAACCGGTGCCTGCCGGATGGGCGGTCTCATCTGGACCAGTGCAGTTAATGTCCCGTAGGAGGAAGGGGCCAAGTCACCAGGAAGGAGAAGGGCGGCTGGAGAGCCCCTCACTGGCTCCTGGTGCACACCCAGTGCCAGGCTTCCCAGGAGGTGGAGAAACCAGCAGGGGCACGTGGGAAACCAGCAGCGGACACTGTGCTGCTGAGCTTAGTAAGTATCATCTGGGCAGTGGAACAGAGACAAAGGACAAACATGCCCAGAAGTGACTCTCAACCTGGACGTCAGGAACTCCTCTGGAAAGCACCCCGTGCTGGTGGGTCTAGATTTGTCCCCAGCGTGCCCATATGTCTGGGCTGGGAACTTGTACGGCTTCCACATGGTTCCAGTGTGGTCCCCAGATGAGCGCTATGGACCAAGGGCCTAGGCCTGGGGTGCGGAGACATTGAGGATGGGGTGCGTGTCAGCTGTGTGGGAAGACAGAGGGGCTGAGGATAAGGACAGTCACCAGCAAGGCCGGGCCTCTCTCGTGGTGATTTCCAGGCTCCTTTTCTAATGGCACATTTGGTGGGGCACACCCCAAGGTTTGGGTGTTGGTGACCACCCAGGGCAGCCCGAGGCAGCAGAGGCATATCCAATCCCCCAGGGAACTCTGGCTTCATTCAGACGGTACTTCCAGCCCCCCAGCTCAGACACTGGAGCCACAGCCATTAGAGGGAGTAAAGGATGAGGACTTGAGTTCTGGCATCTGTGACTGTTGGTGACTCTGAGCCAGGGAGCAGACTAGTGCAGCCGGGAGAAGCCCTGCTCCAGCAGCCGGTGAGACTTCGCCGCTGAGCACTGGGTGTGCAGGGAGCAGGACAGCGCCCCTGCCCTCTAGGTCCTCTAGGTCCCTCTAGGTCCTCAGCAGCCACTATCATTCCAGCCAAAGAGAGGCTCAGAAGGAGAGAGGTGATGGGGGGTGTGCCCCGGGGCGTGGGACTGACTGTTGCTGGGATCTTCACTAGCCCGTGCGAGCACATGACAGGCTAAAGTTAAATTTACCATCAAAGTCACTGGAGAAACGTCCTGGATGCAACAGGCAGTATGGAAGTGACCTTAAAGGTCCACCCTGCTCTGCCAGTGACGATGCAGGTTGCTGGGCACTAGCTGCCCCTAGCTTAGACAGCATCTTTTTCAGTTGAGTTTGAGGTTGGTGATGGGGACATCACCACTTCCTCTGGTGGAATTATAAAAGTTTCACAAAAGCCTTGAGTTCCCCTCTGTATTTAGGTCTCTCTTGAGAGCTTCCTCCACGCTAGACAAGGACCCCCAATCACTCAAGGGCATGTGGAGACTAATGTTCAGACACAAAAAGTCAGCGGGCAAGGTTGGTACCTGTCACACAGTTCTCATGGGGGAAGCCATGCGCTGCAGACCCCTCCCGAGACTTACAAGTCCTTTCTCCTCCTGCTTTTCCAGGGTAAAGGTGACGGGACCCCGGCGGAGACACAGCCAGCCGCAGCCACAGAGGTACGCAGCGTTCGTGCGTGGTTTTCCTCCAGGTGACCCGAGTCCCTTCCTGAGGAACGTGCTCGTGAAGTCTTTCCCAATCCCCTTGCTGCTTCAGACTGCCCAGAGTCTAGCCAGGAAAGCCGTGGCTGCTTCTGGCAGGGTGGAACTCTGCACGGTCACGCCCGAACCTTCTGCTGCTCTGGGGGAACATGAGAGCAGGGATGTGGGCCTGTGTTTTGCAGGGTCTGCTGGGTGCACACAGGTATCTTATCCTGCCAGGCATGGCGTGGGGAGTTTTATTTGGAACATGCTCACTGGGGAGACCTTTGTGTGGTTTCACATGTGATATTCCTTTAAGACATCCATGTCACAGCTGGGCACCTGGCACACACCTGTAATCCCAGTGACTCCATAAGCTGAGGCAGGAAGATCACCAGTTGGAGACCAGCTTGGGCGACTTAGAGAGACCTTGTCTCAAAATAAAATTAAAAAGACTGTAGGTATAGCTCAATGTTAGAGGGCTCCAAATTTCAATCCCTAGTGCAAAAAAAAAACAGAGCAAAATCATGTACCATGCATCTTCACAGTAAGCTGGGATCACAGTGGCAAGAGAGACATTATGGCTACGTGAGCCTGGCTTGTGGGGCGGACTGGTCAGGCTGGCACACCCAGGTTTCAGACCCTAGCGCTCAGGTGGACCGGGTTCTCAGCAGCAGCTTTTTAGACCGAACGTGGATGTTTTAGATGAAGATGGATTTCTGTAATAGTTTGACCAGCCATCTGGTTTTACATTTTATTATTTTTTTAATCATACTATAGATGGCTCCCAGGGCCTTACATATACCCCTGAGCTACTTCCACCCCAGCTACCTGGTTTTAATCATAACATCCCAAGTGAGAACGCTCTAGGGTAGTTCTGTGTTTGTTCCTAACCCAGCTGGCCCCACAGTCTGAGTAGGTAAGAGGCCGTGTGGCCTGAGGACCCTGCCGTCGGGGTGGCTGGCTGTGTAGGTCTATGTTAGTTCACTATGTTCACTATGTTAGTTCACTAAGCTGCCAGCTCCATTGGCGTAGCTGGCATCCTTTTTGAAATAAAAAGTAATAAATAACATCAAGGCCTCTGAGAGGACCGCGAGCTCCACCTGAGCACTGTCCAGGGCATGCCACCTGCCAGGGCCGCACAGCCACGGGCTTCTCCCCACTCTGCGGAGAACGAGCATTCCCAAGTCCAATCCGGTGGGCTGAGGCAGCCTGGACCTGGAGGATGGTCCTACAGTGCGGTTGCTGAACCGGAACCAGGGCCTCGTGCTCTGCACACATGCCCAGCGCCTGCCTGGGTCTGGACGCGTTTCCACTAACAACTTCAGACCAACGGGCTGAATGTGAGTCTTCGTGCCGTCACCATGCAGGACTGGGCTTCCTTGCTGGTTGTAAAATCTGAGCCAGGAGCAGTATGGGTGGCAACAGCAGATGCCTGGCCGTGTAAGCTTTCAGGGTGATTCTAGGTGTTTCTTTATCCAAGTGGCTAGCAAATGCCTGAGTGCTGTTTTGAGCAGCATCCTAATTTAAATGAACTCAGAAAAGAAGGTGCGTTGTGGGTGGAGAAACGGAACTCAGTCCTCTCCTACATGCTTCATAAGGACTTTCCAATTGCTTTTCAGAATAGCTTTCTAGTTCATAATCTGTTCAGAAAAGAAAGTTAATTCAGCTGTAGTTGGTGAGTCTTGGAAAGCTTCACTTGGCTTTGTGCGGCTGTGTGAGGACCTACAGTTCTTTGGAAATTAAAAGTTCTGTTACCATGTGTATCATCAGCAACCACACTTGGCGTCGGCACACTGAATGGAAGGAAGTTCCAGTATTGATTCCCCCATTTCCTGGTCATAGGAATCGGCAGAGGCCAACGGGTGGGATGTGTCTGGTAGCGATGATGATGGCTTTGGGGACGATGGTTGGTGTGGTGCTGCTGGTGCCTGCAGGACCCAGTGGCTTCTTCCAGGCATTGTCCTTGAGGCATGAGTGGAATTGTACCACCCAAGGGCATGGCTTCCAGACCACCCTGGGCCAGCCACGGGGAGCCTGACATTGCAGCAAGTCCGACTGCTCCCCTTAATCCCTGAGCAGACCTGGCCATGCTCTCAGGTTCACCCTTGACAGGCAGGAGTCCCTAATGTTTCGGATAAAACCTACAAATTCGAGGCTGGTGATGCAGCTCAGGGGTAGAGCACTTGACCAGCATGTAGAAGGCCCTAGGTTTCAAAGGAAAAGCCCACAAATCAGACCTCACACGGCAGCACCCTGGAGTGTGATGGGATGTGAGAGGCAGTGGCTTGAAGCAGAGATTTGGTGCCCCTGCGCTGTCCCCCTGTGCTGGCTGCTGCTTTGTGCTCTCTCCCTCCCTGTCCCTCTCTCCACGAATGTTTCCAATAAGATGGCGAAAGCTCAGGCCACAGCGTATTCTCCTATCGCGAGCCTGCAGGCCTCCGGGAGAGCCCCACACAGAGGCAGCTGCGGGGCCTGCGCGAGCACCAGGGCTTGGATAGCAAGGCCACTACTTCCCCAGGGGCTGCTGGGCAGGTGACCCAGGAGTCTTGGGTATTTTTCCTAATAAACCTGCAAGTTGCCTCCAGTTTAAGAGCTAATTAACTTTCTCCTTTTCTACTGTGATTTCATTTTTTTTTTTTTTTGGCTTTGTAAAAAGAAATTTTAGACAAGAGACAAAGACGTTTAAGATTCTAAAGGGAGAGTGCGTTCCTTCGTCCCCACAGCCTCCTCTACCAGATCCGAAGGGGTGGGCACTCTGCTGAGGACTGTCCTGCAGCTCCTCCTCCTCTGTCCTAGCTGCCTTGGGGGAACACACGTGCCCCTGATGTAGAGTCGTGCTCTTTAGTGACCCATGGGTCCTGTGGACCCTGAAGAAAGAAAGCAGTGTTCTCTCACACTTCCCTCTCTGGCACACAGGGACGTGGCCACTCTCCATTGTTGTCATCTGGCCTTAGGCCAAGGATGGACAGACAAGGAAGGCCTTGGGTAGGGAATGGAAATAGCCCTGTGGTTTGCTGCAAGGACACGAGACGGGCCTGACGCCTGGACACGTCCAGCAGGTGAGCCCCGCCTTCCAGTCCTGATGCCTGAGAGGCTGCGGCTCTGCTGTCAGATGCCTTGATATGTGAGTGAATGAGGAGAGGGCTCAGGCTCAGCCCTTTGAGAAGCTGCCACTGCTGAGTTGGAGCAGAACGGCACTCACCAGTGTGGGGGAAATCCCCCTCCTGGCCCCCATGGCGGTGGAGGCCGGGCAGGAGGAGGCCACAGCAGCTGGAGCCCATGGAGGGTGGGCTGGGTCTGCAGGACCCTGGGCCACGGCAGCAGCACCACTGAGTCACAGATGAGCTTTCAGCTCAGGATTCCTGCAACTGGAGGATGAGCCGGGTCTCCTTTCTGTCTCCTCTTCCTCCAGCCACACTGGACTCTTTCTCTTCCTGCACCATTGATCCTGAGCCTCGGCTGTAAAGGACAGTTTCTGTTTCTCTCTCCTCATTCCTTGCCTCTTCCTGGACTCCTGAAGCATGTGACATTGGTAGTGGCAGATGCGTTTTGTTTTTGATGGGTTTGGTAATGTGGAGGTGGTAGCTGACGCTTGGGGATAAAACACAATCTGGTTTTTTAGTAAGAATTCTATGCTGCAGCTGGCTGTTCACACAGAGGTCCCTTGCCAGGGCCAGCCCCTGCTCTGGGGCTCCAGGTCCACTCCCACAGGGGGACTTGGCTTGGACTGTGGAGGAGAGGCACCTCGTGTGTGAGCAGACAGGGAGAGGCCTTGTGGGGTGGGGCACACTAGGACTGGAAGGCCTCCTGGTGGGTGAGGACCCATGGTGCAGGTGGGGTCTGAGGGCTGGCTTCTGGAATAGGGTGATGGCCAGCAGAGGTGCCACCCACCAACAAGGAGAGATGGCGCCTCGGTGGTTCTGTGTTCCATCCGTGAATAATCACCAGAGGGAGCGGCAGCTCTCTTCCTGTGCTCAATGTGAGATGCTGCCTGGAGATCTGTGGAAGGTCCTGCAGCAGAAACCAGGAGGTTCTGGGAAGCGTGGAGTTAGGAAAGTCCTTCCATCAAAGCCAAACTTTCCAATGTCCTTTGGGGATGACTGGAGAAAAACCAGGCATTAACTTGAGGAAAAAATAGTTGACCCCAGTTTATGGCATTTGCTCTCATCACCTCCCAGCCCTCAACAAACAGTAGCCCAGAGCTTAGAGAAGCCTGGGAGGAAAACAGACTCCCACAGGTTCTCCTGGAGTCCCAGAACCCAGGGGACTTCTGTATTCTTCTGGGTACTTTCCTATAATTTCCAAAGGAGTTTATGCCATGGGTACAGTAACTGTAGTCTTGGAACTCGGACGAGGCTCACCTCACTCAGGAGCATTAAGAGTGACCCTGCAGGCACAGGGCCATGCTGCGGTGCAGAGGGTCAGAGGCGTCTGCTCTTCAGGCATGAGGGAAGAAGGCTTCCACTGGCTCATTGACCAAGTCGCCACAACTCACCAAGGTAGCCTAGAGATGACTGAACCCCAAGCCACCCACAGGAGAGGTTCTGCCTGAGCCTGCAGTTCCCCTGCCTCTGTCACAAGCACATCCCTTGGGATGCTGACCTCGCAAGACAGAGAGGTGGGACAGTGAAGCCAGGAGGGCAGCACTCCCCCTGTCCCTTCCTCCATGGGAAGAGCAGGTTGCCAGAGCATACCCCTGCTCTGCCAGCCGAAGGGCAGTGCTGGCTTCAGGCCTTGCAAGCAGGCCGCCCACTCTCCAGATTCTTCCTGAGTGCCAGCCTGACGTCTTACTTGGTTTAGGTCAGATTTCCTACATCATGGTGTCAGAGAGCTGGAGGGAGTGCGGACGTCCAGAACCCACTGGGTGCTCCATGAAGCTAGCAGGCACCATTACCTCGGCCCATCCTGTGCTCCAGTGAGCTCCGTGCGCTGAGCCTGACATGAGCACCGGATGCCATGAGGACTCGGCTTCACAGGCAGCAGGGGAGAGGCCAGGCCAAGAGGGCCTTCCCAAGCTCAGGGAAGCTGTGGGTGCACCTGCTGAGCTGCAGCCCTGGCGACACAGGGCTCCGCGGAGCCTGGCCTGGGTCAGTGCACGTGTCAGGGGAGCTGCTTCACAGGCCCCGCGGGGACCCCCAGCTTCCGTGGCTCTCTAAGTGGGATCGGTGCTGTGATTCTTTCCATGGGCTTTTACTGCAGGCTGATGGCCTGCTCCACAACACTCTCAGCCCCTTCTCCATGCCCTCCGTTACAGTCCCGGCTGCCCACAGTGTGCAGAGGGGCTGAGAGAGCCCCCGCCTGGAGCCCAGAGTCCTGCAGAACCTGCCCTTCCCCAGGGGCTTCATGGTCCGGGTGAGGGCTGCCTGGCAGGACGGGTGTCACTGAAAAGAGGACCATTCAGAGGAAGCTTCTAGGCGTTCTGAGTTCTTTGTTTCTCTCTCAGACATGTTCACACACACATTTGTGGACACACAGGCAAGCACAGACAGATGTGCAGTACAAGATGTCTGAGCGCAAATCCAAGGGCACGGCACATGCTGTGCATACACACATGCTGGCGTGGACACAGGTGTGTCGACTGCAGGTCTCTGGGCCCTGTGACACAGCCTGGCCACAGTGTTAGGCCACTGCTCATGATGGAGGCTCACCATGTGGAGTTAGGCCATGTGCTTAGGGAAGTGCTCGGTCCTCACTCCTGGACCCCCGTGGCGAGGTGGGCTCCACCCGGGCCTGCGGCGCCCTCCGGCTGCGCTGACTGCTCTCATCTACCCTGAAGCTCTACCGCTGCCCTCCTTCCCACTGCTGACTCCCTCTTTGCTCTCCACAGTCTAATCCTGTGCCTGCGTTCCCCCTAACTGCCCTCGGTCGGGGAAGAGAGCAGCCCCACGCTGCTGGACCCAGAACCTGGGCCCTGGCATGCTCTCCCTGGCCGTGTCTGCTGCAGAACCCTCCCAGGACCCCTCCGTGGAGTGAGCTGTGGTGTGGATGCAGAGTGTCCCCCAGGCCGTGTGTGGAAGCCTTGGGCACAGCTGCAGCTCTGCTGGGTGGTGATGAAAACTGTAGCAGGTGGAGCCTAGTGAGGAAGTTGGGCCACTGGGGTGTGCCCTGGACGAGACGTGGGCCCTTGCCCTTCCTGTCTCTCGGCTTCCTGGCTGCCTGCCACAGGCCCAAAGGCAGTGGAGCCAAGAGACCGTATACTGAAACCTCTGAAATGTGAGCCAAACAGACCTTTCCTCTTTTTAAGTTGATTATCTCAGGTGGTTTGTTTTACAGTCCCAGAGAGCTGACTAACACAGCCTCCTCTCTCAGCTTTGGAGGTCAGGTTCTTCCCACCTTCCTCTTGCTCCCTCCCTGGGGTCCTGTCTTCACCTGTCACTGTCTACTGACCGAGGCCCTTCTGTGCCCCTGGGCGAGGGCCTAGTGCACTTCTCCCCACCCTTCCTTGCCCAGTGGAAGTGGTGCCCTTGCTGACTCAGAGCCCTCAGAGTTGGAGAGCGGTAAAATAAGATGGTCTCAGTGGCTGGGGTCAGAGCTGCACACAGGTAGACGTCACTTTTGGGACTCTCCCTGCACTTTCCATTACTTCCAGATGAACAATCAGAATCCCAACAAAACCCACTTTCCAGGAGTTCATGGAAACGTCACGACAGGGCAGGAGCATATCTAGGCAGCCCTCTGTGTCTGTGGTTCCCACATCCACACATGCCACCCACCTGGGATCAAAAATACCTGAGCAGCGTGGCACTCCCCAAATCACAGGTGTGGTGAGTGCTTACCTGGCCCTTACCTGCCTCAGGTGTCGCGAGTGCCTGCAGGTGACAGAGTCCACAGGAGCATTGCGTGGGTTTCATGCAAACTCTGTCACTGTGCACAAGGGTCCAGTGCGCCCTCAGGAGTTGGCGTCTGCGAGGGGTATGGGGCCGACCCCCTGTGCGCAGGGTCCCATCTAGCTCAGTGTCTGATGGCAGTTGTGCAGGGAAGACCAAGTCACACAGCCATGACTCTGGGACAAACACCAGCCAAGGATGCTGGGTCCTTCCCACCTCTGGTTGGTACCCCAGGCTCTGGAGCCTGGCTTGTGCCCCTGGACTGATCACAGCAGTCGCGGCTCGTCTGCGCTGCTCACTGATGTGTAAGTGCTTCCTGGTGCTCGGCCTGCACAGGAGCGGGAAGGACAGGCTTCTCCCACCTTAACTCTGCATTTCCAGAGTTGTTTCCCAGAGCAGAACTTCTTCCCTTAGCCCTGTGTCCACTAACAAAGCCTCACTTGGTGCTTATCACATGTTTGAGCGCCTTAGGGACGTTGCTCACTTGTCTTCATGGCCATGTGCAGTAGAGGCTATGTGTGCCCCTGTCCTCCAGAGGTCACAAAGCTGAATGGTGGGCTGGGATTTGGACTGTGGTCCGTCCTCAGAGTCTTTGCTCTGAACATGATGCAGTGAGGTAGACACTTGCTGGAATCCAAGGTACTCTTCTCAAATTTATTTTGTGAAAATAAGTATTTTTTCTTCATATAATCATTTGATGATGCAAAAGGAATTTAAAATTGCTCTTGAACTTGTTTTCTACATGCTCAGCAAATGACATTTGATAGAGATTAAGATAAGCCTGGAAATCAAAAACTCTAAGGCAAGAAATGCAATTCCTCCCACGATCCTGGTTTGTGCCTGAGACTTCTGAGTTAATGTGTCCCTTGCATCTTCCTTCCCTCTCTTCCCTCCCTCCCCCCTTCCCTCCATCCCTCCCTTCTTTCCTTCCTTTCTTTTTTGTATTAGAGATTGAAACCAGGGGTACTTTACCACTGAGCTGAACCCAAACTCATATTTTTGGAGACAGGGTATCACTGAGTTGCTGAGGCTGGTCTGGAGCTTGTGATCCTCCTGCTTCAGCCTCCAGAGTCACTGGGATAACGGGCGTGCCACCATACCCAGCCCCATATATCTTTTAATATGGGACCCCTGTTTAAAATAGCAGCAAGAGCCGGGTGTGGTGGCACACACCTGTAATCCCAGCAACTCAGGAGGCTAAGGCAGGAGGATCCTGAGTTCAAAGCCAGCCTCAGCAAAAGAGAGGTGGTAGGCAACTCAGTGAGACCCTGTCTCTAAATAAAATACAAAATAGGGCTGGAGATGTGGCTCAGTGGTTAAGTGCCCCTGAGTTCAGTCCCCAAAACAGCAGCAACAATAGATTACAGCTCCCACAAAGAGCAGTTGTATTTCTGTTTTCTAAGCATCACAGAAAACCCAGTGAATCCATTGCTCAGTCAGCTTTCCTTCACTATAACAAACACCTGAGACAATCAGCTTATAAAGAGAAAAGGTCTGGGCTCAGTGTCGGAGGTTCCAGTTCATCATCAGGTAGACTCGTTGCATTCGGGCCTCTGCTGGGGGCAGTGCATTGTGGTGTCACGGTGCTGCTCACCTCATTACCAGGAGATGAAAAGAGGGAGAGAGGGTCCCACTGTCCTCTTGGAGGGCACAGCCCCATGACCCAAAGACCTCCTGCTAGTCCCCTGCTTGAGGGCTCCCTGCTTCCCAGTAGTGCCACGGGCTAGGGACCATGCCCTCAACACCTGGGCTGGGGGACACACCACGTCCAGGCTCCAGCGCCTCCTGACCAGAGCCGCCTTCTGTCCGGCTGTGGAAGGTGACCTTTGCCTCTGAGTCTGCACTGGACACTGCCTGGCCTCCCTACCCACCCACCTCCCCGGCTCTGCTGCCCCTGGCTCACCCCCAGGAGCCACCTTGCTCTGTGGAGCTGCAGCAGGAGCTGGCGGGAGTCCCCGGCTGAGCCAGCGCCTCAGGCCTGCTTCCTGCCGGGTGCGTGGGCTGGGAGGATGCCCTTCCCGGCACCCTCTCAGGACAGACGCCCTCCCGGGAGCCACGAGCTGGACGTGCTGGTGCTGTCCTGTTCTTCCTGCCACTGTGCACACTGTTGCCTCGGGGTTGGACTCACAGCTGCACAAGTGAGGGAGGGTCACCTCAGGTGCCCACGAGCAGGGGAGCAGGGGAGACTGGGAAGGTGAGTGCGGGAGGAGGCCTGCCTCACCTGGCTGGTGGCCTCCCTGGGGCTAGTGTCCTCTGTGCAGGCAGGTCACCGACCTCTAAGTTTCCTGTGCGTGTCTTCATCCAGGTGGGCGGTCAGTGGTTTTACAGTGACTGATGAACACAGAAGCCAGGGCCTGTGTGGCCTCCCTGGTGTCAGCAGGTTGCTGGCCGGGGACTCTCCTTTGCAGCAACCCTGGGGTCTTGGGGTGGGGCATCTGGCTGCTTTGCCTGGCAGCTCTAGCACCCCAGGCCTCTTGGCCCCACCATGACACTGGAGTGAGGTGGCCGCTGGCACCGTGTTCCCCGCCTGGGGGAGGTGCCACGTCACACCCACCCCTGCTCCACCGGGTGTGTGGCCATGTGGTCCCGCTGGCCTGTCTCACCAGCCGGCCACGCATGGCATTGTCCTTGGCATAGGTCTGAGGCTGATGCCAAGCAGCCCAAGGCGGGAGACAGCACTGTGTGGCAGGAAGACGTGCCATCTTCCAGGCTCAGCGTGGTGTTGGCGGCCACCGTGGAGTGGTGGTGGTTGACTCCCTGGGCCTAAGGGGGACCATTCTGATTCTGTTGCTGCAGAGTAGATGCCCACGTGACAATAGCAAGTCCTTTAAAGCAGTGGCCGACAAACGTCGAGCTGTTTTTGAAAATAATTTAACATTGTTGTAGGAGACGAGTGAGCCAAGGTTGCCATGACAGTTCCCCACGGCTCGAAATCAAAGGCGACTGCTTGGTGTAGTCTCCATGGCGACATCCAGCCCACAAACCTGCATCCACCCGCAATTACGTTCCATTAAAAATGAAAGGTTGCTGTTGCAAAGCCTCCAGATCTGTTGTGAGCAGCCTTCAGCCGGAGATCCTAGGCCCAATCTGTTTGGCTAATGTACTCTCAAAGGCACCAAGTCCTGGGGAACGGCCTTTTAATCGCTGCGGAAGTTCTCCTTGAGTTGCACTAGGGTAACTCAATGCAATTACTAAGCCACCGATCCTGGGAGGTCAGGGTTATTCACACCTGGCCCCAGTCCTCCCACCCGCTCCTACTCCCTCCTTTCCTTTCAAAAACTCAGTTCTCAACTCACAGCCTTCAGGTTGAAGTGGTGAGACGGAATCGGCAGGGAGCCGTCCGCTTCCAGAGGCTGACGGGAGGGGTGCGTCAGGAAAGGCGAACACTTTCGGCCGAGCGTTTCAGGCTACCCCGTGGTTCATGCTCACCTAAGCCCCGCGAGTTCCCAGGAAGGAAAGAAGAGCTCACAGTTCTGAGTCTGCACCAGGCCTGGGCAGCGGTGTCCCCACCCTGGCCAGTGCCCTGGCTCCCTGAGGCTTTGGGGAGCTTTCATCTCTGACATGGCTGAGACATTTCTGGCTTTATGCCAGTTCCTTCTTTGGGATGTTAGGCCAGATACACACCCTTAGAAGGCGGTGTGGAGATCATTTTCTAAGAAGCCTTTAACTTTGTCATGTCGGCAAAATAAGATGTTGTGTACCAAAGTCAACCCACTCCCCTCTCTCCAATACCCACGCCCAGGAGACACGCGGTTGGCTAAGCTCTACCGTATCCCTATGAGATAAGCATCTTTTCTAAAGGGTCGAATAGGTCACAGATAGTGAAGATGAACTTTTTTCTTCCAGCACTGAGGACTGAACCCCAGGACACTGTGCCACTAAGATACACCCAGTTTTTATTCTGAGACAGGTCTTGCTATGTTGCCCAGGCTGGCCTTGAAGTTGCTGTCCTCCTGCCTCAGATGCCTGAGTCCCCGGGATGCAGGTGTGTGCACCACACCTGGCTCCCAGCACAATTATAACCTCCAGCTATTTGAAAGCCCCCAAGGAGAGGCCCCAACCCCACCTGAGGCAGGGCACTTGGCCTTCAACTGGTGGCACAGGGCACGAGAAGATGCTCTAGTGTGTCCCTGTACGAGGTGGTCTCAGGGTTCTGAGGACCAGGCCTTCTCAGAGGGGTGGAATGTGAACTGCTCGTAGAAAAGGACTGGAACTGGAGCTGGGTTCAGCCCCTGATGGGGTGACTAGGGAGAAGCCAGGACTGAGCTGTGCGGGAATTGCCCATCCCTGGTTAAAACAGGGGACGAGATGCTGGTGCAAACAGGAAGAGCGCCTTTCTACCATTTCCCCATTTCTCCCACAGATCCACTGTCAGTAGATAAAAACAATCAGGAAATTTTTTAAAGCAAGCATTTCCCTCTGTTGCCATAGCTATCCTGAGACAAGGGTGTGTGTGCCCGTGTGTGCATGTCTCCATGGTGGGGTCAGGTGAGGTAGGCAACCTAGGTGCAGGATACAGGCCCTGTGCAGTGGCTAATGCCGTCCTTGCAGAATCGCTGGGTGTTAGGTGGCCCCCCATTTTTATCTGCCTTCTTTCTGCTAGCTTTGTGTAGTCTAAACCACCTGGTAGGAAGAAGGAGAGGTGTGTTTTGCGTGTTGCCGAGGCAGGCCCCAGTCTGGCCTGCAGCGGGTGGACGGGTGCGTGTGGGGAGGCTCACGTGGCCGGCACTCCTGGCCTCCGACAGCCTTTCTCATTTGACTCGTTCCATGTGAGTCTCTGGCTTTGATGGATTCTGCTAGACATTGCACTAAAGCCGTTAGAATTCAGGGCAGCGTGAGTAAGTCTGCACTTAGATCCGGACTGGCCCGCCTTGAGGCTGGTTTCTCTCTGGTTTCCCCTTTCCTTCCAGAGTTCAGAGAACTGGGTTTTGTCTGCAGCTGGAGCATCTCCACCTCCCAGCTAAAGCCTGCAGGGTGGCGGTGGGAGGGCTCCTTGACTGGGGTCTCTGGCTGCCGAGAGGGGCAAGGGGGAGGGGGAGAAGAGGTGCCGGGTGCTTGCTGCCTGGTGACGTGCTGCGCTGAGGGAGGTGATAAAGGAAGAGGCGGCCACCCGTGGGCAGAATGGCTCCAGCCACACGCCAGTGGAGCCGGTCTCTGGCCCTTGACAGGAAAGGATGATCAGGCTGCCACACAGGAAACTGCAGAAACTGTTTCTCAGAAAGGTAAGGGAGTGCGGCACTTCTTACTCACTGCGAGGCACTGCCAGTGTGAGAGCTGGGCCAGCGAGGGCCAAGGAGAGGAGGAAAGCCGCCCTCTGGGCAGAGGGCTCGTGTGCCCATGAGACGGAAAGCCATGCCAGGCGGCAGGCGCTCCCACAGGCAGGGCGTCTCTGGGCAGGTCCTCCTTGCTCGCCCACCTCTCTTGTCCTGGGGTGTGTGGGAGCAGAGGTAAACTTGATCTTGTTCTGAAGTGTCTTCTCACAAACGGGGGCAAGTGTGCCACACAGTCCTTGTTCTGCCAGTTGAGAAGCAAAAGAAAGAGAAGGTGACAGGTGATACTCACTGTGACTAAAAGGCTAATTTCTAAGTGAAGAGAATCAACTGGTTAATATCTAGTAGTTTACCATTAAAAATCTTGTTTGCTTTTAAACAATGATTTGCTGCTGTGGTAAAATATACATAATGGAATGTACTATGTGATCATTTGTGTGTGTCCCGTTCAGGACCATGAAGCACACCCACACTGCCGGCAGCCGTCACCACATTCCACCCCAGAACCTCACCTCCCAAAATGAGACCCTATTCCCAGCAGGCACTTGCCCCTCTCTAGCTCCCAGATTTGCCCATTTTCAAGTTATAATACACATGTGTTTTCTCTCACCTGCAGTAAGAATGTGTCCGTTCACAGTCCCAACTGTGAGAGCGCCTCCATGTATTTCTGGAGCTTATTAGAAAATTACTTTGATACTATGCCACATACCTCTTTTTAAGAAAGGAAAGTATCAAATGCCCTTTGAAAAGTCGCTGGCACACCCATGGAGACTTGATTTGTGAGTCTTAACCTTTGTTGAAGAAAATCTGTGACTCTCTATGTACACACAGCTTTTTCTAGTGTGAGGAGACATGGCGATTTTCTGGTATCAGGACACAGCTCTAAGTGGGTATTTGCTTAGTTATTTGAAGGTTTGTGGTTAATATTCTTATGTTTGTAGATCTCTTTACATGAAAATAAAATTTAAGGTGAAATTGTGTTTCACTTTTAAAATAAGTCCTAAAACAATACTGTTCATGATTTTATAATGTGAATGAAGGTTGTCCCAATCTGCTTTTGGGGTTAAGAAAGCTAAACTCTAATGACTTAAGTGTCATGGCTGGACTTCAGAAGCACAGGCAGCCTCGCAAGGCCAGTCCCAGCACTGGAGTCTGTTTCACACTTGGGACAACTTCTCCTGTGAGCGTTTGCTTTATTTAAGTGAAGGTCATGTCTATGGGAGTATTAACACCTCATCCTTTCCCAAAGACTTTTAAAAAGATAAGTATATTCAATACAAGACTAAAAATAAAGGTCATGTGCCTAGGTGGAGGTGAAGGAAATAAGGTAGAAGAGGGGACACAGCGCTCAGCCTGAGGTAGGACACAGCACACATCCAGGGCCTGTTGAGGGGACACATCTATTTCCACGCCTGAGCCCCAGGAGAACACATAAAGAGGACACTCCACAGAGACGGGAACAATACCCTCCACCAGGCTTCTGAGTACATACAGGCTGCAATCTTGCCCCTACTCTCTCCTGCTCCCTCTCCTCCCTCTCTCCCGTGCTGCCCGTGGTGGCCCTGTGTGGAGTGGCCAGCCCCTCCTTGTGGCACCTTGAGCAGGCGTCTCCTGACCCCTGGGCCTGCCATTCCTCAGGAATCACACAACCTGTATTTGTAAACACTGGAAGTTGTTTTTAAAACTGGCGGCTTTTGTTTATTCAAGATTCTTTCAACACATATGTTGTGGGAATACCAAGGTATGTGGTATTGTGCCCAGCATGGGCCTCAGCAAAGGCCACACGTGCTGCCTGCTCCCCAGGAGGTGGGGTCTGCGTGGCTGGGGCTCTGGGGCTGGTTGTCCAGGGAGTGGGAGTGAAGGACAATCCAGCTGCAGACACCGTCCAGGGGGCAGCCCCTTGGCACCCTTGTGTTGGTTGGCGGGTATCTGGCCAAGTCTCTCCTGGGCTTCAGAGAAGCTGCTGTTCCACGTGGCATCCCGAAGCCTTTGACCCCTCGTCGTCACTGAGCTGTGTGGATTTCTGACTCATGGCTACTGCGACTGGTAACACGGCCCCGGGGTGGCACCACGTTAGCAGAGTCTGGACGGAGGCCTGCCTTACTGCCGGCAGGTAGGCCGCCCTGCTGAGTGCCATGCCACCACGGGGTTCTGTAGCTGGACTCTTCCGAGCAGAGGATTAGAGTGATGTTGGAGAGACAGCTGGCCAAAGGCCAACAGCCAGACCAGCACGGAGATGACGGCGTTGGTCTGGGGGGGAGGTCTGTGTCCAGCGGGAGGCAAGGACCCCGTGGCATGGAGGGCCTTTGAGAGCTTCGTTTTCTGAAGTTAGGACTCAAGCCGTTCTTGTAGGGGGCTCAGCTCAGAATGCATACCTTGTCAGTGGAGTGCCACCCTGGGACCAGAGCCACAGCCCTCGGTCCCACCTGAGGGGCTCCGTGGACACTCACTGTTGAGTCTTGATTTGGGCCAGGTCCAGCAGTGCCTCTCTGGCACTTGACCCAGCAGGGCGCTGGGCGCTGGCCCTTGCCCTCCCACGAGAGCAGCCCACAGAGAGGGGCAGAGGAGAGGGTTTGCCTGTGGGCTGGCACCCTGCCCTGCCTTCCAGAGCCTAAGTCACCCAAGCTGCTGGCAGCAGGGGAGCAGCCCGAGGTCCAAGGCGGCAGAGCCAGTGCAGAGGGCGAGAGGGCAGTCTGTCTGCAGGACAGAGCCGGAGCCTTCAGACCCAGCTGGGGGTCAGGCCACTGTCGCCCCAAGTGTGTGTTCTCTCTGGTCCAGATTTTGCTGGGAAATAAATGACAAAAAACTAAAAATTATTGTGAAATTGGGGAAAAAAATCACACAAGATGGTGTGGGGAGCAGAGGGAGAGACCTGGGTTCTAGTCCCTGCTTTGCCCTGGAGCAAAGCCAATTCTGTTGGTCTGTTGTTCTGCCTGTTGAGATGGTAGGTTTGAGTGCACACCCCTCACACCGACTCGCCCCTGTCAGCCACGACCTTAACCGTTGTCACAGGTCTGTCAGCCCTGAATTGATCTACATATTTAATACCCATTAATATTCTCAGCTAGTGTCGCCTGTTGAAGTAACTGCCTCCCTGTGTTTTTACTCCTACGCATAAAATAAGATCTTTCTCCGTCCCTGAAGATTTATCTTTCAGTTTATTTTGAATTCTCTTTACACCTCATTCTGTCCCCTCGTTCCTGAATCTGAAGGTTCTTGAGGCCGTGGTGCCTGTCGTCCTCTGGATGACCCTGGGTGAGCTGCTTGGACGTGATTTGGGGCTGGGTTGCTCTGAGTGGGCTTTCCGTCCTGTAACAGACCAGCCTGGCGTGTGAGGTGCTTGCATTTGAAATGCAGGATCCCAGCAAGACTTGGCTAGGGAGGCAAGGGAGAGCCGCTCTTTGAGTCCCCGCCCTCGTTGCCAGGGTTCCAAGGCCTTCATCAGGAGAGCTCCTGGAGCATTAGAGCCACCCTAATGGAACTCTATAAAGGCAGCTCACGTCTGCAGGACACGTGCCTGGGCCCAGCCGTGGGATGCTCTTGGAGTGCAGGTGCTGAGGCATCTTCCAGCAGGAGCGCTGTGCAGGAATTGTGCTCTCAACAGCCCAGCAGTCCCAGAGCCAAGCTCCCCCAGCTGTTGGTGTCGGATACTTGCAAGGTGTATTTGGTCCTTGTCCTGACACACACCTCCTAACATCCTGGGCTCTCTGGAGAGATGAGAGTGTCTTTTGTAGGACGAGAGGACGTGGGGGCTGGTGCTGGAAAGAACAGGACAGTGTTAACCAAGGCTGAAAGGCTGAGCTACCTATGTGAAGGAGCCTCTATCACATCTCAGAAGGAAGGGATCTGGAGAGTTTCCGGGTAGCTGAGGATGTGTAGGTGTTCACCTGGGTGAGCAGGTGCGGTGCCAGGAGAGGCTTGGGGACACCAGCCCCAACTACTCACCTGGGCCTTGGTAATAAGCCAGTCAGCGTGGTGCTTGCCACGGTTCTGGGAGCCACTGGAGCCAGCCAGTTAACAGACCCAGGAGGGGGCTGTGGGGACCTTGAGCTGTAGCCTGTCAGCCAGAGTGCAGGCATCTTGAAGGGGGATATCTTTGGGACTGAGCCCTTCCCTGTGGGGTGGTACCCTGGCTCTGGGTGGAGTGTGGGAACTGCACTGGATCTGCTGCCCATCCCTCTGGCTGCTGGGGGAGCAACCCCATAGGTTTGGTGATGGAGGTGAGGTCTGGTGTTGCCTGGTGTCAGTGCTGGCCGGGAGGATAGGGAAGTGCACTTCGGGCTTTCCTCTATCCCTGCCGCAGCCCAGATTTTAAAATGTGGAACTAGCCTCAAAAGGAGAATTTGGACCCTGTCATCTGACTAGAAGGAGCACCTCAGACCCGTGGCATCTCTGGCCCAGGTGAGCAGGTGTGTCCCGGGCACTGGTGGATTCCCAGGCTCTCTCCACACTCCGTCGTCCAGCTTCCTCACTGAAAGGGAGCCTGCAGAGGCAAAAGACCTGCAAGGGCCAGATGAGCATTAGTGGCCACAGTGCAGGGTACTTGCAGACCCAGGCGAGAGCTGGTATGGCCTGGGGGACCAGCGTGGACCAGCTGCAAGTGGAGCCCTGTACCCTGCCCCGTGTCCTCACAGGGTGGTGGCAGCAGTGCCTTCAATCCTCCCCAAGGCAGGCTGTTTCCTGAGTCATCAGTTGGAGGGTGGAGGCTGCAACCTTCTTGTCTGGAAGATCATTTCACACAGTGGCACCTGGGACAGTGCCTGAAAATGCCCTTGGACCCTTAGGCAGCCAGAGGTAGGGAGAATGGCCCTGCACAGACAGTGCCACCTCTGAGCAGCTGCAGTCTGCGCTGCCTTGGTCCCTGCCTCTCTAAACAGATACAGTACGGGGTGGAGACCTGGCACTGGGGACTCAGCCGATAGGGGCAAGTCGTGCCACCAACCCCAGTGCAGGCGTCCTAACCCCAGGACCTCAGAACATGACTGTGTTTGGAGAGAGGGCCCTTAAAGAGGTGGATGAGGTCAATGAGGCTGCTATGTGGCCCTGGTCCAGCTGATCAGTGACTTTAGCAGCAGAGGAGACTAGGACACAGACACGAGGGCCAGCCGGGGAGAACACAGGGAGAAGAAGCTGTCCGCCAGCCAAGGGGAGGCGCAGGAGTGACTAGCCCTGCCAACCTTGACCTCTGACCCCAGCACCAGGGAAAGAGCCCCGGTTCTCCTCCAGGGCGGAGGGGACCAAGTGTTCTGGGTGTGCTGGGAGCACCGCCAATGCTCCAGGAAGGCGTGCACAGCACTGAGGGTGCCGCCCCGCATCTCCGTCTGCAGCCCAGTGGCTCCGGTCACTCTCTAACAATGTGACTGTCTGCTCTGCAGCTTCTGGCATGAGTGGGCACAGAGCTGCAGTCCAGCAGGGCTCTGGCTGTGTGTCAGCGTAAGAGCACGTGTGTGTGTATGTGTGTGTGTGGCCTTCGCCTCCTGGATCCAGGCAACTCTCGCTCCCGGGCTTGCTCTCATCTTCTGGCTGGCCCGGCATGGCTTCAGCAGGCCCCTGAACACGGGCTCTGCACTGTTCTTTCTTTAGCCAGTCACTATAGAGCTGCGTGTTTTGAAAGGAGGGAATGCCTCTGGGGCCCTAATTACTGCCTCGAGGGCTCAGCTCCTCCCATGGGCTCTGGCTCCTCTGCATGCCGGTGACAACGGTTAGCAGTTGTCCTCAAGGTTCGGTGTGTCCACAGCATGGCAGCATGGCCCACAAGAAACTCACCACACAGCAGACTGGAGGGTGCCCAGAGGGTGATGCACTGGGAGGGCACAGTACCTTTGCCTTCCCGACAGAAGCCCAGGGACCCCGACGGCCCCAGGAGGCCCCCACATCTGCAGCAGTGTCTGTCCTCAGAGACTTTTTAAAAAGGAAACTCCAGGTCAGTTGATGGAATTTCATGTATGCAGAGTGCCCTGCAAGAGGGACACACCAGGGGCTTGGTGTGATCTCGGGAGGCAGAACCACCTGGTGCACTTCCAGGTGCTCGGGGCTGGTTTGAGGCACGGAGAGCTGTGACGGCTGTGGTGTCCCAGGGTCCCAGCGAGACACTTGGTGGCTGAAGGGAGGATTGGGAAAAGTGCCAGAAACTGGCTAGAAAAGGAGAAAATGCAAACGTACAGTTTGCTCGCTCTGTACCTCTGTGGCTAAGGAGATGGGGCCGCGCTCACCTTGCTGCCACAGCCCTGACACAGGCCTGGTTTCTCATTTAAGGCCTGTGAGTGAAGGAGGAGGGAGGAGCAGGGGTCCTTTTGCAGACCCATGGTGCACAGCGAGACAGACTGTCAGGTGAATAACAGCATCTGGAGATCCTCATGTCTTGTGTACCGGCCTCAGGAGACCTGGGCACCAGGACCCGCAGCAGCTCCCCGAGGCTGGAACACAACTGATGGGCTCTTGGTAGGCTAAGCAGAACTGCAGCTATGCAGCCCCAGGCCAGAGCCGCCTGCCAGGGTCGGGTGCGCAGGGTACTGAGCACCTGTCAATTATGATCTCCATGTTACATGCCTGTTAAAAACGGGAGTATAGCTAAGCAGCTGGAACTCGAGATGGCTTGGATTCAGGCTTGCTCTTCGGTCTGTGGGGCTGAGCTGCTGGGTCTCTGTACCCAGGGCAGTGTTCTCCACCGAGTCCTCCCGCCTGGACGCTCATCTTGCTGTTGGAGCATGGGACAGTGTGAGGGCCTGGTGAGCTTGAGATCCCCAGTCAACTTTCACAGCCCACACCCTAGTGGTAGTGGCTCTGTCCTCAGGAAGCAGGGCGTGCCTGACGTTTCTGGCCTGCAGCTCCTGAGTCCAGTGCTGGCTCACATGGCTACAGGCTCTTGATCCAGCTACTGGGGACATGCAGAGCCAAACGACAGAGTGCTGCAGTTGTAGCCACTCGCTCTTGTCCCCTTCAGCTTCAGAACAGTCTTTAGGGCCAGCGTTGGCTGTTCAATTCTGGTTCTTTAGCTGGGTTGTGTCTTGGAGGAATTCCAAGCCCAAGCTGGGTGGTGGTGATGGCTTCTTCCAGATCCTTTGGGCACAGTGACTCCTGTCTCTATTCCAGTAACCTCCTGGGCACATCAGGATCTGTGAGAGTCAAGCTCCTCGGTGCTTCACAGGCAGGGACACTACAGCCCGTCCTGCCTAGCAGGGACAAAATAAAGAAAAACCCTGCCCACAGGGGCTTGCAGCCAGTTAAATAATGAACCACGTAGGCATTGTGAGTTATAAAAACACATGATATGGGACCTTTCTGCATCCAGTAGCATGGGTGTGTGGGAAGGAGGCTGAGGAAAGAGGAGTGGGTGAGTGACAGGGACACCCCTGGTGAAGAGACTTGTGCCCACCCCATCTCAGCAGAGCAGGTGCTGAATGGCTGCCATTCCTGGGAGTGCAGGACTCCTCACGGGTCTGCTGGGTTTTTGACTTCTCTTTTGGTGCTTTGCTGGCAAATGTTCTCCACTGTTGGTGAGAACTTTAGCTCTGGAGCTGCTTAGGGCAATGTCCGGGACCCCCACCCCCACCCCAGAAAGGATTCTGCCTTAAGCGTTCTCTCAAAAAAAAAATGTTTTTTGTACACAATCAGGGAGTCCGGCATTTCTCCTTGAAGACAGCTCCTCTCGAGGTCCATCTGTCATGGGCTGCTGTGCTGACATTCTGGAAGCACCGTGGGCAGTGTTGTGCAGGACTTTCCTGATGGTCCTGCTGGGTTTGGCCTTAAGGTGCTCAGCCCAACTGGGTCTTTCCTTGGGTAGCTGATTGTCAGCACAGTGCTGGTGATACCAGGCCCCTAACTCAGTTGAGGTGCATCACCCAGGGCCTTCGGTGTCACCCACCAGGCGTATTCACTTGTGTGTGTCCCTTTTTTCTCTTTGGGGAGAAATTCAATGCAGACAAGTCCAGAGGCGACTGGCATTCAACCTCAAGCCCAGACAGTGAGCTCCGCCAGCCAGGACGGCAGCAATGAGCCCCCTCAGACCATCGCAGAATCAAGCTGCTGCCCCTGCAGCTGCTGCATCCCACCCAATCCCCCAGCCCCTAGGCAACCACTGGCTTGGGTTTATTTTGTAATCCTCTCATCCACGTTTTCTGTTTCATAACATGTCGAGTGACGTGTGCAGAAACGACGTGTGAGGATGGCCACGAAGCAGCTCGTGCTTCTGAAGCCTCGTCCGTGGAATCCTGGTGCTCCTGTCCTGATGCACAGTCACTGTGTCTCATTTTGACTGCTGAGTCCTGATAGAAGCTCACACACAGGAGTTTCTTGCAGGTTCAAGTGCAGGTGTGGAGTTGAGCCATGATGCGTGTACGTTCTCAGGTGTGGGTATTGCTCGGGACTCAGAGTCTGGATTCCTGCTAACAGAACTCTGCAGACAGTTTGACCATCTTGCTGACTGCAGGTGAAGTGTCTAGATGCACATTTCCCTGTTCCTGGAAAGGTTGGTGACCTCTGTGTCACCTGTTCACCCGCTCTGTTTTTCTGCCAGGCTCAGTCTTTCAGTGACTCCTGGAATTCTTTATGAATTCTGGAAGTCAATCCTTTGTTGCGATTCTGCAAATACCATCGATAGTTTTCTGTCTTTAACTTTGCCTGCAAGCAGGGTCTTTTAGAATAAGAAAGTTTTAAGATATTCAAATCCATCAATGTTTTTGTAATTTTTAGATTTGGTTCAAGATGCTTTTTCCATTGATGAGCATAATGCTGGCTGTCCTGACCTTCCATTGTTGTACTGAATGCGATTCTGCACACAGTGTGACATGGGAATCTGAATTTGTTTTTTCCCATAGAAAGACAAATTATTTTTCAAGGATCAATTGGACAGCCCATCAACGGGTATTCTGTTTCCTTGCAGCTACTCTGTTAATACAATTCCACTGGTTTTTGGCACACGTTTTAGGTGCTGTGAACCCCTCCGTCAACAGTAAACGGATGACCTAGCTGACAATTGTTTTGGAATGCGGCCCTGGTCAGCTGTTCATATGAGCCGTGATGCTCAGCAATGTTGAACTTGGTTCCACTGGTTTCTTGGAGCCCTGAATGGGCACTGGGTCTAGAGTATGGTAGGTCCCCCTGATGCCCCAGCACACTCTTGCTGTGCTCAGTCCTGTCCTGTGTTCTGTGCAGACCAGAAATGGCCAGGTGGAGGCTCCATAAATATTTAATGAATAAGTATGCCCGTGGGAAGCAGAGAAGGAGCTCCCACACCTAAGAGGGGGAAATGCGGTGGGTTTGAAGCCGTGGCCATTTTATGGAGGGGGATTTGGCCTGCTTGAACTGCCCTCTTGCTACCATGGGCCCAGTGGATGGAAGCCGTGAGGGGCCAGGTCCTCCATGCTCACTGAGTTCTTTTCCAATTCAGAACCTTTCCAGGATGTGATTGCCTGCCTGCGTGGAGACTGCAGATCCCTAGAAATCCCCAGGAGAGGGCTGCGTCCATCCAGAGGGAGGGAGGGTAAGAATGTGATTGGCCTTGATGACCGTGGCCGTTCCTGGACCTAAGATTCCCAACCCAGTGACAGCCGTTTTCATCCTTTGCAGAATGTGCAGCGTCCATGCTGTCTGCCTGCCAGGGCGCTGACTCAGACGTGGAGTGGAGCTTGGCTCGTGCAGTAGTGGCTGCCCGCCTGGTCTCTGAGCTCACAGGCTGGATGCCAGGGACAAGCCCGATGGTCCTTCATGGAAAGAGGGAGTATCCTCTCACATGCAGGCCTGTGCCTGGGACCCAGCCTTCGTGTGGGGCTCTAGACCTGATGTTTTTCCTCGATCTCATATTCTTATCTGCTTAATGCATTTTTGCATTCCAGCTTCAGATGTAGAGCTATTTAAATATAGAATCACACCACGAAAAATGTCAAGGAAAAGAGGAAACGTTAACACTGTTGAAGGCGTGAGTGCAGACAAGTTAGATTTGACTCAGCGCAGACGCTCAGCTTGTCGGGAGTGCTGTACAGATCTGCAGCTCTTGGAAATTTTATTTCTGATGCAGAGTGTTTTTCCCTCCTTCTCCCTTTAAAAACAACTCTTGGATTTCCCTGCAGTCTCCAGTGAAGCAGCACTGCTAGCATTTGGGCGAGAGCCTTCATGTTTCGGGACCTGCAGGCTTTCTCACACACTTGCCCTACACAAGTGCAGAGGGCCGTGTCTGAGCTGGATTGCACAATCACGTGAGTCTCGGGACACACTGAGAATGGCTGGCAGGAGAGTGACCTTGCCCTCTGAGTCTGGGTCAGTGTCCCTCCATCTGTCCTGTTCTTTGAGCCTCTGTGCATTGGCACCTCCCAGGTTCTAGGCAAGCTTTAGCTGTCCCCTGGCAGTTCATTGTATCCAGCTATGTAGATCTTTTTGAACCCAGGAGAGCTGTATGCTCTTTTATCTGTAAAATGGAAATGATGTTGGTCACTACTTCTAAGGCATTGGGGACAGGTAACGAGTCCAGTCCATGAGGCTACATGATGAAACAGCTGAAATCACTGCATCCCTGCTGCCACTGTGGCCACTGAGCTACCTGCTCCCCATGGAGTGCCATATTTGAGGTCTGCCTTGGTCCCCTCATCGTGGGTCTGCAGCTAAACTCCTGGGAAGCCCTGTCAGCAGACCCTCCCCTTCTCCAGCAGCCCTGTGGACCTCCCTCCAGAACCACCAGGCAACTGACTTGGGAAGTTTGCCACTGGGTTTCCAAAATGCTGAGGGACTCCCTGTAGAACGGACATTTGTTATAATGATGGTAAATGAACTAGAGACCACCTGAAGGGGCAGGGACGCAGGAACGTCCCATAGTAGTGGATGCCCGTGTTTGTTGATAAGGGAAATACCACGAGGGCTAGACCTGAAAAGCAGGATGCAGGGCGTTAAGATACCGTAGCCTGGAGATGAGTTCTAGCAGGACACGGGTGATGGGACAGTGCTCCACCCAGGGGAGGGAGACAGACTGTTTTCAGTTTACTCTGCGTGTTTTTCCATGATTTCCACTTCTTTAGCAATAGGAAATGTTCATAACAGAAAAACAAGGTCATTTCTCCCTATGAAAAAGTAAATAATGAACAAAGTATAACAAAAGGGACTTGGACTCCCCTCTGCTCAATGGTGGTGTGCCACCTAGGAGGAGAAAATGCGTGTCCCCTGCTGCAGGTGGAGGCGGAGGAGCCCTGCCTTCTTGTCTTAGCAAGCTGTTCTGGTGTGCCTTGCACAGGCTGTGGGGAGGACGTCTAGGCCTCCCTTTGGAGCCGATGGAGAGCAGCGCCATCACTGACTGCAAACACTGTCTGCAGGATCTGAGGGCAGGTGGGAGGAGGGAAGGCCAGTTGGCCCTTGGTGTTCAGCTGCACAAGCCTGCAGGGCGAGGAGGGAGCAAACTGGTCATGTTGCAGCCACCACCCAGGCAGCCACTGGGGGTGAGGGCCAAGGCGAGCACGGTTCACTAGGTAGAGGGGTTGGCGGCCTTGCAGGTTCATTTGCTTCTAAGTCATCTCACAAGTGCAGCCTCTATCGAGCAACAGATGAGAAACCATCTCGAAATTTAGTATCTTAGGATTTCAGAGAAATGTTCCATTACAGCCTGCTTGTGGCAGGTGCTGCGTCCCCGTCTCTCCGCACCGCCTTCCTCTCCTCCCACCCCACTCCTTCCTCCCACTGTCCCGCATCGGCTGTTGGGTCTGGCCACGTCAGAGTTTTGCCAGGATCTTTGTCACTTGAGACCCCACAAAATGCATTTCTAACAAGGCAGTTGGTACATGATGGTCTTGGGCTGCTTCACGCCCACTGCCCTGGGTTTCCTAGAGCCTTCTGTTGCCACGTTCCCTCAAGTGGAGGGACGGTCCATCCTGACCGTGTTAGTTATCAGTGTTCCTTCTGTAGACACCCAAGTGGTTTCTGGTTTTGTTTTCTGTTGTTTGTTTTTGCAAATAATTTCTGTGCACACCTTTCCTTGTGCACAGGTGTGAGAATCTCTCTGCTGCACGTGCCTAACGTGCAATGGCTAGGGGTGAGCAAGCAGCACTGTCCAGCTTTCCTCATGCTGCCCCATGATTCTGCAGCATGGACAAGCCCACTGACTTCTCAAAGTTGGTTTACATTTGATGGAAATGTAGCCCAAGATTGTCTTGGCCTGACCCACCTACTCAGGAGTCCACTAAGAGAGCGCTAAAGCAAGTGGTGGCACCAGGCCACAGACACGGGGTCTTGGAGTTTTTAAGAGAAGACTCCTCCCCCTTTGAATAACGTTTCCAGATCGCTGCCATGAGAGGAGATGAACTCTCAAGTCTGCAATATTTTATCATTCTGGGTATGAAAAGACTCAAGAGGAAGGTGAGATTGCTTAACATTTCATGAGATAAATGTACACAATGTTTAAATGCCCCACGGAGAAAGTGTTTTATAAATACACACGGCGTTGCTGGGCGCCAGCTCCACTCGCTGCTGTCAGGCGCGCTGTGCGGGCAGCACGCTCCTTCCCAGGGAGTAAATCCCAGCACCAGGGAGCCAGCAGGCCACCAGCTGCTCCGGATGCTGCCGGCCCAGAACCTGTGTTTAAATTCATTAGGTGCCTTGGTGCTCTGGACCAACAATGGCCGAGTGTTTTAATTGGCACGTAAAGAACTGACTGCAGGACCCTCCTAATCACTGTGCAGGGATGAGCCATGCCTGTGAGCGCGCAGTGATTATGTGCTCCTGAACCGGAGGTGCCAACAGGTTGCTGGCAACTTGGTTTTGTTCCCTGGAGGCTGAGCAGAAAGAAGACCTGCTTGCCTTCCATTAACTGAGTGGCCCTTAGGGAGAAGACACTGGGGCCCTGTTGGAACACTCCCTGCACACTGCTAAGGAGGGGAAAGGTAGACTAGGTGCCGAGAGTGATAGGGACTCAGGAACCAGCAAGAGGACCGAGCGTGGCTGACGCCGTGATTTCCCAAGCTCCGCCAGGCACTGCCTTGCTCACGCTGCGCCTCCTGACAATTCCAGCTCTGTTTTCTGATGCTGTGGCACCAGGCAATGTGCTCCTGCCCCCAGGGCACGGTGCCCAGGATTGTCTGAGGAGCAGCACCTCCGCCAGGGTGTCCCACCTTCCATGTGACCCAAACCTCTGAGGCTAGCAACACATCACAGTGGGTGTGCCAACACAGTTCTGTGGGTGCACATTTTAAAAGTATGGTATGTGATAATGATATATGATCTGATATGAACTACTTCAATTCTTTCAAACTTCAACAGAATACCCCCAAGCTCTGTTCAGGGACATACAAGGTGTATCACGTGGGCTTTGGTTCCCCTCCTGAAAAAGAGGATGCTCCTGCTCATTACATGAGCACCCCAGGAGCAAATAAGCATCCAAGCTCATGGGGAGTTGCAGGAGAGAGGGACCCGATGGACGGACTGACAGTGGACCAGCAGAGGTGTCTGTTATGGAAACGTAGATTCTGGCGGCCGAGGAGCACTGCACAGCTCTGACTAACTGTTTTTATGAGCACAACTGGAAAACTCTTCATGAAAACCCGGTGGTTCATGTCACAGAGGAGCGGGGCTGGGGACCCTGCACCCAGGCCTGGGGTTCTCCACCACGAGCTCATCAGCGGGCAGAGAGGTGGGACGACAGTTGTTGCAGTGTTTATTTTAACCACTGACCAGAATTCACACAATATACTGAAACCGGCATGGCCCTGAAAATAGCGCAGCTCACTCAAATCATGCGACCGTGGACTTGCCCGACAAGATGGGGTGGTGTGTGTCTGGTGAGTTAGCAGAGCCTCCAGAACCTTAGGGGGGTCCTGTCTGAGGCACACGTGTCTGCTCTGGAAGGTGAAAACAGGTCTTGGCACTGGCATTTCCCTGCAGCCTCTCTGAATTTGGGGGGCGATCATCCACCAACACGAGCCCAGGACCTGTGCCATGGGAGGTGATTCTGGAATCTGCTGAGCATCACCTGGTGCTTGCAAACCAAGAAATCAGAGGTGGACGGTCTTCCTGCCCTGGAGCAGAGCCCCTTCCAGACAAGAGCTGCTGCTACCTGCAGCTGACCACGCGCCATGCCCCAGGCACCATCTGCCTCAGCTTAGTGTCTCTCAGGCCTTGTTACAAACTAGAGACTGTCACACTAATCATGTGATTAAGATTTTACGTTTGTAAGAACGTCTCCTATGCTAGCTGAAGGGCCTGCTTATGGGACCTGAAGTCCCCAGATGTCTGCACACACAGGGTCACTGCCCATCTTTACAGTTTGCTCTTGGGCTGAAACCCCCTGTTCAGGCAGCGTCTGGAACCAGGCTGTTCTGAATACTACGGGATTCTAGAAAACTTGTCAGCTCCCCACAGCCCCTGCCCTGCCTCTCCCCTCCTCACCTGCACCCACAGTCAGGTGGGCCCCAGTGTAGCACGGAGCGTGGTGGTGAGTTCTTTGTCACATGAACGTGAAGAATAAAATCCATGGGCACAAGCGTGAGAGCAAAGGAACAGGATGTATTGGAATAATAGAAAGAAGGCCGAGCTCCCAAAGAGGGAGGGGTCCCAAGAGAGGGCCAGGGAGGGGCTGCTAAGGGTCGTGTAGGTCCCAGGTTTGAGGATGTCAGCCCCTGCTCAGCCCTGGGTAAGGCACTCAGTGTCCATGAGGTGTTCATGCAGCCTTTAGCCCATCAAAATGTCCATCAGGTGCTTTTCCTTCTTTGCAGAGGCGCGGACCCCAGTCACATGGGTCCTGATTTAAATACAGATTGGTTTTCTGTAAGTTTCTTAGCAAATACCTGCAGGTGCTGTTTGTGCTCTCTGCCCAGGAAGTGACCCAGGGCCCATCTCCCTATCTGCCCAGCCTTCTCTCTTCCTCCTAACCTCACAGGGGGCCCCCCACCCTTCCTCTCCCCAGCAGACAGGTCAGGAGCCCAAAGGCCCCTCGTGTCAGTCTCTGCAGTATGTGTAGCCAGTCAGGACCCCAGAGGGGTCCCTGAGAGGCCCCTACCCCTAGCTCTCCCCTCCTCCTCACCTCTTGGTGGGCAATCACCACCCACCTCCACACCTCCCTGCGAGGCTCACACCAACAGAGGCAGCTCCTGGGATGCCAGCCTGACTGATTTCCTGGGCAGTCCACCTGATTGGGTTCCAGGAGGCTTGTGTGCAGGGGCTGTGCTGAGCAGGCAGCACTGGGGTACCAGCTGGAGGGTGAGGAGTTGTGGATAATCCCTGCAACCAGATCCCTTCAATGGAGCGTCTACCTATGCTCTGAGGCTGCGCTGGCCTTGTGGCAGGGCCATGTCTGCCCCTCCCTCTCCTGTCCCAGCTTCTCTCACACAGAACAGGAATGTAGCAGGTGCTCACAAGGTGTTAGTGAGGAAAGTTACTTGAGTTCAGGGGACATTGTAGGGGACAAGAGAGAGGGAATGAGGGCCAGGAGCCTAGACCCAAGAAACTGGTGCCTGGAAGAGAGTCGGTCACTCAGGGAGGGTCTGAGGATGGCTTCTGTCCCCCTGCAGTCTTCCAGACAACCCAGGGTCTCCATGACAGAAACACGCAGAAGCCACTGCAGACGACCAAAGACCCAGGTTCCCATCAACTTCCTGCAAGGAGCAGCCCTTCAGCTGGTCTTCACCCTTGATTTTTCCCTATTTGTTTTTATTTCGCAGTGAGTCTTGGTTTTTCAAGTAATATGTGTAGCAAGGACAACCTCTGTATTGCTGCGAATTCTAAGGCTTGAGCAACAGGAAGGTCCTGCCCAGAAGATGGGGCCTGCACCACAGCTGTGCACCTAGACACCCCCAGAAATGTGGACTCATGTTCCAAGGGGTCAGAGGACAAGGGCTATTTTGAAGGTTAGATAAAACAATCCACAGAAATGGCCTACTTAACACAGTGCTCAGCAAACAATTTGCTCCCAAGAAAGGGATCAAAGGCTGGAGAAAGAAAAAAACTATATTCAAAGAACAAAGAATTGTTTTTTGGAAACAGAATCCGAAGAACCTTCTAAGTCTTCTGAATCAAAGTGGAAGTGTGCTGCTGCTGGTTTACAGATTCAGTTAAGTCAGGCATCGGGTGCGAGGCCACTCGGCCACCCTAGGTGGGCTTCCTTCCCATGAGTGGCCGAGCATACTGTGTCCGTGGTTGCTACCTCCTGCCCCTGTGATGGACTCTGCTGAAGACATCATTTCAATAATTTCAAAACGCGGGTTGCCGTTGGTGGACAGGCCTGGCATGAAAAGGAATGAAGTTCTGAGGACATGCAGCACTGTGGAGGACACCCCAGAAGCCACCGAAAGGCGAGGACAGTGGATGGCAGGCTGTGTGCAGACGTGGGGGAGCTGGGGTGGGCAAGCTGACCTTTACACTGCATGGTACCTGCAGTCCAGCTAGGGAAGGTGCTGAGGGCAGAGGAGGGGGAAGCGGGTGGTTCAGGGCACAGTTTCCGCTCAACCATTAGAGCTGTAGTCGTGGCCCGCATACTGCTGGTGAGTTCTGGAGAGGAATAACTGAACAGCCAGCAGAGGGGGGCACTCAGGTCCCTTTCAATCCTGAGAAGCCACTGTGTCACGCTGAGAAAAGTGGTCAATTTTATCCTCATTTAGTATAATGAAGATTTAATTTAAAATGCCCTAATAGTCCAGTGGATAATAGAAGAAATTTGTGCAGAAATAGCTTGTTTGAAAATGTTGTCTTTCAACACAACTTTATTATGTTCCTATTAGGTTTCTGCACATCACTCTTCCTTAGAATACTAGATGTGTAATTAGGGTAGTTGTTTGTTTGTATCCATCACATTTGATTTTTTCCATGCCAGATGTTTTTATTTGAGGAGCTAATCTTGTTTGCAATTTATTTTTTAAAATAGTGGCAAAATGCACATACCATGAAATTTGCTGTCCCAACCATTTGTAAGTGCAGTGCAGAGCTAGGGACCTTCACAGCATCGCCCGCCCAACCTACAGACTCTTCCCACCTCGCAGAACGCACCAAGTAAACAAAGCCCACCCCCAGCTCCTGGCAGCCACCAGCCGCCTCTGTCTCCATAAGGGTGGCTATTGTCACCTCAACAAGCGGAGGGCAATGTTGTCTGTGGCTGGCTTGTTTCACCTGGCCCAGTGCCCCGGGTGCTCCACTTTGGGCTGCAGGAGCACAGGATCCTGAGTGTGGAAGTCCCTGCTCTGAGTCACGTGGATGTGTTGCTGGAGGCATCAGAACCGGATGACACAGTGATCCCCTGCTTACCCTTCCAAGAAGGGCCTTTCCACAGCGGCTGCTTCATGTTGTCCTCCCGCCACCAGCGCTCATGGGCTCTGATTCCCACGCCCTGCCTGCTAGAGCCAGGTTCCCACTCACGGGAGATTCCCAACATCTAAACCTCGAGAAAGCTCAGTTTAGCTGGGTACCATGAGGCCCTAAGCAACTCAGTGAGACCCTGTCTCTAAATAAAATACAAAGTAGGACTGAGGATGTGGCTCAGTGGTTGAGGCCCCAGGGTTCCATCTCCCATACCCCCCTCAAAAAAAAAGCTCTATTTTTTCCCTAAGACATAGGAACTGAGAGTTGATTGTATTCACCATTAATTTTTAAAATAAAATGTGTCAGTTTGAAATGTTTTAATGTGAAGACTTTAAAACCACATCTAAATTTTTGTATTATCTCAGATGGTATTCAGTCATAATTATCAACAATTGATAGTTTTTCATCTGAATATATTATAAATAGTTGAAAAATAAGTTATAGAATTTTAAAACATTTTTCCTTTCTTCCCTCCCTCCTGCTCCTTCCCTCCTTCCTCTCTCCCTCCTTCCCTCCCTCCCTCCCTCCCTCTCTTCCTTCCTTCCTTCCTTCCTTCCTTCCTTCCTTCCTTCCTTCCTTCCTTCCTTCCT